>VYZM01012232.1:194418-205163 GCA_013398915.1 Dromas ardeola | reverse complement strand
TTCCACACACCCCCCCCCCACCCCCCCCCGCCTTCTTTCATGTCCTTCAGGTTCTTCTGCACGGTTGTCACATCGCTCCTCAGCAGTGGCTCGGCCAAGGGATATATATTTAGTCATTTTAATCTTTCCTCATAAATCAGTCTCCTGCTCCTCCTTACGTGCAATCCTGCACCGCCACTGAAATCCCCTGATTGCCGGGGAAGATTTAGTACCATTTTCTGCTGCTGCAGGGCTAACAGCGCAGAATGTTTGATCTCTCTAAGGGAAGCGTTAGCATTTAATCCTTTGAAGCTTTTGCTGTTTCCTAAGCCTGCCTAATCATTTTTTGTTTTAGGTTTAAAGAGCGTTTTGGTTGGAGATGAGGAGAGCATGACCAAGCCGTTAGGAGAGCAGTGGCGGCTGCACCAAGGAAGGAAGAGGATGGTAATCCCGGGCAGAGCAGGCTGGGAGCGTGTGGAGTTTTGAGCAATTCCCGGGACAAGACATAAAAATCCCACTGTGCATTTTCTTGTAGATCACAGCAAGCGAGACTGGAGGCAGCACGACTCGGTTGGTGAAGAGGAGCCTTCTCCCTGCGACCTGGGCACCGTCCCTCTCTCTGCCATAGATCCCTGCGGATATTTCTTTTGCAGCGACGGCACGAGCTTGGGCAACACAGTGGACCAGGCTGAGAAGCCCAGCAATAGAATAAACACCAGGTTATTTGTAGCTCAGATCATCTGCATGGCCAAGGGAGGAAGGAGAAGGTTCCTTCTGCCAGGACCACCAGAGAGGAAAACATTCATGAAGCTCTGCCACTGCTCTTTGCGCTCCACCTCGCCATCCCTCAAAGAGCTGGTGCTTGGGCCACGGGGAGGAGATGAGAGGAAATGAATTCACAGAGCATTGAAATAATGTCTGCTCCCAGAGGCAGGTGTGAATGAGTTAAGCACTCAAGCACTTTTAAGCAGATGTGCTTTAAAACTTCCCGGACTCATTAGGTTGGGCAGCGAGGTGCGGAGAGCTTTTGCTTACCTCAAATAACCTAGCGAGTACCTTTAGAGCACATAATGTAACAGGACGAGATAGCTCTGAAACAGGATCAATCTACCTGGGTGTCTGGGAAACGAGCAAGAGCAAGAGGTGAGAGGAGATGAGATGACAAAGCCTGCAGATGCCCAGATGCAGAAGGCGACCTGGCAGGGTGGCAGGCAGAGCCAAGAGGGCACCATTTAGACGAGAAGCAGAGGGGCTCATTTTACATCTGAACCATTTCCAGTGTCACCAGCAACCACATAAAGATGACAAACGGATGAATTAGTTGATGGGAAAAAGAATGGAAGACAAAAGGTGAAATAATTCAGGGCATCTGCTGGGAACTAATCCTCCTCAAAGGAGAACAAAACCACCAGCTCCTGGCTCTACGCTGCTGGTTCTTGAGATTACAGATTACAGCGCTCAGGAAGAATTTTAAATATCCAGACATCTGCTGCGCGGCCCACCCAGGCACACTTGTATCGAAGGAAATCCTCGTGATAGAGAAATAACAAGGAAGATTTCCACCAAGGAAACTCACACAGCAGGAAAAACTATCTCCCTTTGCCAGCAGGGAGAGAATCTGGCTGAAAATAAGGAAAATGGTGAGACATTGATAGCAGGGATGAAAAGTTTGGAGTGACCTTTTTCGCAGTAGAGGGATGGCTTTCCCATACGCGAGAGTACACGCAGTAACTCCACGTTCCAGGGCGGCACGTAGCGACAGCAGAGAAACCCTGTCCTCGTTTAAATTGATGGCCTCATTCCCATAGCCTGAAACCCTGGCCTGTTTTAAAGCCAAAGCCATCATGATGTAATGGAAGGGGGCATTAAAATCTGAGCTCTGTGCACAAATGGAGAAAGCACCTGGAAACAGAAAACCCCCGAGGAAGCAAGTCCCGACCAGACTGAGGCCCAAAAAATATTAATCCTCTGAAAAATAGTAAGAAGCAAGGAGTATCCAAGTCTGGTTTCACATGGGGCTTTTGGAAGGGGACAAGAAAACCAGAGGTGCGTTTACTGCAGGAGAGGGGCTGCATTGTGACAAAGCTTCACAGCCATGGAAAACACAGAGTTCATCCCAGAAAAAAGAACAGCCAGCAAAGGCTGCGGAGTGAAACGACCTCTGATTGAGACGTTTCAAAGTTGACTGTTGAGCTGAAGAGCAAGAGCCAAAGCCCCCCCAATTCCCAAGGGCTCGCATTCGTAACTCCCCCTTGGCCTTTCATATTCAGTAGGAAGCAAGTGGGTCACTTACAGTTCTGACACTCACTGGCTCTCACTAACTGAAAATATTTACAACGCAGGGGTGTTTTAGTGAGAAGATTCCTGATTACAGCCCGGCACCTGTTTGAGGCTCCACAGGGAACGAAGCCAAAGACCCAAACGTGATCAGAAGTAACTGCTGAAACTTTGAAACCGCTCGCGCTGGGAGCCAGCGCTCGATGCATCACATCTGAAACAATCGGATAAATAGACCAGATCAAAATGTATGTGGAAAAATACTACGACTGCCAGGCTTTTGAATTCAATAACCAATTCTGCTGAAAGCCTT
Organism: Dromas ardeola; assembly: GCA_013398915.1. Classification (NCBI taxonomy): domain Eukaryota; kingdom Metazoa; phylum Chordata; class Aves; order Charadriiformes; family Dromadidae; genus Dromas; species Dromas ardeola. Next base: position 202,594 of record VYZM01012232.1, on the reverse strand, counting down.
CCACGGGAATTTAATAATGCCGTAAAAAATGAAGTGTGGGTTACAGAAAGATGCATTTGTTTTCTGGGCAGTTTTGTCTTATCTCCTTGTATGGCCAGGGAACAACAGCCGGCTGTTCTACAGGCGGTAGTTCTTAGTTTTCGTCTCTACCACTAATGCAACTTTCTTTTATCAGAACTTCATTTACAGGAAATTCCTTCTGACATAAAATGGGGCCTGTTCTGATGGTGAAAATTAACGGGATAATAGCAGCTCCTGAATTTGAATGTAACAGGGGAAATGGGAAATAACCTGGGCTGGTCACATTTCCTGGTAACGTCACTCAAAAATAGAAAAAAACCATCATAAATCAACAACGGAATTCCCACTGGTGTCCCACATGCCTGAAACTGAAAGGCAAGAAAGCAGCTCAAAGACACACATCTTCCCAGATCCTTTCCATTGGACATTTAAAACCAACCCTCTGGTTCAAAATTCATTTATGTGCTCCAAGCTCCCACCTGGACGAACAGAAGTCCCGCCACCCCCACCTCGCAGGAAGCATACAGGGTGGGTGCAAGGTAAGAGAGGTGAAATCCCAGAGTGCGCAGGGCTCCCCGAGTGGAGGGCGCTGCTCGAGCAAGAGCATCCAGCCAAGGCTCCAGGTGTGCAGAGGAGCGAGGGAAGAGCAGAACGTTTCAAGACACCAGCGGGACAAACGTTTCTGTTACCTGCATTGCCGTAGGGCAGAGAAATCCCAGTCGTGGCTCAGGGCCAGGCCTTGGAACAAAGCTGATCCTTGGAACGCGTCTTTACTCCTGCTAAATACATGCATGCCTAACTTGATGCCTGTAATGAATCCACCGGCCTCAGGGATTTAACTGCGGATATCTGTGAGCACAGGCAGAAGTATTTGCAGAATCGTGGTGTAGGAGGGTGGCGATTTTCAAGCATGGCTGTTTGCAACAAAAAGCTTTTGTCATGACGGGTGCTGAACTCCATGCCAGTGTCTTGGTAAGCAAACTTATCAGTAAGCTTTGTATCGTCTGGCATGCTGGGCGACTAAAAATCCTCCCTATTTGCGATGCAGCCTCCGAACTGCAGGAAAGCAGCGGCTCTCCTCTAGACGGGTGTGTGACTTCACTAATCCCGTTCTTGCTCACTTGTGTGGAAGAGAAAACAAGAGCGGAGTTTTAATGTAATGCCAAGGATCTATTTCTAAAGGAAACTAGAACCATATTATTTATTTTGGGGGTTTAAATTTTGCCAGTCAAAGTGTCTTCAGTTACTCCAAGACCAGGACATTTTTATTTATGGAATTCCCTTAATCCATTATAAAACCCCTCTGAGCTAAACCAGCTTCCCAGTATCCAAATCTCCCAGATAACACAACTCACTCCCAAGATGTTTATTTACCAATAACCATTCCTCTAGGCCAAGCTTACCAGCCAGTATCTTTATCCCTGGGATAATGCTAAGTCCCCATCTGACAACCTTATTTCTCTTGGGGAATTACAAAGGCATGAATTTGCAAGCACATTTTTTGTTTTCACAACTTGCTCAAAGCAACTTCATCTTCCCAAGTTGCTGAACGAGCCAATTATCAAGAGAATGTCACAAGAATGAACAAAAATGTTCCATCACCGAGGGCTGCGCGGCTTTGCAGTGACCAGAGGAAAGACTGCCGGGAGAAAGGATGCTGGATCCCAGATCCAGCCCTTGGTGCAAGAACTGTTAAGAACTGTTAAGGTACTCACGACTGCCAGGGGGAGAAGAGGGGCACTGTGTGAACATCTCTGCACCGTCCTCCTGCTCGGAGTCACAGAGGATGCACAGGCTAAACTGCTAGTTCAGCGGCAGGACGCATGGAAGAATCTGGCTTCAATTTTTTTCCTTTCTTTTTATTCCGTCACTTCAGTCCAGAAACAATGTATACCGAAGAGCAAACTTGGCTGGGGATTATTTATTTTTCGCTAGAAAAATAAGACGTTTAGTAGAACTCCTGCTAACCCCTATCAGATGGTGAACAAGCAATTTAAGAGAGCTGGTGCAGATGGGAATTGCTGTCCATACACTGGCTAGATTGCTCTAGAAATCAACATCTATTGTGAAATATTCTTGAAATCAACCAGTATTGTCACCTAGTTATTCCAAGCATGATGTAACAGGTCTTTGACAGATGGCTTTAAAAAGGATCAACCCAAACATGCTTTTTATTTTACAAGACTTTTATTCTGTTTCACAGATTTGACTATTACAGCAGTGAAATTATTACAAGTGACTCATAACATTTAGTTCCAAATAAAAGTAGAAAAACGCAAAGACGATAAAGGAAAGTTAAATGAGATGTGATGTGTGGTAAATGTGTTTTAAGAGCACAGAAGTAGTATATAAAAATACATTAGGATCAAGAATTTTGCCGACAGGTTTTGATTTAGTTACAGTTTCGACACCACAGAATCACAGAATCACGGGATGGTTGAGGCTGGAGATCAACTGGTCCGACCCCGCTGCTCAAGCAGGGCCACCCAGAGCCGGTTGCCCAGGCAGCTTTTGAGTATCTCCAAGGATGGAGACTCCGCAGCCTCCCTGGGCAACCTGTGCCAGTGCTCGGTCACCCTCAGGGTAAAAACGTGTTTCCTCATGTTCAGAGGGACCGTCCTGTGTTTCAGTTTGTGCCCAGTGTCTCTGGTCCTGTCACTGGGCACCACTGGAAAGTGCCTGGCTCTGTCCTCTTTGCACCCTCCCTTCAGGTATTTATATACATTAGTATATTTATATACATTTATATATTTAATGTATATAAATACCTGAGCCTTCTCTTCTCTAGGCTAAGAAGTCCCAGCTCTCTCAGCCTTTCCTCACAGGAGAGATGTTCCAGTCCCTTAATGATCATTGTGGCCTTTTGTTGGACTCTCTCCAGCATGTCTATGTCTCTCCTGTACTGGGGAGCCCAGAACTGGACACAGCGCTCCAGGCGTGACCTCACCAGCGCCGAGTAGAGGACAAGGATCACCTCCCTCGCCCTGCTGGCAATACTTTGTCTAAGGCAGCCCAGGATACCATTAGCCTCCTTTGCAGCAAGGGCCCATTGCTGGCCCATGGTCCATTTGGTGTCCACAGGACCCCCAGGTCCTTTTCTGCCAGGCTGCTTTCCAGCCAGGCGCCCCAGCACATACTGGTGCCTGGGCTTGTTCCTTCCCAGGCGCAGGACTTTGCACTTCTGCTTGTTGAACTTCATTAGGGTCTTATCAGCCCATGTCTCCAGCCTGTCGAGGTCCCTCTGGATGGCAGCACCATGCCCTGGTGTATCAGGCCCCCTTCCTAGTTTTGTGTCATCAACAAACTTGCTGACAGATCATTAATGAAGACGTTAAACAGGACTGGACCCAGTATTGGCCCCTGGGGTACTCTGCTAGTTACTGGCCAGGGCCCATGGACTTACCTACGTCCAGTTTGCTGAAGTATTCCCTGACCTGATTCTCTGCCACCAGGGGTCCATCTTCCTTGCTCCAGCCTTTCCCCCTGGTCTCTGGAACCTGAGATTCCTGAAGGCCGGTCTTGCTACGGAAGACTGAGGCAAAGGCAATATTTGGTATTTCAACCTTTTCCATGTCCTGTGTAACCAGGTCCCCTGTCTTGTTGAGCCATGGGCCCACGTTTTCCTAGTCTTCGTCGCCTATGTTCTAATAGAAGCCCTTCTTGTCGTCTTTGACATTCCTGGCTGAATTCAATTCCATTTGGGCTTTAGCTTTCCTAACCTCAGCCCTGGATGCTCAGACAATGTTTCTGTAGTCCTCCCAGCTTACCCATCCTCGTTTCCACCCTTTTTGTGTTTGAGCTTGGCTAGGAGTTCTCTCTTCATCCACACAGGTCTCCTGCCATTTTTGCCTGACTTTCTGCTCATTGGAATGGGACTTCTTGAGCTTGGATGACATGATTCTTGAGTATTAACTGGCTTTCTCAGGCCTCTCTTCCCTCCAGGGTCTTATCCCACAGGACTCTTCCAAGCAGATCGCTGAAGAGACCAAAGTCTGCTCTCCTGAAGTCCGGGGCTGTGAGGTGCTTTTCACCCTCCTTCCTGCCCTCAGGATCCTGAACGCCACAATCTCATGGTCACTGCAGCCAAAGCTGCCTTTGATCTTCACATTCCCAACAAGCCCCATCTTGGTGAGTATGAGGTCCGGCAGAGCACTTCTCTTTGTTGGCTCCTCTGTCACTTGGAGAAGGAAGTTATCATCAATCCAGTCAAGGAACATCCTGCATTGCTTATGTCCTGCTGTGCTGTCCCTACAGCAGGTATCAGGCTGGCTGAAGTCCCCCGTGAGGGCCAGGGCCTGCAAATTCAAACTCGAGGCTGCTCCCATCTGTCTGTAGAGGGCCCGATCCTCTTGTTCTGCCTGGTCAGGTGGCCTACAGCAGACACCCACTATAACGTCACCTTTACCTGTCCTCTCTTCAGGCCTAACCCATAAGCTCTTAGCTCCTCACCCAGCCCCAGGCAGAGCTCCAGGCACTCCAGCTGCTCTCTCACATAAAGGGCAACTCCCCTTCCTCCTTCTCCTACCCTGTCCTTCCTAAAGAGCCTGGAAAGCCTACCATCTAGAAAGCACTGCATATTGAAAACTGTTAATTAGAACGGTGACAAATCCAAGAGTATATAAAAGGCAAAAATGAAACAGAAAAACGAAAGGAGGATGCGTGTGTGTGTGAAGTCTATTTTATGGCAAACTTCCAGTCCTTTGGCCACTATAAAGCAAAGTCAGTGGATTTCATATAAATTCTCTGTATAAAGGAATGTCTATGAACTGTGTACAATATGGCCCAGAATAAACATCTCATTATCAGGCTAATAAAGCTCCTCACAGAGGAAAAGAAGGTGCTTATGTCACGGTTTCATCTCCCCAATATAATACTGTCCGGAATTGGACTAGTGCCCCAAAATACCATTTTAGGAACAACGCGAATTCCTTTAATGGAAAGGAAATGCAGCAACCCGCCGATGCTGCAGCAGCAGGGCGCTGGGCAACGGCCTCACTACTGCACGCTTGCTTTAAAGTTCGTGTGGTTGACTGGCAAGGGGTGAGCCTCTGTGTTGAACACCCAGTCGTCCAGGGACAGCACGTCATCTTCACAGAACAGAAGATAGAGGTACCTGGAGCCATAAGGTGCGGGTGGGCGGGAAGAAGATGGACACAAAGGGAGATTAAAGGAAATTCAAGTGGGGCTCCAAGCACGCACAAGCAATCACCATCACCTGGACTGCGATGGGGGCTGCCACTGGCCTCAGCTGCCACGGTTTATGGTGACACATTTCCCGACTCCCTGCCTCACTCTCCTGCTGGAAACTACCACCTCTGGGGCAAAGGCAGCAAAACAGGATGGGCATCTGTGCCCACCCACCCCGCAAACATCAGCTCGCTACAGGCAAAGGCAGATCTGCAGCGAGGAGCAGCAAATTCAGGCCATAGTGACGCCTCCTCTGTATGCAGGACATTAACCTGGCAGAGAAGACAGCTAGCTGTCTCTTAAACCATCAGAGCCAAATTCAAGGGAGCTCAGCAGTCAGAGCCTCCCACTTAGAGCAGCTCTAAGTGACAGGAAGAGTCCTTTAAATGCAGCACATGAGCAGAAACCTCGAGGGTGACAATGACAGCAGTGGTTCTGCAGGTGGAAACTACCAAGGCTTTGCAGCAGCCATAGCCTTGCCCAGTTTTCCCCACAGAGGATAAAGCTTCCCCCTTATTATTAGAGACTTATTAAGCAGCCAAGAGTGTTGATGCTGCAGGAATTATGGTACTCTGAAAGGCCTCTGTGATACTAGACTTACTTCAGAGTCTCTGCGAGGAAAAAACTCTGTTGCATGTTGTCATGGGTTGGGGTTGTGGTGTAAACATCTCGGATGCCAGAAAAACCAGCTTCTACTCTACAATGTTTTTCCAGGGCCTGAGAAAAGAAAAGAAATCTCAGTAACACACAATAGCAAGGAGTAACTCATTAATCATCATCAGTTGCATTACAAGTCAGCTTTACAAATCTAATTCCAGGTTTATAGTAGCCTCTGTCTCTTACTGAAGAGCGTGGTGATTATTCCAGACTCTGGGAGAAAACCTGGTTCTAATGAAATAGCAAGAGAAACATAAACCGCCTAAGTTAGTTGACTGATTGACCTTGACGTTACACACACAGCAAAACCAGATCTCAAGTGGCAACTCTAGCTGTTTGCGGAGCCTCTTTTGCAGGGCAGCAGACAAATGACAGTTCTGCCGCTGAAACGCAGCCCCTGCTAGGATGTGGGACAGCAGCCAACGGGCTACTGCATGAGCTAGAAAGAGGTGAGGGACTTTCTGGCTGGGAGGTCCTTGTGGGAAGAAGACAAAGGGCAAAGGCAGGTTCGCTGATTTTCCCTGGCAAGCTACGAACCAGTGGTTCTGAGCAGTCCAGACATTTCAAATAGAAGGCTGACTCCATTTTGCAGAAGGCTGTTACGTTAATAGCAGGTTTTGCTGTCTGCAGCACTCCTCTTCGTAAACCTCCACTGTTTTGATTGACTGATTGATTTTAGCATAGCCCAAAAGGGAGAAAAAAAACCATTCACAATGATCAACAGAGACGCCACACTAAATTGAGCTGTTCTGTGTATTCCTGCCCCTTTGCTAAATGTGTCTTAGCGTCTAACATAATGTAAATCATTTCTGCTTTTTTTATTGACTGAAAGAAAGATTTTTGTAAGAATCCAGCAGCCTGTAAGAGTTATTACTGCAAGCTTTCCAACCATACCTTCACAACCTCCCAGCCCCACTGCCTGTACTTGGGATCGTGTGTCAGCCGCCACATGTACATGTAGCTTTCTACCACTTCTGGGCGTAGGATGTAGTAGCGCTCGCTGAGTCTGGTTGCCATGGCTTCACTTCCAGCATCAAAGCGAAAGGCTTCGGGGCCGAGTTTGGTATCTAGACAAAAATCACACACGTGCAATGGTCAATCTGAGGAGAAAGCAAGTAAACAGACCGTCCAGGTGCTTTTATGCTGCTCAGGCTGCCAACATTTAACTAAAGCTTGCGTGAGGTCAGATGAGCAGATCAGTCATGTCTGTGTGTCACATCCACCTCACAGCTGATGTCAAAACAGGGGCAACTCCACAGAATGCACGAGCTGTGCCCGCTGCCGCTCGGGTGTTGCTCATTCTGTGGTATGTCTGGGCACTATCTAGGTGAGGATAACGTGTTTCTGAGGGTGGATACAACCTAGAAAACAGACTCGGACCAGATTTGAGCGTGGAGAGGGCAGGTACAAATCTCCCCCGTGTCCTAGCACTTTTGCTGGGCTGGTGTTTGCTCCTAGGAATTGCACTGCTCCTGACCCTGAGAGCAGAGTTTGTCATTGAAGACAAACTCAGAACCCAGGTGAGAAAGAACAGAGGGGCAGATGCTGTCGTGAAGCCTCAAAGAGAAAACACATTCAAAGGAAAATCCAGCCATGCAGCTGACCCGGCTGTAACAGAGATATCGATACACTGCTCCCAGGCAGGGCCTTGTTTCACAGTTCTCAGTCCACCAGACCGAGCCATTTCGCCTGCGCTGCGGCAGGGAGGCTGTAAGAAGTGGTACCTGGGACCTTCAATCACTTCTGCCTTTCCTTCTGGTCCACTAGCAGCCTCTTTGAAAAGAAAACATCGGGATGACGGGGAAGGCTTCATCAGTTTCACTGGTATTTTATAAATAAAACATTAAGAGTACCTTGGTCTTTTTGAGTGTCCCTTCCATGAGAATCTCAATCTCTTACAAGCATTAGCTAGCACTCGGATCCCTGCTTTCAACACCAACCCTCTTCCTAGTCAAAAACCAGGGAAACTGAGCATAGAGGTTGTTTATGATGGTGCCACAAGGTTTCTCTTGCTGCACCCATGTGTCTACCACAAGGCTGTATTTCAGGGAGTCATTTTGTTTCTCTAAATATTTTGCACACTTTCCCTGGACCCTCCTGTCTGCAAGGGGATCTAACAGTGTTCAAGGGCTGGACTATTTGCTGAGAGCCAGGGTGACGTGCACAGACATTCTCTGCAAAACAATGAGCTTGCTGAAATGACAGCACCATAACCAGTGTGGGCAGGCTTGCTATTGTCCTTTCTATGCTGATGGATACTGCTGAAGGTGAAAATTGGCTCCAAGCACTCACAACCAGAGGGTTATTAGTA
>VYZM01012232.1:134433-194382 GCA_013398915.1 Dromas ardeola | reverse complement strand
GTTATTTGCAAATATCATTTCAGGTTAGCTTGAAGTTTATTGGGCAAACATGCTGGACACCAGCTGCCAATATGGGTTTGCTGATGTGGTGAGGGTGGGAAAAAATCTTTGGGAACCGTCAGTGCAGACAGACCTGTGCTTGACAAGGTCCCGGAAAGCAGACTGCTGCTTCGCTGCCTGCAATCTCGGAAGAGCAACAGAGATGCCTACAAAGAAAGGAGCAGAGTCCAACGCAAACTTACCGTGCTGAAAGCCCTGCAGGCAGAGAACTAACCCAGTCTCTCATTCATCACCAGTCACTGCTCTCCCAAAGCACTGATAAGCACACTGGCTGGTGAAACAAATTTTTCTGGACTTGTGAAATAGAAAGACTTAGCCAGCCTCTGCTTAGGAGCTGAGAGAGCCTGAGTAACGTCATTTTTTTGGTTCCTACCAGCAGCTGCAGGTCTCCAGCTCTCCCCTGTTGGGCTTCTCAGCTGCTCTGCTTCATATAGCGGGACATCCTACAATTAATCACTGTTAATCTCCCCTTCTTGTCTGCAAAGGGATGTGGAAGGGCTGACTCTAACTACAGCCTTGTTGGGAGAAGGCGAGTTCTGGGAGTGGGAGGCGGCACTAGGTATTCAGCTCTGGGTTCATTTCCCAACTCCGCCACAGGAGCTGACATCTGCCTGTCCCTCTGCTCCAGCTGTCCACTATGTAAAATGTATTCTTTCTCTTCTAGATAGCCCAGAAAAGACAAGAGAAAATCATACACAGGGATGCAGATGCACAAAATACCCTGCTGCAAACCTCTGCCACACAAAAGCCGAGTCTCCTACGGCTACCCCTTACCAACATTTTCTAGGCAGCCCACAGGTTTACCTGAGCGTGCATAAGACTCATGACACGTGTTCGTTATTTCTGCAGCGAGGTCCATGTAATGTTGTTTCCTCTCTTCTCCAGCGTGTTCAGCTCCAAGCGCTATCATGCCCCCAGAGAAGCAAGCCAAGTGGCCCATTTTGTGATCCAAGATGCCACCCCTCCATTCAGCAATGTAGGTCAATCCTCCAGCAGACTTTTTGACCAAATGCTTTTCTATTGCCTAAAGAGACGAGAATCAGGATTTTAAGATACTTACTGGACAGTAAGTATAACTTACTTACTAAGTAGTGGACAGGAGTGAAAACGAAGGAAACCCAAAAATCTAAGACATTTTTGCCTGAAACATTCTGATGAACAATGTCCCCCACAAAAAATACAGAGCAGCAACCTGCTCCTTACCTCTAGTGCATCGTCGTACATCTTTTTAGCTTCAGAGTCTTTTGTCTGACATCAGCCAAGATTTGATGAGATACTCATAAAAGCTGTCCCCAAGCCCCCCAATGGAGACATGGTCTGTCGTGGGAAAGCCAGAAAAGAACTTCAGGTTCATGATATACAATGAGAAGTTGCTTTACAAAGAGCAAACAACCATGTCCTATTTAATGCCCTTGTTCTCTCCTCCCCTCTTTCCAGGTTCCTGGGGAGAGCTTGCAGCATTTCTTTCTTAAAAAGGAAGAAAGGTAGAAAGTGCAATCAGAAGAAAAATGTTCTGTCATTTTAAAAAGCACTAGTATCCCTTACCAAAACTATTCAGAGGTCTTATTTTGCAACAGTTATTTATACTGCAACTTGAAGATGCTTCCTGTTTATGAAGCAATCATCATAAATCCCAGCCTCATAAACCAAAAGCAATGGCAGGTATTGATAGATCTCTACCTACAAGAAGCCACTGGGTGCTGCCTCCCTGCCTCAGGAAAGGCAGGACGCGTGTCGGATCACACAGAGGTGCCAGCAAGGGGCTGCTGTAGGGACCTCTCCATCGTGCCATTTGTATTCCTGCCTCATGGCAGGACTCTGTGGCCTGGGGAAGGCTGGGGTTGTTGGCGTATTAAAATGATAAAGTCAGGTACAAGGATGTGCACTGAATATTTTCTTCTGCAGAAATCGGATTTTCAAGGCTATCTGTTCAGAGTACACAATGCTCTGACCTTACTGGAGAGGAGGATGCTAAAGAATTGCACTGTGAAATGGGCACGACAGCTGCAGGTTTCTGCCTGGGGGGGGAACTGCTGGATGGATTTATATCTTTCAACTATACCACAGGGGTAAAAGCAGCATTCATTCTTTCAAGCAGCCAAGTACTCCCCTTTTTAGAAGAGCAAGACAAATGACCCACCATGGACTGAACCATCCCTGTTAATTAACACTGTCCACCTCTGTGTCTGCACACATCCTCATTTTAAATGTGAACAGATGCAGCAGGGTTTTCGGAGTTAGCTGTTCAGATTTTTATTTTCCCTTTCACTGTACATGTATAAAGTCCCGAGGCTTATTCTAAATGCTAAATCCTACCAACAGAAGAGATCAACAGCCATGCATTTTCCTGACCTGAAGAGCAAATATCCCTGATACAGTGTGTCCAATGATCCATGGAATAATCCATAGCAAAACAATGAGATCAGACGCATGAATTAAAAAAAAAAAAAAAAAAAGAGGACAGACTATTTGCAAACACCGGCTGCACAGCCTGTCTTTAAAGAGAAGCTCTGTGATCCTAAGTGTGTCATTCATAAAATCACCAAAGCAGGAGCTCTGGTACATAATTGCTTTCCATATGGCATCAGCTTTGCCAGCGTTTGCCTCCTAGGCACTTTGCATAAACAAATCTCTTATTTCAGCAGGGGACCGTGCTTTAATTTTCTAAAGGTAACAACTGCACTCAGAAGAGGTACAGCACTGCCTCTTCATTTAGAAGATCTGCTCATTCAGCCAGGTCAAAGATACACCTTTTAAGAAAATCACAGCAATTCCAAGAAAAACAGCTTCCCACAAAGAGCTTTAATGACAAGAGAAAATGAGAGCCTGGCACCTACAGGGAACATCTCTGTGGCAGGCTGCAGCTGCCTCCCTACTTTGGTCCTAATCTATTTCTCACCAGCAATACTGGAGACGCAGAAGAAGCCGATCAGCCTTTTCCCTCACTGGAATATGGATTCTGACCACAAGGTCACATTATGAGCAACTGCCACAAACAGCCCGTGCCGTGAGTTGCTCTCTTGACATGAAAGTCTAGGAGAGAGGTTACCCCTAGTCCTTTTGCATAAATCAGCCTATCCCAGAACAAGAAATCAGAGGCTACTTTTAATGAGCTCCAAGAGCCAGCAACAGGCCCCTCTATATGTCAGCAAGGGGTGGGAGCAGGTCAGTACAATGAAGTAAAATTTACAGACATAAATAGAATTAAATTAGTGGCAGAAGAGATGAATACTGAGTATCAAGCTGAGTATTTTAACCATCTGAGTTAAGAGCACAGCTCTTCAGTTTCCCAAAGATTCTGTAACGATCAGTTACGGCAACAGACAGGCACTTCTTCTCCTCTCAGCACCAATGAACAGGCAGAATTAATGCCTGTGTGTGGGAAAATGTGCAGTGTGGCTGCCAGTTGAGAACAACCTAAAGAAAATGGCATCTCAGGGGTGCAGTAGGGGATGGGAGATTAGCTTTTCAAGTGGAACACATTGCAACAACTCTGCAGAGACAAATGTGGAGGGGAAGCCGAACTGCTTACAAAGAGATTGGATAACTTTGAAGATCAATTAATGGGACAAACACAGAAGCCTATTTTCTTTCCTCGTGGCACCAAAGGACAGCTCTAGTTTAATGGGACAACTGCAACCACCCAAGATGCTTTGTTGGGACACCTTTCAAGCCAAGCCCTGTCAATTGACATTAGAGGTGCTGATGTGGCAGTTAAAGGTCAGGGGTTGCTCCCAGGTAGGGCTCGCTCCCTGTCTCAGATAATGGCAGCCATGCAGCTGCCCGCCAGTTACAATCAGAGCTATTAATGCAGTAGTTAGAAAGGCCTGGAGCAATCTAGCAGAGCAAACAGTGCAACGAGACATAAGGACACCAGGTAATGCAATGACTCAAAGAAAACTGCTTAAACAATATAAATGTAATCCACTGACAGGTTAAAAACAGCTTCTGTAAAAAAGAGACTTTTCTTTCCTTTGACAGAGAAACACAAAATCCAGCAACCCTCCCTTGCCAGTCCTTAACAGAGAGGAAAGTTGAGGCCAGAGATCTGGGGCACAGCGGCAGGAGCAGCCTCTCATGTTCCTAGCAGAGGGCAAGCTTCTGCCCTTTGGTGGCTCAAAAAGAGGGGTACCGTCTTTTCTCCAGGTAAGGAAGGGGCTGCGTGCGTAAAGCAGGGAAGTAAATAATCTTTCCCTGGGTACGCTGCTTCTAATATTTCCTTGCTCTTTTCAAGCCCTTTCCTGGTTATTACTTCTCTTTTATATCGGAGCAGTATCTATTTGTTGCCCATGTCTTCGGTGCTGGGTAGTGCTGGGTTCCCAACACGAGAGAAGAACATGTACTTGTCTCACCTTCCTTGCACAAAACTGCACCATGTGTAGGCGCCATGGTGACAGGTACACAAATGCACACAAGGGACCGCAGCCCTAGATCCTAGGGGGATCTGAGACTCCGTAAGCCCTCTGCCTCTCCAGGTGGTTCCTTACTCGCTGCTGCACCCTCAGGAAGCAAATCTCATAACGCTTCTGCGCACAGCCTTCACATGCAACTCCCAAGTAGGTCTGTGGGCTATGTGATGACTGCAGGATGAGGTCTTAAAGAGATGTACTGATTTCTAATATCTGTGTGATGAACCATGTACCATTATCCTCCCCTCTGCAAGAGAGGCTCTAATTCTCTCTGGAGGTGAGACACTCAGCTGGAAACAAGGCTGATGGAGTAAGTATACAATTACTATATTGCATATTACAAATCGGGTTGCATTATCTAATCACATGTATAACAGGCTGCCTGACATGACACTGCCTTGGCTCGCTGCTCTGACACTTGCTATTGCTTCCTAAAGAATAATGGAAAGACTGAAATGCTCCAGGCAGGACTGTGAATGCAGAGTGATACCTACGCTGCACCCAGTTCCCTGTCACCGGGCTGAGAAAGTTGGGATAGAGGCCCTGCGGCTTCTCAACTCTGTTCAGGACTTTGCGGATGTTCATCACCTAGGAGAGATGAGAGACAAGAATTATGTTACTTCTCTGCTGAAAAAGCCGACGGTTTTGCACTGTCACCGAGAACTCTGTAATTCATCAGTGCTGATCCCTGGCTGAACAAGCACAGCAGCCTGTAATGCTGGGAATCATCATGCAAGCAGAACCCAGTGACATGGCTCTCCGGTGAGAGGGCTGTGATGGAGAAACTTTCCTGCTGGACTCCTCAGCACAATCTTTATCCAGCTCTGTGGGAGTTTAGAAATGATTCTAAAAACCCTGCAAGGCCCCAGTTCGGCAAGCAGTGGAAGCAGTTCGCTAACAGTGGCCCAGAAACAATCCTGAGGATTTGGGATCTGGGTGGAAATGTATGAGACGCAGAGGGTGATTTTTTCCATGATCCAAAGGGAAAGGAGTGGCAGGGATGAGTGACTCACACAGTACTTAAATTCATCATGTGGTCACTTAACATGATGAATCGGGGCCTTTAATTTCAACAACAGACAGCTCCTTTAATATGCTAGAACAGCCGTACTTATTTTCTAAAACCTCCCTTGGTTTCACCCCCATTAAATCCAATAGGCCTTTCCCATAAGGGACAAAGTTAAATGGTATGCAGCATAAATATTCTATTATAACCTACAGAGCAGCTAATACACTCTAAACCTTTTATAAAATTAGACAATTTGTACGCCAAAAGCTGGCTACAGACTTAAGTCGATGCTTCCAAGTAAGTCGTCAGGCTGGATAATATTTACTGAAGTTTAGTAGCATGGCATATTAATGACATGTTTGAATAAAAGACACAGATGGACTTTATTCTTGCTAAAATCACACAAGTCCCAAGCTGCAAGTTAATGAGTTGATCTGTTCCTCTGAAGTAATTTCCCACAGGACGGGCTGTTTGAGCCCACATCATCCCACATTTTTTCTCTCAGAGGGTGTTAGGATGAATGCAGTAAATTTTCTGTGGCACACACCAGGCACGCTCAGCTCAGGAGAGTCCATGAGAAAGGTTCTGCCCTTATCCCTCTACGGGCTTAGGAGGAAAAGAGGGAAACGTGTTCGGCTGGGGACACCGGCTTGACCCTGGCTCAAAATACCACAGTTTGAATCTGGAACACGGATGCAATTCTAGCTTTTAACGGTGCATCTTCTTGCCCTTGTGTTTTCAGTGCTCATCTCTCTTTCAACCTCCTTCATTTCCTTCACACACATTTTTTTTCCATGCCACTGTTCCCTTTGCTGGTCTTTTCTCAGCTCCCCCTTTCCTCTGAGCAATTTCTCATTATCACTGTCCTAAGGAATCTTTAGCTTGTCTCCTTTATTTCAAATCACCAGTCTGTCTTTATCTTCGCTACAGAGTTTCCCGGGTTTCTAGTTTCCCTTCACCTTCTGCTTTTCCCTCCTGCTCACCCCCCTGCAACATTCCTCTTGCTCCCCTCCCCTTATTGCTTGCCAACACTCCATCCTATTCTCCGTTTTGCTCTCCTAGCTTCTTCTTTCTCTTTCTTCCTGTCTCTTCTGCAAATTCTCTTCTTGTTTCATAACTGACAGGCCTGCACTGCAAACATCCTGGAAAAGTACCATTTTGAGCTTATCATTGGTAATCCCAGAACCACTGTCTGTTTTCACCCCACTGTGGGACTCTGGTCAGGCCCCATTTCCTTTGAGCTCATGGGGACAGTTTGGATTCTAACTGGAACAATTTGTCTCCCTCGAAGCTGGTTCCTCAGGGACGTGTAGCAAAAGCTAATGACTTGCTGGTATCCAACAGCATATTTATTAAGTTGCTCTCACATGCACTACAAGATCACTTGTGGAAAAAAAAAAGCTCAAGGTAATGGATAATATTAATAGATTTTCAGTTACAAGTTACACAAAAGGAATCCAATATGTCAACTGTCAGGCCTTTCCTACAGAAGAAACCTCAGCAGAAATCTTGCTGGCTGGAGCATAACATTTAATGCCGCTTAAAGTAAAAAAGGTCTGCAAGTACAAGGCACTACCATTAGGATATCAGGATTAACAATTATCTTTGCAGTCTGCATCCAACAGATGGTTTAATTTCGGCTGTGCCCTTGTCTGAATAGGTTTTTGCTACAACTTCACACAACTGAGAGATTGGGAACAACATCCCCATCTCCCCAGTGGCTCCAAGTGATGGAGAGGCAGACGAAGGGGCACGGCAAATGTAAATGGCCAAAGGAAACACTGGGGGAGCTGCCTTCCAAGGCCTACTGGTGTGACAGGATCTCCAACAGGAGCTCTGTGACCTTTTCAGTGAGCTGGTGCGGAGGATGCTCTGAGGCCTGGCAACATCTGCAGCCTGCAAGGCACGGGTTTCTGAACCCGTGTCCCACGCTGGAAGGTTTCTCCTCTGGTGAGTTCTGCTGGTACTGGGGAGAAGGAACACTTTGCTGCCATGTTCTCTGCTGCAGGCAGACCACAGCGCTGCTCTGCTCCAGCACTGACCCCAGGAGTACGAAGAGACCGGTTCACTAAACACCAAGTTGGGAAGTACTTGCCTTTTCTGCAAACACCGGGTTGCCAGAGAGCTCCGAGAGGTGCAGGAATTCCAAGTGCAAGGTACCAAATTCTGCTAAGATGCTGCTTCCGGCTGATGCCCAACCCCAACTCCAACTCATGCCGCTGCAAGGAGAGAAAAGGGAGCCTTCGCTGTCGGGAAAACACAGCCAACGCCTGAGGTCCCCCCCACCGCCCCAGTGCAGATCCTGCCCTTGCTATGTGCATGCAGGGCACACCAGGTGTCAACAGGGGCCATGTAAAAGACATACACAGATTTTTAGGACTCTCTCACATTTCTAGTGGGATGGTGCAATAGTTTGACAAAGGATTGTTTAGGATAGGGCAAACACCCAGACTGCATATACTAGGAAACTGCAGCTTTTGTGGAAGAGTAATCCCTCCCAAACAGATCAGCTTAAAGCAAACTTTGGCAGAACACTGAGAACCTCCCCTACACAAGACATTTTGGGATAAAACGTGTCAAGTGGCTTGGGCTGAACTCTCGCATCTCAAATGTCCCACAAGTCCAACAAGGCTGCTATTTTATGGAGAATCCAGACTGTCCCTAACCACCTTGTCTAAACAAGATCTCACACGCTTGATATATTTGTGACACTGACATTCCCAGCGTATGCTTGCTTGCAGGGGGATAAAGCATACAGCGACATCAATGCTAGGGAAAATATGCCACTGGGCAAACCTGACTCTAATGAAAAGCCATGGGGAATCTTGTGCCTTGCAAGAACAGGAGGGTCAGCATAAACCTACAGCGGCTGTCAAACACGGTCTCAAGAAGCCAGTTATACAAAGTGCCTCTGCTCCTACTTTTGACGCACTGGGATCCCTTCTCAATTTCTCTTTGTTTCCCCTCACCCTGCCAAATCCATGCAAAGGCAGAAATCAGCACTGAAGCACCGGAAGGAGTCAATTCTGGGGATGAGGAGGGCATCACTTCTCCCTTAAATCTGAAAGAAAACTAACCAGAGGACATGGGATGGCAGAGGCTCTTCCAAGCACTAACAGCCTCACTCTTGGATTTGCTTTTACATTCGACCACTTCCTTCTTGTATCCCACTGCTACAGATCACAGCTACAGCCTCTAGGAAATCTACACAGACATAAAAATGACCTGTACCCTTAAGTCTTGGTCCCAAAATAGCCTCTGCAAGGTGCTGGCTGAGGGAAGCTTGGCTAACCCATCTCAGAAGTGACAGGGCTTTGGTTTTCATGTCTCTTTGCAAGAGCCGTTTGCAGTTGATCCCGATGAGGCAACAGGTTTCCAGTGATGGGGGGGGGTGTGGGGGTAACACTAGATGGCGCTTGAAAGCTTGGCTATTAGAAGAAAAAGGTGTCTGTCGTATACAGGAGGCTAAAACTAATGATCTTTCTGAGGGGGGAAAAAAAGTTTCCCCTCCATGTGATGTACGGAAAACCATTTCAGGTCCAGAGCTGTTTGTTTCGCCTCCAGACAAAAAGAGCCATTAGATAAGCAATATGTTCACGCTGTTTCAAATTGCTCAGTCACTGCCAACCGTCAGCCTTGCCTGCAAACTGTCAGGAGGCCGTATCACCAGCTTTTCATTCGAAAACACTGTGTGCAGCTAAAATGGGTACCCCAACAACATTGAGTGTTAATGGCAGAAATCTCCCCGTGCAGGCAGAAAGGTCCTCCAGTCTGACCAGGTTAACGTCGGTTTTAATACCGCGTTGGACGTATCTGCTGAACCTGGCAGCAGCTGGCCCTGGGATGGGTGTGCGGATCAATCCCATGGTGTTCTCATATCTATAAAGAGTCAATGACTTTTTCTTTATTTACTGCACTGAAGGGACGTTGTAACAAATACGATCTCACAAAAAGAAACTGCCTTCTGAGCTAGTTCAAATGAGAAGCGCTTGGAAGCAGCCGAGCGGGGCCGTGTTTGTTGTGACAGCCGCTATGTGGGGTCACAGTGCCTGACACAACCCTCCCCCGGGAACTTCTGTCCCAAACATGCAGCCAGGCACTGCCTGCACGGCCCATGCTGCTGGGAACCCAAGCCCTGGGTTACAAATCACAGGAAAACTCTAGGAGAGGTGGTCTGGAGGAAACGAAGTACATCTGCAATGTGTCCCTGGGTTAAAGAGCAGCCTGAGATGAACCCCTGCAGGAAAACATTTTGTGAGCATTACAGACTGGACAAACGGGGTCTTCACAGCTGCCCTGTTTTATAACATCTCAGAGCAAATTACAGTTTAAAGGACCTTTGTCTTCAAGACAAAAGGAAATGCCCAAAGCTCTTTTTATCCCCCAGATAAGTCGGTCTTCCTTAAACACCACGCAGTGCAAGCATGGACTGAAAATGTCTGTATCATCCCCTTCCCTCACAGAGATCCAAAGCAGCAAAATGGTGCCAAGTCAAGAGAGAGAACAGGAGAAGATGGTGACGAAAAATCTGGAGGTGCAGAGAGTTTAGGGGGGATGTGAAGGAGAGCAGGGGCCAGGGACTTGGAACAGGAGGCACTGGGAGTGAAACTGCAGTGCAACACGCAGGCAGAGAGCATAGAGCAGCAGCTTGAGAAGACAATGTACTCTAGGACCTGGCAGCCAACGTGGCCGTTGGACCAGCAGGATGGAAAACAAGCCTGTGTGAGATATGATACAGCGCCTGTGTGAAAACAGAAGACCACTGGGAAGCACATCAGCAGAGAGGCGACACAAGAGGAAAAGGTGGTGTGAGGTGATAGAAAGAGATAAAGCCAGCTGGCTATGGGAAGAGCTGGGGGGGTTGGGTGTCTTTGTACTTGGGTCCTCAAAAATGTATACACAGAATTGACTTACTGCCAGTTTTTGTTTGTTTCAAATTTCTCAATGTCATTCTTAACCTACCCCCCCCCAAGCTACCACCACCAAAAGCCTACACACACTGCAAGACCCTCCTCCTTTTGAGGTGATGAGGTCTCTCTGGAATTAGCACATCCTTGCACAAGTAGAAATGGAGAGCAAATTCCTTCTTGCAAAACTCTTCTGGGCTTTGGTTTGGCCCTGACATTTGGGTCAGCGTGCTCTCACAGCATCACCTCACTCTCCCCCTGCTTCCACTTCCACACACTACCTCACACGGAGTAACTCCCCTTTTGGGTTTACAGCCTTTGGCTGTTCATCATGTTCCTGCAGTAGACGGACTACAGATTTAGCTTGCTTCATCCTTGCTCCTAAATCAATTGATACTCTGAGCCCCCACAGCAGCTTCATGGTCCTGAGGCAAGAGCTCAAGCCAATAGTATGCGTTCTAGATTGCTTAGTGTTATTTTGATTTTCTTTGCTCTTAGTCAAGGTCATCAGCAAAACATTTTGGGAATGTCTAGGCAGGCAGAGTCTGTTTCAATTGTCTTCACAAAGGGCAGGGGAGGGTTTGGCATTTCTGTGAAAGGTTAGTCTACGCCAAATCTTTATCAGCCACAGAGGAAGCAGATGTCTCTTCTGTAAAAAGAGACAATTAAAGTCATGGTGGTGGCTCAAATTTTCGCTGGGATCACGTGCAGATAAGACAACTGAAGGGTGACAGTGATATCCGAGCAATAGATCAGCGTGAGCCAAACATTCGAAAGTCTTGCACTTCACACAGACATGAACCAAACAGGAGATTTGGGCTAAGAGATGAATAATGAATTTCATGGCTGCGTCTCCCAGTTTTGCAAGAGGTGAGGATGAAAGGCTTTTCTTAACCCACATTTCCTGCTGTCTCTGTTTCAGCCGGCATGCAGCTTTTACCCTGGGGGATTTGTCTGTAGGCATCAAAATGAGCCAATGAGCCCTTATTGTCAGAGAACACTGTCTATGAGCAAGAATCCGAGACTGGGAGTCCAGCCTGCAGGTCTGCCTCTGTTTGCTGAGAGACCTTCAGCAAGGCATTTAACCCAGCTGCCTCAAAGCTCCCCTCCAGCATGAGGGCACCACCTACCTGACATGAAATGTGGCTCTAAGGGAAGGATACGCACCTGGCTGAATGCTGCGGCAAGGAGAAAATTAGAGCATCTGTATACTCCCCCCTTTCTAGCAGCAAAACTGTCAGCCAGTCCCACCCAGTTCCTTTCCCAATTTTGCCAAACACGGAACCTGGATAAATTCACATGCATCTAGTTGGGCACACTGCGAAAATACGGAGAGCACCGCATGCTACGTGCAGACTACAAATAACCTTTCAAAGAAAACGAGAGTGAGGAAAATGCTATTGCAGCAGGGAGCCCTGCCAAGAGGTAGAGGAAGAAACTGCGGATAGCCCAAAATTAATAAAACACAGCTGGGTTTAACTTGAGTCACCTGCAATCTCTGCCAAGGCACCTCTTGGTTTTGAGTTGGCAAAACAAATGACCTCGAAGAATCTGCACTAGAGGGGGGCACCTCTGAGGAACTGCTGCTGTTCCTGCTTGAATCCTGGTCTTTTACAAACATTCAGTAATAAAATGACATGCTTGTAAGGACGTGTGTCTTGCCTGCCCAGATTTATGACGCCACGTGGGATACCAGTGGGGGTGTTAAAAGCTGGCAAAAGTTTCTCTCCAAGTTCCAGAGCTTTACTCTTGAACACCTGTTAAAAGAAGAAGAGAGAATAAATATTTGATGGCCTGCTTGGGAATACCAGTCACAGTGGATTCTTTCAAATCTCCTTTTCCAAACACGCCATTATAAAAAACTAAAAGTGCTGCACTGTAAGAAAATACCGTTTCAGGTATGTTGCTGCCCTAGTTCCACTGCACGACAGATCTGAACCAAAAGCCATGCTGAACTTTATTATCTATCTGAATGTCCTATAAAAATCTACTCTAAACCAGCCCCAAGTCCCCTGCAAAACCATCAGCCTGGATGAGAGCAGCCAGAGCTGCAGCAAATTTCCATGATCAGCACTGAGCCAGAGAGTACTCTTTGGGGACAAATTCTTCCCTTTTTCCAGGGTGGCAGAGGACACAGGAAGATGAAATGACTGAATTAAAATCAAAAGAAATCTTCCCAGGGTGAAGCACTGTTAGATTTACAACATGGGTTTGCCTAGCTTGTGTCATCTCCTGTTGTAAAAAACATGATTTCCAACGAACAATCTTTTACTTGCAACTCTTTTCCAGGAAGGGCTCATGCTTTCATGGCTAAGTTGCTCCTTTTCCATTTGTAATGCCTCAGTTTTGGGCTTTCAAATCAAATTATAGCTTATGGTGGCTTGCAGCACAAAGCCACCATACACAATTATTTTGGGACAAACTGATACAAGCACTAATCTTTGCTCCAGAGATTAGTCCTGATCAACGGAAGCCTGTAAGTGACTTAGGAGATAAAGCACAAGCCTTTTACCTCTAGCCCCCCGATACCAGCCCAAGCTGTCAGAGTAGTTCTCAGAAAGCAGGAATTTATTGCTCTAAAAATACAGCACCGAGGAAACCTGAGCTCTCCTGTGGGCTTCCAGACCTTTGATACACTCACAAGGAGATAGGGGTTTGGTTCAGAAGGGAAGGCAAGAGACAGGGACTTGATTTTTGCCTTTCAGCCTGGTGACACTGACTGGGTAACATGACAGGCACTGCCCTGGCTGCTGAGCATCACTGCTGACTGCACTTCAAGAGGTCACTGCTGGAGTTTTACGGTTTAATGTGGTTTCTTTTTGCTCTGTTGATCTGAAGCCCGTTGGAAGTTGTGACTGAGACAGGCCCTGAGTTGGGGCACTGAGTCTTTGAGAGTTTTCCCTGGAGGGAAATCACGGAGAGAAGTCATTCCTGCAACTCATTTGAAATGCAACTAAAGTAACAGAACTGCTCCTGTGACTCCACGGATCAATGGTGCCACTAGGCAGTGATGAGCCGTCCCATCCTATTATGGTGGACAACACCCAGCCACGGTCAGTGTACAGCATGAGAGCCGAGCTCTCATTTAAGAGCCAGTCTTCCAGTTCCTTCACTCACAAAACCCCTCCCTGAAGCAGAGTTTCTGCTTGCCTAAGACTTCCAGGGCAAAGGAATAATCTCTTCATCTCTCTACAGCCAGCTGTAAAATTCCAGTCCAGTCACATTATAAAACAGATTATGGCTTTAAGCCCTGGCCCCTGCTGGGCTGGAGAGAAAGAAGGAAAGTGGAAGCGAGAGCCTCCTGCTTTAGCCAGGACTGAAGGGCTGCTCCACCACGCCACAGGAGGGGCCGTGATGCTTAGCCCACACCTACTGGGCAAGGGGACGTTTTGTGGAGCTGTATCACTTTGTCACATGAGCTGGCAGCACACAGGTACCCTGCCCTGGCAGTTTGCCACCCTCCTTCCCTGTAACCCAGGGCACTTTATCTTAGAAACTACTGCTACAGAGAGACTGTCCAGATAGATTTTGGAGCGCTTGCCACTAATCAGTTGCCCTCCTTAGTCCGAGGCAGAATCTGGAATGATGTTTGATGAAATATTGCCTATGTTTAGAATACCACGGAACAAGTACAATGACAAAGATCACTGCAAATGGCATTTCACTGGGGAGCAATGTGTCCAACTGAAAACATGTCTTGCTAGAATTGCCCACAGGAGAAATGATCTTTGCAAATGAGGCATGCACGGTGTGTGCAAGGTAATTATGCGAGACTTAATTAAAAGAACATTAGTGGCATTTCGATATTCATAAAAACGATAGGTTTAGCCTGTTGTTATAGAGGGATTATCTGATGCTCAGAGAAAAGCTGCCGGAGAACCCTTTCAATTCATTACTGGTGACTGTGTGAGACATGCAGAGCTGCTGAAACAAACCTCTTCTCCAGTTAAGTAGTATGCGGCCAACAGTCCTCCAATATAGCGGATGTTCACCTCAAACAAGGATGCTTCTCCGTTCTGAAAATACATAATGATATACTTGACTGCAAAGCCTGCACGCACAAATGGCAGCTGAGGGGAACAGATTGTAGGCAGATACTTAAGTCTCCCAGTCCTCACCCACAGTGTAACACAGCTTTTTATCTAAGATCTCACAGCACTTTATTTGCTCTACAGCGACAGGTGGAGCCTGACGGGAAGAGAAATACCCAAACTACCCATTTATCACCAGCTGACAATACGTAAATCAGGGCAGATGTATTGTCCATCCACCCAGCTTTGACCTGGGTTATGCCTTGCAAAAAGCTGTGAGTTAGTTTAGGGGGAAAATTTGCCCCTTGAAATATTTTATTTAAACAAAAAATTGTACAGCCACGTGGAGAAATTACTTTCTCCATTTTCTTGTGAAGAGGGCACTGCATTAGAGAGATGTACTGCACTTCCTGCATTAGGGAGATATTTTCTGCCATTCGAGGACTCGCCCCAGTTTGCAGGCTCAGAGAGGACCACAGCCTATAGGGTGCCTGTCATGGACATGCTGACGGAGAGGCAAACTGCATGATGTCCATGTGCCACATCACCACAGACAGCAGACGCAGACGGATACGGCTCACTGAATCGCTCAAGAACCCACTCACCTGGAACAAGTTTTGCTCTACCTACTCAGCTGATGATCAGCAAATGTCAAAACGATTGCATTCAAAATGTGCCTTTAAAAAAATACATGCTCCTGGCCATTGAAATCTGCATGATAAATCATTCCTGCCCTCACGCAAATGCATAAAGGCAAAAACCAGAAAGATCTTTCACCAACACAGCACTTTCAGTGAGGAGGGCAAAGCAAAGGGGCACTCGAACCTCTGCACTAGCTTGCCCTTTCCAAATACCTGCAGGTTACAAATCAGAGCAAGTGCTTTCTTGAGACGATGACTGAAATTGCATGAGACAGATCGCGGCACCCAGTTTCAAACAGAGCTTGGGGGCCTTGGGAGTCCCTGCCTTGCTTTTCTGGACTACCAGAGTTCCTTGTATAGAGCCAATTTTTAATTAATTTCCCTCCTTCTCTCCCTCTGCTGTGCTTTCTGACTCCACTGATCAATCCATAGCATTCATTCTTGTCTTTGCAGATCAATCTATTCTGCAGGCCAAGATTAAAAGCTTTTATGAAATCCAGATAAATTATCTCCCAGTTGATTTTGTCCCTTGTTTATCGATTCAGTAACGCACTGAGAGCATTCACCAAATTTATCAGATGTGGTCTTCCTTTTATGAATATATGAATGCCAGTCATGCCCTCCCAAATGATGCTTTTCTATAAAGGCAGCTGCATGCATTGTTCCCAGGGGGAGAACCATTTTTCACAACAAACAACTAGGATGGCATTAAAAAAATAGAAGTTTGAACTGCACTCTGGTTTTAACATTCTCCGTATGCCGCTGATGTGATCCCATCAGCTCTCCCACGAGAAATAAAAAAGCTGGCTTGGAGACCAATAGTCCGAGCTATGGCAAGTGGCCCCGGCCACAAAGTGAGATAAAGGACAGCATCCTTTATTTGACAGCACTGCCAAGGCGTGTGTTCACCCAGAGTCCCAGCAAGTCTAACAGTAGCTCTAAGAAGAAGTGGCTAGGAAAGCTTCAGGGGCCACAGAGAGTGAGAATCTCCAGTCATTTTTAGAGATGACACCCTTCCTTCCAAATCTATGCTCACTATGTGCTCCCACTTTGCTGCCAAGGTGCCACGCTCCCCCTGCACAAGTCCCAGCAATGACAAACCAACAAAGGGCCCAGTCGAGGAGATCAGAGTTTTCAATCTTAATCTACAGCATGTAAAAAGAAAATTTGTCTTATCACAGGCAGACATTTAACTGAGATGAAACGGAACTTGTTCTTTGATGAACAAAACTTCCTTAGAGTAATAATTAAAGCTGTTTTTATAACCCAGACCAAAACACAAAAAAATAATAAACGCTGAATCTCATTTTCAGCCAGACACTGTGAGACTGATCTGGCGGCTGCTGGCTGGAACCCTGTGCCATGTGTGGGCAGAAGATGGGGTGAGTCATCGCAGTAGTCCCTTTGGCCTTAAAAAAAAATAAAGTCAGAGTTGAGGGTTTCTTCCCCCACAGACGTCATAGCTCTGCTCCCCAAATGATTCTTAGAAAAGACTGTGATCAGAACTGGCCAAACACATAGCATTTCTGTGACACAGACAGGCATTCCCAGTAACTGACTCACCACATTCAAGTCAAAGCTCTTCTCCACCCACTTCTTTGCTTCTTGGAATTCCTCCTCAAGTTCCATGATGTACAGAGTATCTAAGGCATCTACCACCGTAGCTCCTCGAAGGCCTCCTGCATTGCAAACAGAAGAGTGTGATGAAGCCCCATTGATGCAGTCGTCTTTAGCTCTAAATCAATCTGCAGGAGCTGTGGCAGGCAGCAGCTTCCAGTCCCAATACTGGGGATGTCTGGATGGGATCCAGAGTGGCCACGGTGTAGGCCAAGATCTTCTAGCAGGACTAGTGAGTTCCGTTACCCAAAATGGGCTGCTTTGGAGAGGCCCAATTTTCAAAGGCCTGACCCTTCTGAAAGAATACCCTCAGGGAACACACTTTAAGCCACCAGTCATGACTGCAAGCCTTGGCCTTGTTTTCCAGTCTTGTCTTGGCCAAGGCGGTCAGGCAATTCCATCCCTCATCTTTGTTCAGCTGGAAACCAAAATTCAGCCTCTTTCTTACCCAGTTACAAGCATAACCCTCTTCCAAGTGAGAGAATTTTATTCTTCTTATGCAAGAGCATCCCAGACAGGACATCCATCATTCTGCTCTGATGCAGTGTTTGTTATCTGGGGCACAAAGTACTTTTGCACCATACCATGACCCAGGGTTTCCCACCACCAGCCTATACACAAAGCACAGCCTCATCTGGCAGCAGGAAGACCAGAAACTAATCTTGATGAATCTTCAACACAGAGTGGGTGACTTTGGAGACAGCTCCCTTCCTTCGGCTAACAGAACAGCCCCTGTGAGCATGCTCACCATTCTCCAGCAGATGGCAATGGGACACACGCAGATGAAGTAAATGCCAACCCAGTACTTGGACCAACCATGTCATCCATGTCAAAAAAACTGCACGCCAAGTGCTGTCTTACGCAAATGGACTAGAGGAGAGCTTCCAGTGAGACAGAATGATGTGGCATGCCATGCCAAGAAAACTATGCAGAGTGTGTAGACAGACAATCTTGCAGCAGTTGAGATTAAATGAAACTAGAGATGGTAAGAACCCTGGGTTTGGAACATTTCAGTGCTAGAGTTTTATTTCTGTTAGGGCTCCCTAAAATTATTCCTAGCATGGGAAAGCAAAGGGTATGAAGCACACTGTGACTCAAAACCCTTTGTGCTTTAATTACAAAGGCCATCACTTTCCTGGGTAAATCAGCAAAGACAAATCCTCACGTGGAAGATTCCACTTTGGAATCATCATCAGTCACCCCTCTGCGGATGTAACGCACCAGAGCCATAGGCGTGAAGCTGCCTCCGTACCGCTGTCGGCAAGCTGCACGTGCAGGCCCACACAGACACACTGCTCAGCTGCAGCCACATTCCTACCCACCCCCTGACAGCCAGACCTCTTGGAGTCTCTTGGCAGAAACGACGCTTGGATGAGGTTCAGGTTTCGTTTCTGCAGGAAAAAATGCTTGTACCAGCTCTGTCCCTATCATCTCCCTTCCCAGTGTAACCACAAAGACTCACACACACTGCTTATGCCCAGGGGTTTCCCCTGAGACGTTATTTCTATTTGGCTCAGGTCAGTTCCTTCTTCTCACTAACAGACTTTAAAATACTAGTCCAAATTCCCCCAGCTTACCCAGCCTTTTATTGCATGCTCAGATTTGCTCGGCACTTTTGTAATACCTTCAGTGTTACTTCAATTCTAGTTCTGCTTAAGAGAGGAAAACCCAGCTGGATGCACTGTTGAGGAACTACTGCAGAGGGGAGAGGAAGGCAAAGGTGAATTATGTGTCATGACCCTTAAGACTTTGGTCTTTTCTTATTTAGGAAACAAAGCGACCCTGTCTGATGTACATCATACCCTTTCCCCAGAGGAGAAGTGCTCAGATCCACCAATTTCATGCAGGGCTCATTTATGCTTTCAGCATTCCTCTCCTGTAAGAACGGCATCCTGCCTTATTTTGTTGATGTTACAAGATTGCAGTTTTGACACTTTTCAGCCAGTCAGCACATCATTGCTTTAATAAAAACCTAACCAAGACTTTACTGCTCAACCACAGATTGCTGGCTTTCGGATGCTGTCTGCATCAAAAACAGGGGCTGTGGAAAAGGGATGAAGGCGGGAGAGACAGCCCCTAGAAATCCATTTATTCCTGCAGGCTTGCAAAATGATCATCTAACTGGAGCTATCTCTGAGCGTGCAATAGATGGAGTCAAACTGCCACTAGATCAACTGGTGGGTTCTAAAAAACAACTGAGCTGATGTTTGTATGCCATGTTTTCCAAAAGCAGTGACCATGAAAAACAACATCATTGCAGTCTGAGCTGCTTTTATCAGCCTTAATGATTCTTCAATATTAATGATTATGTGATTTTTATACACTTTCCTATTAGCAAGGAGAGACGCACCAGCTCAGAGCAACATGGACTCAGGCAAAACGTTTTAAAAAGAGAAGGGAGGGCAATGCTGCCTGAGGCACAGCCCATTGCTGTGATATTCTGAGAGTAACACTAACGGGCTCGGTTTAATTTGATGTTATAATCCACAAAGCCTTTCATAATCTGCAGAGAGACAATGAGAAAAGTTGGATTTGCTCAAACTAAACAGAGACAAAGAGACAATAAAGTCACAACTTTCTGGGATGATTAATTGAAGTGAAAAATATTGCTTGAATTGACAGAGCCTTTTATGCTTTTAGCAAGTAAGGCCTTTAAATACACGAAGTGCATCGGGGATTAGGAACATGCTCGGATTTTCGCTAAAGCATAGCTCGGAGTTGCTTAGCTTTCCTCCCCAGTATTTGCCAAAGTGGAGGGCAAACCTTGCTTCCCTGCTGGTTTGTCTTTGTGTCATTTTAAACATTTGTTTTAAATATTCCCCTAAACACTGTATCTTAAGTACCACAGGCTGTGTGTTTTGTACAAGGGTCTTGTCGATGTTTCCTTTCTTCTGCGCCAGCTTTGAAGCAATCGCAAAATGCGTGGCTGACTTTTCCCCTGCAGCTAACAAAGTCTATCGCAATACCAAGGGCTACCGTGTCAGCTTCAGCCGTCTCATGAGAATGACAAAAAAAGAACCTCCTTCCCCTCCACAACCAGGAGCAAACCAGGCGTCAGGACTTTGCTGTTGCGTCTCTGTCACTTGACAGGACAGAGAGGACATCGAAGAAGGACCCTGACCCCCCTGTGCACACTGACATGTTACCTCTTTGCTACAGGAGCATCTTCCTTCCTTCCTCCTCAGACTTTGCTTCATCAGACCATGATGTGATACAATGTCCAACAGCTCTGATTATACTCAGCTGTCAAAAGATGGTGCTATACATATCCCAGCATGTTTATTCCAGTATATACGCACCCATTTATGAAAGTGAAAAAATAATCACCTTTCCAGATCTCCACATTATAATGTGAGGGATATAATCAAAGGGGAAGCAGCTTCAAAAGGAAAAGGAATCAAAACCCACTCTGTCACTTTTGACTCTTGCTGACACTCCCCCCTCTAAATTACTGGTTTCAGCCTCATTGTACTCTCTCTGAGGGAGTTTCAAAGTTGAAACCAAGAAACCCTCAAAAGAAACGCTTCTGAAAGCATCCGCAAAAGGTAGCAATGACTTTTAAGCAGGACTCCATGTCTGAAATTCTACCTGCCTCCACCAATCTAAGGCCCTGTGTGCTATGAAAAGCCCCCCCCCGGATCCTGCTGCAAATCTGGCTTGGGGTGCAGACAGACCTCGCTTGGGAGAGCAAGGTCACTTTGCTAATGGCCAAAAGGGAAGACGCATACATGGGACGACACAGTTCTGGGATCCCCACCAGCTCCTGCACTGCCCAGAGGGAGCCCATGGCCCTTCTGAATGGGAAAGAGGAAACCCTCCACTGGCACCAGCAGGAAGAACCGGGACCTGAGGCAGAATGCAGGGATGCTTGTCTAGGGGCATTTCTAATCGAAGGACTTCTTGGCAGCTCTTGTGACAGCAAGTGGCAGGGTCTCTGCCTGGAGTTTCATCTGTGAGAGAACAGCAGCACACCAGAAGCAGCAGCTCATGGTAGCAATACAAAGGTTCATCTCTTCTTGAGCTGAAGGAGGGTCTGTACCACCCTGTCCCAAGCCACAAGTGCATTTGCGCTTTGTGCATGAGAAGAATGGAGACATCCATGTAAGCAACAAGGCTGCTCTGTTCCTTCTTCCACCCACCCAGAGGAACGAGCATCCACCCGCTCGCTTGTGAACACTGCTACACAAATCACAAACAAACGTTACATTAATTAACATAATTCTTGTGAAAGGTGCTGAACGGAGCACTCCACGGAGAAGAGACGGCATTGTACGCACACCGTACCCCCACGGCCTCAGTGGGAATGTGCTTTAATGCCAGTCTGGAGGAACAAGACCATTCAAGCAATACAATCTCAGAAGGGCCTCCATGGGAATTAATGGTAGTGCTATCTCTAAAAACCACAGATAAAGCCCATAGCAGCTTGTTCTAGTCTGGGGTAGATAATCTGAATAGAAGGGCTTATCCTCTTCTCCTATCCCTGACTCATCCCTGCTGCCTGCAAGCTTAGGGGTTCGTTAAAGCCATTTGCAGCAAGAGTTTATAAGACAAAACCCAATTCCAAAGGGTCATTAGGAGGTTTAATGCGTCTGGGCCAGAAGGGGAACACTCTGGAAGACAGATGCCAATCTCAACAACCAAAGAAACTAACGGGTACAAAAGCCTGACAGGCTACCCGGGGTGCTGCCAGCGTGGCTCCTCCGGCCAGGCGAGGGACAGCCCCCTCTGGACCCGCTGCAGAGCCCAGGGCAGAAAAGAGGAGCTGCCACCACAGCCCGGGGCTCCTCTGACCCCAACACGAAGATCTGGATCAACTGTGAGCCCACGGACTACGGCCAAGAGGTGACAGATGTGTGGTCCCGATCCCAAGCTGAACGAGGACTGTAAAGGGTGAAAAGCTCCAAGTCAGAAAAGTGGGGAACCTACGAGTAACAGACGGACCCCCCCCGACACATGCCAAAGAGTCACCCATTTGCACATGTCCCATGGCTCTGCTCTCCTTCAGCGTCCCAGCAAGCCAGCGTGCGGAGGAGAAAAAGGAACAGCTTTCTTCTCAACATATAGTTTAAAGGGAGGCCATGAGGGCTGATCAAAGGTGGAGAATATCTACCCTACCACCTGCCAAACATGTAAGGGCTAATTAAGGCTTGAAAAGCACTGCAAAGCACCAAGCAGGGACGAAGTATAACTGTGGTAACAATCACAACTGCTGCTGCATCTGTGAACTTCCTTTTAGCTACCCATTATCTGCAAATCAAACCCACCAATTTAGGCAGAAACAGGCCAATCAAACATACCAGCATCAGGTACACAACAGAAACTCCACGTTTGATCATTCATAGAGCAGTAAGAGTTTACATCTGACTTGCTGAAGCTTTCAGGAGCCACCAAATCCACATGTGTAATCCAACTAATGTGAACATGTTGCATCTGCTCAGGTTTACAACCCAGGCTTGCCTGGGAACAGCCACAGGTCGTGTCAGGCTAGAACATTGATCCAGGCATTGCTCACACAGCACAGTTGAGCTCTTCCATTAGAAAACAACTAGAGGACAGGATTACATTTTTTAGGAAGTAAGATGACCTCCTGAGCAGGAGACAAAGTCTTCACACCAAAGAATTGCCTTTTATCAGGAGACCGTGACATTATCCTGGGTTTAGCTCTCCTTCAGTCTCTGTGGGAGCTACACAGAACAGAAGACAGTCTCATCAGAGAAAGCCACAACTTCTCATACGGCTTCTTGCAGCCAAGGTCAAAACCTTCTGCTTGAAAGGGCCTTTGCCTCCACCCTCTGCACCCTGCAGGCAGACAATAGCAAGCTGAGACGCACAGTAGTGGATAGATTTCTCTTAACAGCAACTACATGACTGAGGAGTGAGCAGGGACCGAAGGAAAGGACAAAAATTAGGAAAGGAAAGGGAAGAGGGGCAGAATCAGACTATGAAGAAAGAAAAATGGAAATCAAAGAGACTGCAGAGCACTTGCAAGAGCATCCAGGATATTTTCAATGCATTCCCTTGGCACCAAAAAATAGATTGTGGTTTTTGCTGTGCTCAGAAAGTGGTTTGTCTTCCCCTGCTCTATCAGTTCAAACTGCTGAAGTGTTACCCATAACTGAGGAAATCTATCAGCCTTCTGGGCCACGGAGCCTGAACTCATGCCATCTTTTCAGCCTATCCAGCTGCCATCGAAACAAAACCCCATCACGCTCCTTCCAGCGGGAACAGGGCCTGGGGTCTGTCAGCTACTCTAATAAGGTGTCAGTGACTCACCGACAAGAGAAGAGACAATAGTTAGGCAACAGAGTGACTCACTGGTAACAAAGCACAATTCATTTACCTTCATCCCACCTCAGAGGGTTTATATTAAGCAGGATGCAGAGTAACAGGCCCAAAGAGAAAGGGTCAGCCAGTGCAGCAGCTTGCATTTCAGGATCAAGCTCCAGACTCTTTAAAAACACCCTCACACGCTTGCACAGGTGAAACAAGCCCTCACTCTTCCTTCTGGCTTTTCCAGCTCCATTCCTACAAAGTCTAACCGATTCTCCTACCTGATGGTATCACTTTCCAGTTACACTTTTGGAAATCAAAAAGCGTCCCTTTCTCAACATCAGTTTTGTGTTGGTTTTGGGTTTTTTTTTGCTTCGGGGTTTGGTGGTTTCATTTTGTGCTGGAAGTTACTCAGGCTCTAGGAAGCAATTTTGGCCAAAGTGAAATACCTCCTTGGAGTGAGATATTTACAGGCTGGGATCGACCTGTTCAAGTCCTTTTGCAACCAGACTTAGTACATAGGCCCACATCTGCTTCTCCCAACGGCTAAACAAGTGGCCTAACCGCCGGACATATTCAGCTCCCACAGCTCAGCAAATGTTTGATTTTCTAGACAAAATGGAGCAGCTGTGATGGGAGGGACAGAGAGAGTCGCCTTCCCTCACTCCCCTCTTCCCAAAATAGCCAACTTGGAGTATCACAGGCCAGATAAGAGACTTGAAGGGCTCCCAGCTGCAAGTCTGTCCCTTTAGAGTCTTTAGAAAAGCTGTAAAAGTGATGCTTCAGCAAATGAGTAGTTAAGAGTGGGGTCCTCAATAGCCCTCTTCCTCAGGAAGGAGAAATGCCTTTTACCACCGGCTCTGCCTTACTCCCACAGCCACTCTGTGTCTGGGGAGCCACTACGCACGATGGCTTGCAGGTGTGGGATCTAAAGGGTGGCTGCTCTGCTGCAAAGCCAAAGTGGCACACACATCACGTGCAAGGAGGCAGTCTCCCTCTCTCAACTCTCACCAGCTTTGCTATCTAGGTGCAAGGAATAATGAGGAATTTAGCGTGTGCCTAGATGCATTGCCTTTGCAAGGCTGGAAATGGTGCAAGGATTCCCAAGTAGCAGGAGACGGAAGTATCTTCACCGGCGCTTCAACACTATCTCCCTGATGTCAGAGTTTAGCTTGAACAAAATTCTTCTTTGTGCCATATCACCTGCGTTTAGAGAGCCACGTCCCCCTGCTGTTGCTGTTACGCTGCTGTTATGAATTGTCTGTCACGGAGACGGACGGAAGCCCAAACTAACCCCACCAACACAACTATTCAGCAGGCAGAGCCAAAGCACTAGAGCAAGCAAAGAGGTTAAGGAATATCATCTCTAATGTCACGGAGATAAGACCCAGGGGGCCTGGCCCTGCCATTTGGCAAACAATCCTTTATGAAGTTTCTCAGTGAACAGAAACCGAATCCTTCATTTTCAACAAAGCCATTTAAAAAATCCGTACAGTAATGCATTGTGCCAATGCTTAAAATGAACAGCACAAGTCATTAGGAAGCTATCATACTTAATCTTGCATATAGCAGGACTGTTTAAATGCTACAGAACAGAGAGTTTCAAATAGCTTTTTGCTAACTTTAATAACCGAGTTTACAATTGAAAGGCAAGAGCGAAAGGGGGAGGAATTTAGATCAGCGCAATGTAAACCTAGATCAAAAATGAAAGGTCTTGACTCCCACTGTTCCTATGTCAAATCACATTTGTCAAAACAAAAATTAGTGCTGAAATCTTGTTTGGAATAAAAATTAGGATGCAGTTTCTATGAAACATGACGAACTTGTTAACTGTTGAGGCACAAAAGACTTCAGTTGTTACTGGTTATTTATCTTCACCTCTTGGGGTGCAGGCGACGCAGGGCAAAACAGGAACTGAAAACACTGAGATCCCTTCTTCTGGTTATGCAGGTATTGAAGGCTTCAAAGGGTTGAACTGGCTTTGATTAAAATCAGTGCCTTGTTAAAACAGGAGTTGGAAAAGCGACCATCTCCGAGTGCTGCTTTTCTTGTTCTTTTTGGTCCTTTTTCTCATTGATAAAGCTTGGAGACCAGACTGAACTTTTGACATTTATCCAGAGATTTGCGCGAGAAGCCTGAGAGCTGGCTGAGACGACATCACCAGACAGCTTCTGGGTGGTGGCACACTGTCGAATTCCGGGGGGAAATCTACACAGACACTTTTACACAGTTCAGGATTATCTTGGCAACAAAGTAAACTGTGAAAATCACTGCACAGCTTCTTGAAAAATCTGCTCTGCAGTGAAGATTTGCCAGTCCTCTCTGCAGACCGCTCTGGGTCAGGCAGAACAAGTGGTTGGGAGCCTGGAACTCCTGAGATAGGATCTGGGTTTAGGCCAGAGCTCCCTGCTCGCTCTGGGCCTTAGTTTCTTCTGCCAGCAAAACCAGCAGGAGGCATTTTCCTCCAAATTTAAAAAGACAAAGAGTTTAAATATGATAACATGCTGGTTAGAGAAATAAAAAGAATTTAAAATCCACATTCAGGGAAAGTGATGCAGCATGCTGACCAAAGTTTTAGCCTGCTCCGCTCAGTACCAGCTACAGCAAGACAAGAAACAAGAGTGAACAGACAGCAAGGCACACGCTACGCCTCTGACGCCGAGCAAACAGCCCCTTGTGTACTGGCCTGTTCCCTGTCAGCTGCTTTCTTCACCATCTCCGTTGAGCACATTAATTTATCCACCATCATCTGACCTGGCGTTTCCGTCTCTGTTCATCCTAAGCACCTTGCACTGGCCATTCATCTTCCCTCTGGAATGGCATTGCTGGCCAGGCAAAAACACTCCCACCAGTTTATTTTTTATCCTTTCCTTTCATAATTGTCCTCTAGCATGGAAACCTCGCACTAGGCATCAACCACTGGAAGGTACAATCCAGTTCTAGAAGATATTCTCAAGAAGCAGAAAGACAATCTGCTCACATTACGAGTAGGATCAATTAGTTGTCAGTGATCTCTAAGACAGGACTGGTACTATTTGTTCATCTGACATAAATTAAACAGGAAATCCAAATGAAAATAGGAAATGGGTTATAGGCCTTTTCAGGAAGAAAGAAAACTTCTCAGTTAAGTCTTCACAATTGTTTCATTACAACCCGGTCCCTCAGCTGCCTGTGAACGGTACACATCCCGCAGATGAAGCCTGCAAAGCCAACGCCACCAGACCTGAGTTACAGCCTTGCCACTGTGTCTTATTTATTGAGGTTTTTGTCTGTGCACCTGATAGCTGTAACACAGAGTAACTTTATTCCCTTTATTTAAGGTAAACTAAACAAATTACATCTGAGCAACAAGGTAGCAATAGAGAGAGATAAAGGGGACAAAAAAGTAGTCCAAGAATTAGAAAAGATCTATTTCTTTTCTTATCAGCACATTCTTCTCCTGCAGACTGAAAAAAAAAAGTCCATTAGCTTTTGAGCAACCTCATTTTTCTTTGCTTTCCAAATAAACCACTGCACCTACACTTCAGAGACTTCATCAGAAAACACTTCATACCCAAGGCTATTTTCCTGTCTTCTTCTTAATCTTCCTCACCTCACTCTCCAGATATTGGTCAAAAGGTCACACCCCATCTGCTCTCCACCCCACACATGTTCCTCTGACGTACACAACAGGGGGTGACAACGCAGAAGAGCAGAACTCACCTTACAGAGCCCTTGGCCTCCAGCAGCTCACAGGCAGCTCTACCGAGCAACATGCCATGGGCAGCTCTGTCTTCCGCTCCCCTGCCATCCTCGGCTGTGTCATCCATGGAGTTTTGACTGTCTCCAGAGAAGGAGATTCCACACCCTCTCTGGGCAGCCTGTTCCAGTGCTCTGGCACCCTCAAAGTAAGGAATTTTTTCCTCATGTTCAGATGGAACTTCCCGTGTTCCAGTTTGTGCCTATTGCCCCTTGTCCTGTCGCTGGGCACCACTGAGAAGAGTCTGGCCCCATCCTCTTGCCACCTGCCCTTTAGCTATTGATCAGCATTGATGAGATCCCCTCTCAGTCTTCTCTTCTACAGGCTAAACAGCCTCAGGTCTCTCAGCCTTTTCTCATCAGAGAGATGCTCCAGTCCCCTCAGCATCTCCGTAGCCTCCACTGGACTCTCCCCAGTAGTTCCTTGTCTTTCTTGAACAGGGGAGCCCAGAACCGGACCCAGTACTCCAGATGTGGCCTCACCAGGGCAGAGCAGAAGGGGAGGATGACCTCCCTTGACCTGCTGGCCACACTCTTTTTAATGCCCCCCAGGAGACCATTGTCCTTCTTGTTCACAAGGGCACATTGCTGGTTCACGGGCAACTTGTTGTCTACCAGGACTCCCAGGTCCCTCTCTGCAGACCTGCTTTCCAGCAGGGCAACCCCTAACCTGTACCGGTGCATGGGGTTATTCCTCCCCAGGTGCAGGACCCCACACTTGCCTTTCTTGAATTTCATAAGGTTCCTCTCCACCCAAGTCTCCAGCCTGTCCAGGTCTCGCTGAGTGACAGCACAGCCTTCTGGTGTTATCAGCCACCCCTCCCAGTCTTGTATCTTCAGCAAGCTTGCTGAGGGTACACTCTGTCCCTTCATGCAGGTCGTTGATGAGTATGTTGAACAAGACCGGACCCAGTACTGACCCCTGAGGAACACCACTAGCCACAGGCCTCCAACTGGACTCTGCACCGCTGATCACAACCCTCTGAGCTCTGCTATAAGCCAATCCACCTCGCTGTCCACTTATCTAACCCACACTTCCTAAGCTTACCTATGAGGATGTTATGGGACACTGCCAAAAGTCTTGAAAAAGACTTGTCAAAAGCCTTCCTGAAGTCCATGTAAAGCTAATTTTCTTGCAGTTCTGGAAGAAATACTTAGTGGATCCACCAGAAACCCATACATTTTACTAGATGCAGAGCATCATTTAAGAGGTTACTGCCACTCTATAAGCTTTATTCCTAAATCAACAGAAAACCTAGTCCTATACACTGTAGGGTGGATAACGTCACACTTGCCCCAGTTAAGTTAAGGAAAGGTCAAAGTGCTGATCATTCCCTGAAAAGATGCTTAGAAACAAGAGACCAACTAATCCTGGAGCACGTGGCTTGGAAGAAGCACAGCCTATAGTACACCAGACTGTGCAAAGAGACTAAAAGGTAATAACACCACCTCAAAAGAGTCATCTGGCCAAACACGGATGACCCGCCTCCCACCTAAAGGCAAGGAATTTTGGAGACTGGCATTAAGGAGATTGCCCAAACATCTGGCCCACAAGACAGCCCAGTCTGCTTTTCATTGTCAGCAGGAGCGATCTTCCAAGTTCGTGGGAAGCGATAATGAATCACAATTCCACCTGCACTACACAATGGGTGTTAGCATGTGCTGCACAGTTTCTAGGTAAATCTGGCATCCCAGAGAAGCATCTTGAAGTGTTGGCTTTTAGGTTGCTATGATCAAATTTAATAGAGAATGTGTTCCAGCTGGGGAAGAAATAGCTTTTTTGGATTACAAACCACTCATGTTTTTCAAATATCAATTTCCCCTAAAGAATTAAGTCTATCATTCAAACTGAACTAGCAGTGGCAGCTCTCCCCCGAACAAGTGATGGGTGAAAGAGAAAAAAACAGAGCTCATGCTCATTTAGGAATGTGGCACAGTAGACTGTGACTGGAGGAGATCAGGCTGGTGGGAACAGGTTAGCAGTATCCTTATTATACACTCAGAAAAAAAAAAAAAACAAACAAAAAGAAAGGTGTTCAGCATAAAAATGAATTTCTTGTCACAGTAACAGCCCTTCAGATAGTTACTCCCTTCAGTGGAAGGGAAGAGAAGATATGTGATGAGCGCCTATTGCCAACTGACTCTTAAGTATTTAATACTTGGCAGCAGCTCCCCAGTTTAATCCTTTTTTCCCCAGTTTCTCCAACCATCTTTCATCATTTAGCGATCCTCTAACAAGAGGCACTGTCCCGTCACTACATGACGCCAAACCTCCTGGAGCTCAAATCAAACTGTTTCTATTTGAAAGTGTCATAGAGGAAGAAGCGATTTGACTGAGCCTCAGGAGCACAATCCTTGATACAGCAGAGATACTGCAAATCCACTCTCCACGTGTATCCAATCCGTTTCCCATGACACACAGATTCTATTGCAGGCAGACTATGTCAGCTACGGAGAGCTCAGCGGAAAATTGAAAGTAATAATCATTCAAATGCTCCTTCGGGAAAGAGATTTTTTCCTTTGTTTGGGCAACAGGGCTCAGATGTCACTGAAGCAGAGGTGATCACTTCTGGCAAAGACTGGTAATTTGACAAGCAAGGAGTAATTCTGGGAGGAGCAGTTCAAGAAGGTTAAGGAGAAGACAGCAGCAGCAATACTGGTGGGGCAAAATACTGCTGGTCTCCTCCCCTGGACGTTCGAAATTAGTTTTAGACTGGTTAAAGGTAATCTGATTATATATTATTTATTGCTCCTTCATCTCCTCGAGGACTTGCATCATTTAATGTGAGGGGTCCCAACAGGCCTATTAAAACAAACACACATGTCCTACCTGCAACTATTATCCACGGACTTTGAGACATATAGGTAGCAGCTTATGAGCAGAGACTGCTAATTCATCTTAGAATTCAAAGGAGAGACACTTTGTTATAATAATCAGGAAGAAGGTGCCCTTCTATCTTCCAAACACAATTCCCGAAAAGTGGCTGTGGCAGATGTGTTATGACAGCACAGGAGAGAGATGCAGCTTGTAACCCTCGATGGCATTTTTCCCTCAGCAGATAAGATACACTCTGGAGGGGCTTTGCAGAACAGACAGTGCTTTCTAGTTTGGGTTATAAAACTGCTCATCCCTGACGTGGTTTTATCTATAGCCCAGACAAGCAAACACCACATCCCATAGCGTGTTCACAGAAATGACCTGGTCCTTAACACAAGCCCGAGTGTGAGTGCTGAATTCAGAGATGAAACTGCCCTTTGTCTCAAAATAAAGCTAAAAGGATTAATTATACTGTTCGGTATGCAACAGAATGGGAAGTGTTGAGCCTGGACACCTGCTATCAACCCAGACGCTGCTAAGCACTCAAGTTACTGCTTACGAGCTGAGCTAAGGTCCCTAATAATCAATGATGAAAGAATCTAAATACATTTTATTTCTGAATGCAATAGGTCAAGAGAATACAAATGGTCCATTACCATGTCTCAGCTGATGAGCAGGAACATATTAAGCCACAGTAACTCCGTCGCTTGGAACCATCTGTCCATATTCTTCCTGTTCTCTCCTATATTGTTAAAGTCACACCAACAAGACCCCGGCTGAAAGACTCCAAATGCTCTCCAGTATGTTGCTTGACAGGATTAGATATCAAAATAATCTTAGCAAATTGGGAAAATAGTCTGAAATAACTAGGATGCAATTCAATAAGGACCTACAATGTATTTCACCCTGAGGGAAGAACAATGAACCACGAAGCATAAGGAATAAATGGCTAGACATCACTGCAGAAAATGATACTAAGGCTACAGCAGATCACAAATTCAGCTCAGATCAACAACGTTGGAATGTTGGAAAAAGAAGCAAACCCTACCCGAGATGGGTAAATAGTGTGTGTCGCATGCAAGACACGAAAAGGCTCTTGTCCTCCACTCCACACTGGCAAAGCCTCAGCCAGGACACCGAGTCCACTTCAAGAAACATCTGGAGACTTCAGAGGGGAGAAACGGCGCTGAGGAGGAGGCCACAGAACGTGACCAGTAATTAAAGCTGGAAAGGTCTGGGGTTGCTCAGCCTTGAGGGAAGAAGACCAAAGGGAACTTGGCAACATTTTGCAAAGACACAGAGAGATGCTGCAAAAAATAAGATGGCAAACCATTCTCCACATCAACGGGGAGAGGCCAAGAGGTCACAGCTTAACTTTCTGCAGAAGAGCGAGGTCAGAAACCAGTACAAGCTTGAAAACTGTAAAGCAGTGAAGCAGAATGCCTGCGGTGACTTTCCAACATGGGGTAGTTTAGGGACGGCTCAAGAAGGGAAGGACTAAACGACCTCTCACTGCTCCTTTTTTGTTCTGTGATTACTCACCAAGATGAATGAGAATTGCAGGTCTCCAAAAAGCCTCATGAAGATGCCCCTTGGAGATGCACCAAAGTGATTGTGAGGGAAGGAAGCGCTACATAAAATGCTTTCTGATGGCTCGATTCCCTGCAAACCCCCAAAGATACCTTAGTGACAGAATACATCACAGTTACAATTTTGGATGTACACAGAAGTCAGGAAATTAAAAATGCTGGTTCCCACAGCAACCAGGATGCAGCCTGCCAAGAGAGAAGGAATGTTCTAGCCTAGTCAAAAGGTGTTAATTTTAATGCCTGAAGGCGACTTCCACTTCCAGATGCCTGAGGAAGGCCTCGGTGAAGTCAATGAAAGCCCTCTGCTCTCATGTACGGGAAAAACTTGATCCCCAGTTTCTTCAATCCTGAATCATCTTCTCTTGCCTGCAGAACACAGCACAGATCTGAGTTTGGAAATGAAGATGTGCGACAGACAAATCAAGGCTGCTGTGAAGACCATCACCGAGAATGCTGTGATCTTGGACCACACTGTACTTTGGTATTCACATAATTTGTGCTTTCCCATCCTCCAGCTCTGTGAAGAAATGATATCCCTATGTAATCATGTATTCAGATAAAAGCACTGTGGTGAGAAATAGGCGTAACTTAGGTGTTCTTAATTGCATGTTTGTATCAGAGCAAGGATATTATGGGTATATTGAAATTGGTATGGAAACAACCTCTGCCTTTAGAACTTTCTCTTGAAACACCTTCATCTTCCTGCACTGATATTTTTCTCTCCTTTTTTTCTTTTGGGAACTGCATATGAAGTGTGTTAGGGTGCAGTAGTTTTTTTGAGAAGAAAACATCAGAAGAAAGATGAACAATTTTAGTAAGTCCAAAAAAATCCTCCCCGTTTTTCACGCTAATGCCTCAAGCAAAGGCTAAGGGATCTTCTTGAACTTCCAAAAAAAATCTCTCTAGAGACAAGAACAATCCTGAGAGGCTAAGAGAGAGTATTTTTTAAAAGTATAAAGGTCTTCAAATGACAAATGCTTACCACAATATTCTGAGCACATAGATCCAACCTTGAAACCAGTGACAAATCTGAAAGCTGACGTCCTATGGGATGACGTTAAACCTACTGATTAAGCGAGAGAAGAGACTTCTCTCATCCCGAAAGGCAGCAGAGATGAAAAAAAATTGTATCGGAAACAAGTACCTGGAGAAATTATAGAAAAGGAAACTCTGTAGGAGCCATTCGAAATGAGATCTCCTGAAGGCGAATAGAAAAACGTCAAAATCTAACACTAATCCAGATGAATATCCAATGAGACACATAATGAAGGTGGCAAGAAACTTCAGCAGTAGCACAAAAAAAGGTATGATAAAGCAGTTATGTTCTAAATGTGAAATCTAACACAGCAAAGCTAGTTCTGAACCTGCCTAATCTCTTCAGAAGTTTCAAGAGTGGAAAAGGAGTGAATTACAAACAAAGACGACAACTGGGTGTTTTGCTACAGTTTATAGCTACCCATCTCCTCTGAACAAACATGGAAAAGCTAAACACAGAGGGATAACGATAAGAAACCCGGAAATATCAAGATATTTCCAACATAAAAAGGAATGGTTAAAAGTATATCTTTTAAATATTCTTAGCCTGCTCTGCTTTTTTATGTAGTTTCTGGCAGCGCATGTCAGCAGGTGGGTTTGTGTCTGCAGCAGAAGTTACGCGAAGCATCTG
Source organism: Dromas ardeola (assembly GCA_013398915.1). Lineage (NCBI taxonomy): Eukaryota > Metazoa > Chordata > Aves > Charadriiformes > Dromadidae > Dromas > Dromas ardeola. Next base: position 161,627 of record VYZM01012232.1, on the reverse strand, counting down.
ACTGCAAATTGTGGCTAGGAGACAAACAGCCCTCAGCATTTCCAAAAGACACATTCTGACCAAAGCAGAGGCATCCGTGTCGTCAGGAGCTTCGAGTCTCGTGTTCAACTCCGTACACTCTGTGTTATTATCAAGTCGACACAGAGGGGTGCCATTAGGATCCTTGGAGTGGATGCTGGATGGTAGTTCAGGCCAGTTGGAAGCGCCAAACCTCCAACTCAGCTTTTGCTGCGGAGTTGCCACCAACGCCTCCATAATCCAGAGAAGAATCGGTGAACAGTCCAACTACAACCCACTCTCAGTTGGCTGCCTTTTAATCACACGCTCAATATCTCTGAAGATTAGACAATTATTTCCGCATAATTAGTGTCCGGAATGAGGCACAAACAACATCCATAAGGGGGTGATTAAAAAAAAAAAAAATCTAAAAAAATAAAAAAGAAGAAAAATGCTTAAAGACAAGCTCACTGTGTTTTGAAATACAGCCCCCAGAGTCTGAAAAAAGGGAAAAAAAATAGTTACTGCCTGGATTGTTCCGCTGTCTACATGGTAACGGGGCTGCTCATGCGTGGCTTGCTTCCTCCACACCGCTGCATGTTCTGCTCCTCAGCATCTTGAAAAGAGGTCCCAAAGAACGCTCTCTGGTTGCAACACCTCAACGTGATTTTCCTTCTCTTTCTGCTTTCGTTTGCTACTTTAATGGTTGTTTTTCTAATTTTTTTTTTTTTGTTTCCTTCTCCTCCATTTTGCTGTGCAAAGCAGTTCTGGCAAATCCCAAGACACTCTCCTACTTTTAGGCCTCATTAAACTCAAAACTCTGTTCAGGGTCAATGGAAAGTTCATGAAAACTCGTGAGGAAGCCGGGGATGATTAATGGTTTTGCACTGAAGATAATGTGAAGTTTGCCCGGTTTCCTGCTAAAGACAGGCCCAGAGCAAAGCCTTGCTGTCCAATCTTTGCAGCTGTCCTCGTATCTAAAGGGCTGAACACAAACAGAGAGACAGACGCTGGAACGTGCGTCTGTGCTTTGCATCTTAGGCCAAGGCTGTTCTCCACTGAATTTTCCAAGTTTGTTTTTTTTGTTTTCCAAGATGTAAATCTCAGCTGAGGGGAGACGAATCTATTTGGTTCAAATAATTTTTTTTTTTTTTCAAGAATTGCTGCCACAATGGATCCGATGAGGTCTAGCTCAGCCCCAGAACAAGCGCTTTGATAGCAACGGTGTTTGAAGAAGGCCCTTGGCCACTATATGTGACTTTAATAGGTTTTTTTCTGTTTAAACTTTATAAATGAGTATTTCAAGCTAACGAGTTAGTACCTGTCATCTGAGCCACTGTAATAAGCTTAAATCTCTCTGTGTGAGGTTTAGGGTTCAGTGGAGCCCTGATGTTTGAGCTGATGCTTGAAACAGCACATTTGAAGGAAGGCACCATTCTCAGCAGGACCCAAAGTGAGAGCGGAGCGGGAACGGATCTCCTGCAGTATTAATGACAACCTTGGTGTCTGGAAGGAGAGATCTTTGGCAGGTGGAAAGCAGGGAAAAAAAAAACCCGTAACAGGGATAAATGTTAGCTCTAACATGAATCATGCAACCAATCTCCAACGGGTTTGATATTTGGAGGAATCCTGATTCACTGCTTCCCGCTGACAGGAAATAAGTTTGCTGCTACAGATTTCAGTGACAGCAAAAGCCAACGTCAACTCAGAATGCCCTTCCTGAAAATACTACTCAACTGGGTAACACTGCACATAAAAAAACCAAGATGATGCCAGGGAGCAACACAGATCCAGCAACATCTTCATTACAAGATATTTTTCTCTTTAAAGAGTCCATGGTGCCAACCGTGTAATGTCATGTGCAATAGGCAGCAGGAATAATCCAGCATACAAATTCAGAGAGCAATTATTATGATTATTATTATTTTAATCACATAAAAGGACACTCCAGGGTTTTGTAATTTTGTGATCACAGGGAAAGAGACTCCTAGGCCGAACAGAAAAGCTGCACCGACTGATTGCACAATTGGAGGTTACCATTTCTCTTCTGGTAGTTAGAATGTTGCTAAATTAATATTTTCATCCAATTACCTTTCCTGTGTTAAATATTCATACATCAACTCCTGTTGCTTCTAATTGAGGCGGGCGCGTTTCCTGCCTGCTTCATGGCTTCCCAGCTAAATCACAGGAAAGAAGCAGCTATTTAGAAAGTGTTTGGCTCAAGAGGCAAGACTGGGTGGTTGAAGGGACTTACTCTGGGATGTGGACCCTTTTGTGTCGAGTTGGGCCCAGCACCTGAGGTGGTGGTCAAGGAGCACTCTAGCTGCTGTCAAAAGTGCCTGTGAAAGGAGCTTGGTGGTGTAAGTCCAGTGGAGAGACGGTACTTGAATCTCCACCCAGATCAGAGACTGCGCAGGTCACAGTGCAGCGAGAAAGTCCAGTAGCATTGCGCTGCATTTGCCAGGGAGAAAAAAACTGAAGGTTTCTGAATCTCAGGACAATCAATTTGGTACTTTCTAGAGGCCCTTTTGTATATATTCCCGCAGCCACTACTCTTCTTCCCCAGCCACTTCAATCTCTTTTTATGCTGGAGAGCCAAAACAGCACTATTTCCAGGCAACAGAGACCAATGACCTCCTGTCTTCAAAACAAACTGTCAGGACAGTTTAGGCCGAAGTCTGAGCTGAGTACACAAACACAGCCTAAGCAGCCACTGATTTTCCAAGAACTGTTATCCATCCTGTGCAGAACGCCCTGTGCACTCTGTCACCAAGCAATCAAACGTGGAACAACATGGAGGGCTCTACATGAGGATGAACTCTAAAACACCTTACATCCTTCGGATCCAGCTGCTGTCAGATCTTTGCCATCCAGTTCTGGTGACCTGGCTGTGGCCTAGACGTGACAGTTGTCACACGGATTCACATCAGATAAAGCTACAGAGCCTCACAACGATGCACAAATTCGGCATATGCTGAGAGAAGCAGTGGCTGTGACAAGGCAATTTATAATTTTAGGCGTGATTTCAAGTGGGGAGAGAGGAAAAACGGGGGGAAGCCTAGTTAAGGATTGCTATTTTTATACCAAAATTAATATACTAATGTGCAGTTAGGTGTTGAAAAATGACTGTCTAACAGCACAGCAAGGTTCCATATTTACTTACTGTCACTGATTTCAGAGCAAATTGGCTCAGGTTATAAGTCAAAGGAGGATTCTTCTGCTGCCAGCACTGCACACTTCAAGAGATATCTGAAAATCAGGCTTCTTACCTTATCATTGTTAAAAGACTGTGCAATCAAAATGTAACTGACAATTCAGCTGATGCATGAGCAGAAACAGATGCCAGCTCACTCTCCCATAGCTAGAGAAACTCTGTAAAGCTAACAGGATTTTAAAAACATTTTGTCAGAAAAATAAGTGGCTATGACAGAGCCAGGGAGCGGGCAGAATAATAATTCAGCTATCTAATGCTGGATATCACAGTGACAGGTGCATTTCAAGTGCTGCGCTACATAACAGGGTTGCCCTCTCCAGCAGCCTCACTCCAAGGAATTCAACATGCTTTGCAAACATCAATTAATTTAATGCTCACAACATCGAAGACAGGAATCCTGAGATGCTGGGGTAAGAAGGGTTAAAATAACTAGATCAGCACTGGGAACAGAATACATACCTGCGGATCTCTAGCCTTCACCCTTAGCCACAAGCCGCGCTGTGCCATTTTTCTTAAATAGTACTCCTAAACAAGCATGTTTCGGGCCTGATTCTAATACTGGCCAGATACTCTGCAGGTCTTCTTGAGTTAACTGATGTGCGCAGAGAAATTTTGCAGATAATTCTGAAAAGCCTGCAGCTGTGCAGTCATTCACACTGGAACCTTGTGGTGCAGTTTTTATTCTAACAGCGATCATCCTTCCACCCTAGTAGTATGCTTTGCTTTGCCCACTTCCATGGCATTAATTTGCAGGGAAATCATCACACATCTGAAATGGCTGCAAGTCTAAAACCTGTTTACCCCACTGGAGGGCATGGGATGGTATGTTTAGCATGGCACATCTCATCACGAGTATCACAGATGAATAAATAATGCTTATGAAAGACCCACAGCTAGTGGGTTTAAGGAAAGGGCCTTCAAGTTGCAATGATTATAAATTACAGCAATCAGAAGACTTCTGTACAAATAAGCTACGTCCAGAACATGGGAGACTCTTGATGAAATCGATGCCCTAGGAATAGGATCTGGAGAGCATCAGTCACAAGTAGGAATGTAAGACCAAGTCACCAGATCAAAGTCCAAGTGAGTGGGAACGCTGCCTTCCACTGTATGTAGCAGCCTAGCACTTACTTGGGTAGTGGGCAAGTCTGATCCCCGGGTATGACGAAGTATGGAAGCTGTACAGACTCTCCCAGATGCAAGCTGCCACCTTCCAAGGCAGAGGAGAAAGGAGATGAACTAGGGTGGAGATACAAGAGTTTTTCTGCCTCTGATTTTCCTGCCATCTGGGTAGACGCTGAGGAGGGATGCTAGCTCATGGCCATTAAGAAAAGCAGAATGCTGTAACAGAGCAGTAGGTGAGTGTTTATTTTGTATTTCTACTTTGATTAGAAAGAATATTTGATGAAGAGAGCTCCCCTGCTTCCCTCGGGGTGAGGTTGCTAAACTGAAGGCAGGCTACAAGGGAGCATCACATCCACAACAGGAAAATGTATTACCCTTCAAGAATGAACTCAGTTGCTTCTCATGCACCCAAACATACTTCAGAATAGCCCAAAAGAGGTTCCTTCCCTCCCACATGGAAGCAGCTGCAGAGAAATCTCAGCTTAATATTGACACCTCCAGCCTGGAGTGCACCCAATTTCCCTCCATTACATCTGTAGTTTGGAATAAAAAGATGCATGATTTGACAGGAGGGGGAATGGGCAACAACGAAGAAGGCAAACGGTGCCCTGTCCTGATTTCTAAAAGCCTCTGGAGACAAGGGAGACAGACGGCTGCAGCAACGGGTTGCTTAATGCTTCCGTTCTTTACCAGCCACAGTTAAAAGGAGGAAAAGCCTATTAAGAGGCTGAAACGTACTATGTAGCTTCTTTTCTGCAATTGCAAATCCTTGTGCTCCAAAGCATTTTCCTTGAGAGTGCTCCTAGGCACACTATGAACAAGTGTGCGTACTGCCAATTGTTTTAGCATGATAAATGCATTTAAAAGCTTTCAATATTTTTGTCTGTTTACAGGCACACTCCTTAAGGAATTTTGACAAGCTTGCCAGAATGGAAAAGTTGCAAAATGCTTAACTCAGTGCTGAAGTTAATGCAAAGTAAGAAACCTGGGTATTCTTCTCAAAGTAAGAAAGCTGGGTGTTCTTGGGGCACTGAAAGAGGAAGGCAAAGGACGAACAAACCCAAATCGCTGCTCCTGACGAAGTGAGAGTGGGCAAGAGTGGTGGCTGGGCATACACAGCCTGTGCTAGTACAAGGCACACTGCCAAAACTGCTTCCTCCAGATACCCCAGCAATCGTTAACGCAGCTTCCATGCAATTTACAGTATTGCACAACCAGACGCGAGTTAACTCTCCTGGTACTTCTGCAGGAACTAGAGAGACGAGTGCCTCATCTGAGGCAATAAAAGGACTTGATGGTGGCACCACAAGCGGAACACCGAGGTTTGTCCCCGTGGCTGTGGCTAACCTGAAAGCCAGCCCTTCCTCTGCCACCTCCATCACGGCCATCTGCACTTGCAGTCCAGAGGCCAAGCAGGGCTGCCAAAAGGCCATCCTACACGACACATGCTGCTATTGCCACCTTCAAACCTTCACTTTCACACACACCTCGCAGCTCCCCAAAGCTAATGAGGCCTGAGTAGGAGGCTGTACTCAGCCTCCACACAACACAGATTACAGCCTGAGAGATCACACCCATGTCATGTACCTGATGTAGGGAAGGACTGGGACACTTAGTGCAAAAACAGGAACGGGAGTGTTTCTTTGTACTGTTTTAGTCCAGTCCCTTTGCCCTGAGGAAATAAAGCTCACAGATAATTTGCCCACTGAAGAACTCTATTCCACACTAATCTGGATGAGGAACTCTGGGAGATAATCTCTGCAAAGCTGAGTCCTGTGGAAAGAAGCCAAGAGACCTCTGTACAGAGGGGTGGGAAAGGGCTGCTAAAGCAGATTCTGCTGGTCTTCTCACCATGGCACAAACTGGGCAGGCAAGGCCAAGCTAGGGCAGAGTGAGCAGAGCAGGGAAACGCTTTGAGTGCAAACGAGGAAAAAGACAATTTATACTTCAGAAAGTCAACAAGTATCCCATCAGAATGAGCAGGGGAATAGCACTGGAATTATGTAAGTGGCTCACATAAAAAAAGGTAATCTGCTAAAGAGTCAAATTATATAAGCCAGTAAGCACATAGTATAAAGAGCCTTTAATATTGATTAACTCACTCAATATTTCATGGAATTCACATCTTGCTCAACAGTGGAGAAATGAGAGAGAAAATGCTCAGTTTGGTCAGGTCCTGACGTTGACAAGCTTAGACAAATAGCAGCATTGTCAGGTTTGGACTGACTTTATGTTTTAATAAAGACGCTGGTTGGTTTTAGCACTGTTCTCAGACATGTTTGGTGCTAAAGCTGTACACAGAGATGATACAGGCTGGGCACTGAGAGATGCCAGTAGGAATGAGATTCCCAGCAATGGGCTATGGGTAGGTAACCCCTTGGAGCTGTATTGAAAGTCTCACTTCATAAAAATGGAAAGAGGAAAGAGATCAAAGCTGTTCTAGATACCTCGCTGCACTGCAGAGAAAGGAACTCGCATGGACATGTGACCTTAAAAAATGCAATGGAATGGCACTAAAATTAAATTCAGAACTCACCAAACATGTTACCGATGTGGCCGTTCTTAGTCACTGGTCGCAGTTCATTTTTTCCAAGTGCATATTGTTTGTAGTTATCCCAAGCAAATTTCATCATCTGTAAAAAGAAAAGTTGAATGAAAGTGCTTAACAGAACTGAAAGTTTTCTGAACTTCAGCTCTGGAAACAAATGGAAGTTTCCCATCCACTGCTAAACCCAGCAACTAATGGCCCATTAATTATAAAATCTTAATTCGCACTGAACACTGATGAATGGGGGCTGCCTGCATTCAGCAGTTTGTGGATGTCTCAAACTCATGGCTCCTGGTGCGGAACTTGGAACTGGCACATTTCAGAAGCGCCACAGCATCCAACACAATGAGAGTCCGCTTTTGCCCTGGGCTGTGCAAACCAAGTGGGAATTTTAGAAAGATGCCTCCATCTCTGAATTCTGACCTTTTTTTCCAAGGAGTATCAGTATTTCAGAATAGTAATTGAAATGGGCTAAACATGTAAGGCCAAAGCTGATATATCCCTAAGTACAGGGATGTCACCTTCTGAATTTTCACATTTCTTTACGATAGCGATAACGAAACTTATCAAACTACAAAACCACCCCCCATCTGCCCACCTTGCAGCAGTTACACACGCAACTTTGGCAAAGCAGCACCGCCGAGGTACACAATGTGCTTAATACTGTGGTGAGCAAAGGAAGAAATTGGTCTTTGTTGAAGGACTCCACAGAAGTTTTCTTTCTATTAATTAACAGACTAGCTTCATAAAGGATAAAGGGGAGATGCATGACATTTTGATATCTTCCTATCACAACTCAATAGTGCTTTCTTAAGAGAGTCCTGCAGATGGGCTGGGTGATTTCTGAGAAAACCCTTCCAACTCAAACAATTCCTGTTGGGACATTTGAACTGTCCTGCCCGGGCTCAGCACATTAACCTTTCCCTGAGGACTGCAAGGCAGCGGGTTTGTGCGAATTCCAACACACACACACACACATCAGCACTGCTTTTTCTGTCCTCCTGCCCCTTTGGCTCCAGCTGGTAGGAAAAATTAAACCTACAAGTATCCTGTCTGCAGCCAGGAGAGACTAGGACTTGTCAAGCTTCTAAGGAGTGCCTTAAATAAAGCTCCCTTTCATAATCCACGCAGCCTGGCTCTGAGCAGTTTCAGCCTCACCATCGCAGTGACCTGTGCGGTCTTTGATTCAATCCCTGGAAAAAAGCCGGATAACTAAGGGAAAGAAGGCAGCTTCAAAGAATCGACAATATTCTCCACCGTCACTCAACAGAGACAAGAGCCTTCTAAAATGCTTCACTCAAACAAGACAGTTAAGAGAAAAGGACAGTTTAAAACAAATCATTCCTCCACAGAGTGTCCCCGTCTAGTGTCTGCAACAGCATTTACTGCTCTATTTCAGGATCAGAATATGCAGGTTACTTTGGTCTGAAATTCCTACTGTCATTTCAGTTCTTACTTTTGTCCTTCCCTCCAGCTGTGTATTCACAAACCCAACATTGCGGGCCTCTGGCAGTATCCTCCTTAATTAGCACACATACACAAAAAGCCACATCACCACATTTCTCCCCGCCTTTTTAAACATCAAGCTTCCAAAGTAAAGTTTCACAGAGCTGGTCATAGGGACGAAGATAAACATTTGCTGAACTGATTGATAACATTCAGACTCCAACACCACCAGGAGAAGGAATGTTGGACAAACAAATAAAGTCAACTCGGGTTTTAAAAACTCAGTGTGGGATGAATTAGTCACTTGAGAGCTCTGCTCCGAGGAAACTAAATAATGACCAGCTGGGGGTGGGGAGAAGAATCCACTCAAACATGCCTCAATCATATGACTTGGGGTGTTCATTTTATTTTCACTAGATCTCTGGGGGTTTTTTTCAGTGGCAGCTTTATTCTAAATGGGAAGTTCTCATTCTTCATTGACGTAACAGGGCAAATCTTTGAGGAAGTCTGGACTCCCTCTGACAGTACTGAGTGAAGGCTGTTATTTCTCAGAGCCTGATCCTGAAACTTACTGCAGGAAAGACGGTGTTTCCATAAAGACAACTTTCCCATAGCGAGCGATAGGGCTGGTGCACCAGAAAGGAAACAGCTAGGCAATCTATTCTGTTCATTTCTCTTCTAAATGAGAGCTGAGGAAGGAGGACCCACCCTTCTGGCACACAGAGAGCCTGGACACGGAGAGGATGTGGAAATGACTCTATTTTGTTGCACAAAACTCCTAACGTTGTAATTCTGAATCAGCCTCATTTTAAGCTGAGTATGAAATTTTAAGTTATTTCCTTCCCTCAACTTTTTTAACCCCTCTGTTCCAGAATATCCTAAGTCTCTTCTTCAAAGCACAAGAGAAACCTAGGCATCTCTGCCACGCTGGTGCAGACGGCTCCTGGGATCCAGGGTTCGCTGACACCTTCAGCACAGGCAAGAAAACTGCCCCGGGTTTCCCTTCAACCGCCGCTTCTATCCTGCAAGGGAAATCTCCTCTCCTTCCATCTTCTCTCACATGGAGGGACTGCATGAGGCCTTGCTGACAGACACCCCAAAGTGACTGACTTCACACAGGACTCCTAAGTGCTATTTGAATAAATAAGTTTATTCTTAATTTGCCTATTCAACCATTTAAGCTGCATTTGTCATGCTGTTGCAAAAAGGTTCGCTACAAAATTATTTCGTGGGCTGTGCTGGCTGCAGTGCCTTAAACTCTCCTCCTCGGTTCTGTCCTGAGCTGATAATCAGGCAGACAGAGGATGGATGAGATTGGATATGCTGCCGCCTCATACTAAAAGGTTGTCAGCTTTCCTTTATGTGAATAAGATTTTGCTCGCTGCTTTTAAACCCCGTATATTTGGGAGGCAAAATGCATAATGTGGTATCCTTTCATTTTCCAAGATCAAGCTTTCCCTCTCTCTAACGATGGGTCCAAAAGCAGCGACTGGAAAAGTTGAAAAGCCAAAAGCATCTGCGCCACTCTGCCCATTCTGGCTTTCTGCAGCTGTCTTTCCAATCCAAATTTAGCAGTACAACTTCCAAACCACTAAAGAGATTCATCAAGTTTCTAAAAGCGGGGACTCCACATTTAAATACCATACAGAAGACTGAGATGGAGCTTTCAGAAGCTTTCTCTGACAGAGGTTCCAAATGCCAGGCTGAAAGGGAAGGGGATGGAGCCGAGAGGTGCAAAATGGAGATTTGCATAGTGAGGATTTAAGTACGCTTTCTGATGAGATGCCAAGGTTAGAAGTGAATATTTTATGCCATTCTAGTCATGACAAATCACAATATGTCAGCATTAACATCATGCCATTTTAGATTTGAAAAATGGCACCAGAACCACAAAAATTATGGAAATAGATCCATAATTTTAGATTTTGTTCTTACCAGTATGCCATCTGCCATCTAATAGACAATTATCTATTTGGCCCTGAAATTCTAATCACCCTAACTTTCAGCTGATTTATAGCAGAGACTTCCAAATTGATAATGGAGTTTGTCACATTGCTCTTTCTTTTCTATAATCTGTAAGTCACGTTTTACTTCTGAGAGCTTCAGCTCCCCAGCTAGATGATTATATATCCAAATCAACCACAAGTAACTAAACTGAATTCTGAAAACCCACACTAGCACTTTCATCATTTAGGCCACTACCTTTTTTTGTGCTTTTTGCTCCATCTAAACCCAAAAAAGATCTTGCTCTCAAGCTCCTGGGTATTTCATACGGGCAGCAGCCTGCAGCCTTGCACAGAGCCAGGTGCTGAGTGCAGGGTCCTGCACTGAGCTATTTGCTGGTTCGAGATCATCTTCTACAACTTTGCGGGTTTCCAGCCCCACAGCATTTAGATTGCACAAAACCACTGCAGAACAAGGCTGGGTTAAAATTACTTTTGGAGCATTTTTTTTTTTTATTTAATGTATGGAAGTATTTTTATTTAGAAGTCAGCTTTACAAACACTCTCCTTTAGAATACTGGGCCAAACACTAGGTGCTCGTCTCCCTTCAAATGCTGCAGCAGGAAATCATACAAGTATTTAATATTTTCACTGATACCCCAAACTTCTCCACGCAAGCCTAAACAAGAAGCACCCACACCGCTACCACAGCTTTGCTCGTTCTCTCATTTCTCTTTGCTCTTGACATGTCTTAACTCAGAAAGAACCCTTACATTTCCTGAGATCAAATATGCCAAATCACACAATAAAAATCACCACTCCAGATTCAGTAAATAAAAAGCATCAAAGCTGATGACGCTCCCTCTCCACACACACTACATGACATACCACTGTCCCTCGGTCCCGCAGTGCTTTTATGATGCCACCCAGGCTGTAACACGGGAGACACCGAACAGTTGGGATTTACGTTTTCTGCCCACGTGTACTACAGTCTTGATTTTCAGAGTGCACTTTACTGATTTTCAGGGAACCTGAGGTTATGGAAAACCAGACTCCAGTGGAAAGACAGCCGGGAAGAATTCAGAACAAAAAGGCATCTAGCGAGTTCTGTGATCCAAGATAATGAAGAAACAGGGCTCAGGATAAAAACTTGACCAAGGGAGAGCTTTCACTCTGAAAAGATGCAAATCTGATGTTCTTTAATATACGTAATAACTAAACCACTGAAAATCCCTGGGTTTATGTACTTGCAAAAAGCAGAGAAATAGAGAAAAAAAGACAAAAATCCCCCACACTATCACTTGCCCTCCTTTTGTTACCAGGAAAGATTTAAAAATGCAGAGCATTCCCAAACAGCTATTTGATTAGTTTTATCCATCTAGGCTGGGATAATTAGTAAATGCTTAGAAGATGAAATCTAAATATACCAACCAATCAGCCCCTTTCAAGAACTTCCAAGGAACATTACACAAAGCCATTATCTTTACAAGATAACCACTTTTGTGGCTCTTTAGCCCTCTTTCTTCAACTCCCCTTCAAATATTTAACTATTAAGCTGTCTAAGAAATTCAGAGTTTGGGTTTTCAAAAGAAAACCCCAAACAAACAAAAACAAAAGGGTGTTGGTGGGTGTAATTTTAAATATTTCTTTCCCTATTGTATTTCTTACTTGGTTTTTCCCACCTCAAATTACCAGACAGAAATTCCTTTCTGTGCAGTTGGGGGAAGATTAGTTGTCATATCAGTTTCAAAACTAGGACCTGTTCTTTCCCATCTCTAACCCTCTTGTTACCCCAAAATAGCTCTGTTTTAGTTCGGATTTTTAACCTGCAATATAATGCCATACATTTTCCCCAGCTGTGTAAAAAATAATTTGCCACATGACAAGATGCAGAGAAATAAAGGAACCGACTGTCAGCCTTGCAGACAGAAGAAAAAGTCTGCCTGAACACATCAGGATAAGCCATTTATATATGGAATAATGGATGGTATTTTTTTCTAATCAGACTTGCATATACTTGTGTAATTCAGGATCGACTACGGGAAAGGTAATGAAACAGTAGCATGTTTATTATCTGTTGCCGTTTTTAATATTATCACACGGAGATATAAATATCCATCCAAACACCATGGCAGAATGTTATAAAAAGGCTAGAATTTATTTGAAAATCTTTAATATAAAGCTGAGCAACTTCGCAGGCTACTTCTTTGGGACACTGTCCTTAGAAAAGTTTTTATGTAATAGCAAAATAATAACAAAAAAGCTGGATGTTAATGTCAGTTGATTGAAAGGTTCCATTTAGGCAGACACTAATATCCACAGGCTTTTACTTCGTGGGTTTAAAAGCCTGTAACTCGCAGAACAGATACTGCTTCAGCACATGAAAGACGTTACCAAGCAACCCACAGAAATGGACACCAACATTGACAATCCATTCTGAAGTAATTACATTTTATAATTAAAGATTACAGTAAATCCAATAGATCCCAACAGGAACTCGAGCAATTTAGAGACACGCTAGCTAACCTGCCTGTTTTATAGCATCCATGTTAGCTCCCATCTTTGAATAAAACATTAAATGAATTGCGGAGATTTTCCTTTAATAGGCCTTCAAACAACAGATAACCATTACAGAGTCTCACCTTGGTAAGCGCTAATCTAACATCACCTCATTTCTTTAACTGCATTCTTCTTTTAACTGATGGTAAAGGGGTGACTGCCAGTAAAACCTGAGTCTGCTACTACCAAACGAAAGCCCTGGCAAAATCAAGCAAACACAATCTCTTCAACTGCTTTCCCTTCCCGACCCTTCTCATACACCCGCTGGGCAACTTCCACTCCTCTGTGCCCCAGCTTATCCATCTACAACACAGACCTCATCCTTTTCTTCTAAGAGCACTCGGCATAATAAAGAGAAACAACCAAATTATATTAAACAGCGTGGGACTGAATTCACTTGGTGAATTCCTGCTCGATATTCTTTCACCCAGTGATCTTGCAGACCCAGAATCACTTCGCACAAGATGGCAGTGGCAGATTCAGGGTCAAAACTCAACGCCTGTCTACACACACTTGGCGTTGGCCGTGAATTCCTACGGCAGGGAAAAGTGCCAGTACCTGGACAAGGTCCCCGACTCAGGAGAGCCGAAATTATTCTGCTGCAGCTGCATCAAGACAGTAACACACCTCTTAGTCAACGAGGTGATCTGTGCAAGCGAGCACTGGGATTATACGCACAACCGTAACAGGGCAGGAGGTTGATAAGCCTCCCAAATAACCCAGGACTGACTCCCGTCACTAACCCACTTCCTCAAAAGCAAATTTCTATAAATTCACCCTTTGGAACGTCTCAGCTCTTTGACAGCTGTCTTTGCCACCGTTCTACTCAATTTTTCCTTAAACACAAGAAAAGGCTCATGTTTCCATACCCAAAGCACCAGCCTGAGTACATAACTCCTCCCTTGTGCTCTGGCTCTTTGTGACGGATTCTAAAACAAAATTTCAAACCTTGTCAGCCTACCGACTGTAAATACATCAGCTGATTGTTTAGTGTTAGATGGTAGATAGATACTGTGGATTACTTGCTACGTGTCACTTTATGTAGAAGTAAATGTAACAGTAATTCAAGCAACGGGTGAGTGGGGCTTTGCTTCAGATTTTTCTGGCAAAGTCTTGGCAGCTTGTTTTCAAACTCGCATGGGTGTTTTTTTATTACATCAGTTACTATCACAGCTCACCCTCTCTTGCACAACAGCCAAAGACACAGCAGACCGTTGCTCAGAAAACTGATCTCCACCACTGGAAGCAATGGAGGAATTCTTCATGAAGTTAGAAGAAATCATCTTCCATCACACAACCACAAGGCACCTTCCAGCAAGTTGTAATAAAAAAAAAAGTTTCAACTTCTGCTTGTTGTTCCCAGACAGAGGGGCCAGATGAGTAAAGGAGAGCTCTTCAGCTCAGATCTGCAGAGGTAAGCACTCTCTCTCTACGACAATCAGGAAAAAAGCAAGACTAGAAGCCTGATTTGCACTGGGGGAACAGGAAAAAAAACCCAGCAGAGAGTAGTCCAAGGTCGTTAGTGTTAGTGACAAGGACAGAAATAGAACTCAAGAGTCTTCCTGACTCACAGCCCCTGCTAGGAAAGCTGAATGGGAGAAAGAACAGCTCAAAACACAATTAAACTAATTCCTAATTAAATTCCTAATGCAACTAGATTTAACTGTGTCAAGAGGGGAAGAAAAAAAGAAATCCTTCGATACAACTATCTCAGGCATTAAGACCCAGCTGGATCCAGCTGCATCTATATCAGGAAACATGTCAGCAAGAGCAGTTGATTTTGCAGTTAGTTTCCTAATGAGATGCTAGACTGTAAGAGGACGACAATGGTTTTGAGAACAAATTTGCAAGTCTAGACCAAAGCACAGGGTGATTTAGTAGAGACGAGAAAAGCTGTAGTCTCATCTCCTTCGCTTCCCAGAATCAAAGCTTGTGGAAAATTCTCACAGAAATAAAAGCTATTTGTGTTCTCGCTCGCCCTAATGCTGTCAGCTTTGTATTTCCTCCGAGCCTCTATAACTGATCAAACATATGATATTCCAGAGCACGACCGAAGCCGATGCTGTACAAGGCCAGCAATAAAAACGATGAAGATGCTTCTGGTCCTAAGCTTGTTACCTCTAACTGCTATTTGAGCACTTGCTGTCATGAGACTTAGAGAACTTGCACAAAAAGGCAATCCATGATGTCCAGTTCGCACCCAGCGTTCTTAGCCAGAAGAACTGACCCTTTTAAATTTGAGGGATGATTTCTTCCATAGATGAATACTCAAAAGGTAATTCGGCACGCTGCAAAAAAAAATGGGGTCAGTGTCAAAGAGCAAATCTAACTACAGCTTATGTGATGCAGATGAAAGTGAAGATGTTGTGCCAGCAAACATACAGAAAGCGAGCAGAGATGTAAAGGAAGATTAAAAATTGTAGAGAGGACACTTCAAGCTTAAAACCATAGGAATAATTATGATCTCCCTGGTTACTACTACAGAATAAAGGCAGAAGTAGCTCTTTGAGCAATATCCGTTAACTATGAGGAAATCGGAAAATAAATTTAAGGTCATTATAAAACATTGGGTTTGGTTTTTTTTTTTTTGATACTGTGTAGAATTTGAACTTAGCTCTGGTTTACTGCTTCCATGCAGATTTCCCACCCAAAACAGATTTCTGAAACGGAAATTTAAGTTGTGAGTATATATCTGCAGCATTAAAAAGTGCTTTCAAAGGTAGAAGATATCAGAATGTGTTCAAGTAACCACTGAAGATAGAAAACCAATCTCTTTTTGTAAGATATTGGAATATTAGATAATAATATTCTAATAGCAGAATACTAGATATTTAGAAGTATTAAAATATACCTGTGAAGACATCTCAGTACTATACTTCACCATGATGCAAGTTTCAGGAATCACTGTATGTGCTGCACTTTGGAAGTGAGAAGGTGCCATATATCCAAATACATACAGACAGGCTTTCACGCACAAAGAGGCATATCAAGCAAATATTCTCCTTGACACTACTGCGATGTCACAAATCATTACCTTTACGTTCTAATGTAATGGTTCACTTCACAAGATTACTTTTTGCTAACAAAGTTGCATATTAGGAGATGTCTGTCATACACACAACGCTTTCTACAGCTCCTGCCAGGGGTTGCACGCACAAAGGACAGCAAGCAGACCCCGAAAACAAGCAATACACTTTGTGTGACACTATTATTTGGATTTTTCAAATCCTTTTAACTCTAGGTTGGACACTGGTAATGGCTTTTCTTAGCGACCGCTATTTTATTCCAGCATGCTTTGAGGAAAGAAAGTGGAAAATAATTACTTATCTAGTAATTGTGCTTCTTCAAATGTCACCGCAGAGTTCCCCTCCTGAGTTTTATGCCTGCAGCATAAATCATGCAGGAAATTCCCCTAGCTCTTAAGATTTTGGGCACTGTGACATACCTATAGGCTGCCTTGAGGGCTCCTACATTTCAACTACGTCCCTTCAAGCATGTACAGCACACGGTCTTCATAAATCCCTAATTACACACAGATGACAAATTCTCCTTAAAAGTGACCAACATTCCAGGTGAATGATGTAAAATGATCAGTTAAACACCCAGGCCAGAATCCATCAGCTCCTCACCATAATATCCCCACATTCAAAGGGAAGGTGGGTGGAAACACAAACACTGAGCAAGATTGTTTTTCCAGACCTGCATTATGACAAGGTAAGTCATTTTCTCTTCCCCTAAAGATACCATCTGCACAGGATTCTAATTTCTGGAGAGCCAGAGCCCAGGGGGATGCTCTAAAAGAAGCTGTAGCGATAACTAACCAAAAATGGGCACACTGCAAGAAAAAAAAAAGTGTGGGGACATTTTTCTTTTCTTTTTCAAGGAAAATAATAAAAAGAAAAGAAAAAATGTCTTTAGAACCTATTAGGCCTACCTGTTTGACAGCCTGTGGGACAGACATCAAACAGATCAATTTTGAAAAGAAACAAAACAGAGAAGATATGAGGCTTTGTACTCCTGAGCCTTGGATGTGGGACCATGGTAGGAATACTCTGTGGGTGGGGAAGTGAAAGACTGAACAGGGGCCATAGTCTCTGTGCGTAAATTTGCCACACAGCCATCCTGAGGCAAGTAAATAAAGCCTTCCTCACCCAGAGCAGAAATATCCCGACAGCCACCACGAAGCACGGTTATGGAAATTATGATGTGCCAGAAGGTTGGGGTTCTGTGTATGGCTCTGATGCCAGCAGCCCAAGTTGGACAGCAGAAGAGCTCTAATGCAGCCAAAAAAAAGGTTTCCAAAGCATTTTCAGATACAAAAAGTGAAGACCACTCTCACAATCAGCCACATCGTCTTTTGGGAAGAAGAGATTTCTCAGCCTGGGACACAGCAAGATGCTTTGGAACAGGAGTGACTCGGAGCTGCTACGTCAGCGTAGGGAACCAGGTGAATAAACTGAACTGATTCACACCACGGCTCGAGGTACGATCTTGGCTAGAGACAACCTGAACAGGTTGAATAGGCCTCTGTTAGGCCTTTAAATCTGGAAAAGGGAATCACAGCTCTGAATAGGACCCACACTGTAAGATGCAAAAAGAGTCCTTTCACATTGGAAGAAAAACTTAGCACGGTCACAGGTTCACTCAGCAACTCAATGTACACGTCTCACTCTTTCCATTTCAGGACTATGCATCTGATCTGCTTCTTTCCTCCCAGCACCGGCAAAGCGTGAATTGCTTTTGACACATGGATAGCTCAAGGGCCCAAAAAGCAGTCATAAACAGATGGGATAACTGAAGGAAGGAAAGAAAGAAAAAAAAGTAAATAAAGGCCAAGAGTTACCCTGCATCGCTCCTGTTTTGCACTGTGAGAACGGACTTAGGGAGCAGAAGAAACATCTGTTTGGAAACTGTCTCAGTCCAAATGCTGGAAGAGGAAAAAAGAGGGAGTCGAGAACTGCCAGCACACCTCGTGCTTTGTCTCACACTTGGATGTCTTAACAGGAGAGATCTGGGAGGATGAGTTTAGTTTAATGATTTCTTGCTGGTTCACCTGCTGCCCATCTGTCTTTGTAGTCCTTGCTCGGAGGGACAGATTGGAGCGTTGCTGTCCTCTCCTCGGTCAAGAGTTACTTGTGATTTGAACTTCTGAAGAGAGGAACGGAGCAATTCTCAAGCATTAAGTAGTCAGCAGAGATTAGCCCAATAATTTATCAAAGGTAATAGCTAATAACAGACACAAGAAACTTGCTCAGAGCCTTCCTAGAGCCTCATGTCAGAGTTGTCACCTTACAAAAGTGTTATAAGAAATTCTTGGATCACGGTGGCAAATTTATTAGCCAGAGGCTGATAAACTCTTCCAAGAGTCTCTCAGTCAACAATAAATCATACAAATCAGGTTGCAAATACTGGATCTTTAATAAAAATGAAGTTGGTGTAGTGGATGTTAGAACAATGTTAGAATTCAGCTAGCAGGATGAAGGGGACTCGCTCTCATTTAGCCTGACCTCCCATCACGGCCCTGGCATCATTCCAGCACCACACCGGACAGTCATCATACAACAATGATTAATGAACTGCTGAAAAAATAAAGCAAGAAATGGAAAGCTAGGAGATCTGAGTAATAAAACTAAAGAAAAGAATAGAGATTCATCAAAATTAGAGACAGAAGGCACCTCCTAGGTCACAGACTCCATGGCCCTGCCGGTGTAGAAGTGGCTCTCGTGGTACCACTCTGGCCACGCTTCCTTTCAAGACCTAAGCAACAAGCTTCCACCCTGTTTCACTTACCAAATTTCAACCTAATATTCAACTCAAAATCTTATTTCTTTAGGTCTTTGAGAACCAGAAGACAGCTGTCTACAGCTTTATCCTACAGCAGCCAAGGAGCTGCCTTTCAAAAATCAATCTTTGGAATTATTCTACTGTGCAGCTACTGATGAGAGTGGGCAGATCCGCACCCAGCAGCGACGATGTTCTGGTTGTTGGAGGGCTCACTAACACGCAGAACAAATGTCTGGTGGATAAGATAATCAAATACAACTATAATGTTTCAGGACTGAGGAATCCTAATATGGTATCAGTACTGGACGAAGACCTTCAAGAAAGCCAAAACAGCAGCAGAAATCATCCAAGGATTTGCCTGGGTTCATCTAGCACAATGCTGAAATATCAACATGTGTCCTTCCTAGATAATTCCAGAGGAAAATGGAGGCTCAGATGGAAGAGGAGCCAGAAACATCCGCATTTCCACTGGAAGCATTTTATTTGTGAGCTGTGCTGGCTAACCCAGACAGCAGAAGGGTTTTGGGATGGATAAAATGTGATTACATTATAATTATCTTTTGTCACTTTGCAAAGTACATGGTTATGCACTTTCTTTACTGCCCAGGGAAACCATGTTAACACTATTAGTGCAAGAACCCTGTTTTAAACACGGTTTGCTCAGACGTTACTAACATGGTTCCAGTTCTCAGTACAGACAGTGTTCAGAGCCATCTTGCTCCATAAATCAGTGGGAGTTCTGTCACCGACTTCATCTGAAGCAAGTATCAGCTCTTAGAGAAGAGACATTCTCTAGGATGCACTGAACATGCAGCTTCACTGTATATCATCACCCTGTGCAAGTGCTGTTGGCATGACGAGATGCTGTAGAATTTCTAAATCTCTTGCATTTATTATTCTTTGTAGCCTTACTCTTAGGATATCGTTCTACCCACCAATAAACTAAGAGAGAAAAATATAACAGCAGCTCTACGGCCGTGCAATAGAAGTGTTGGGAGGCCAGATTAGAACTAATGAGTTCCTGGCTCCCACTCAATCACAACCATCAGAACAATTAGCTCAAATAAGCCTGAGAACTGTTTTCTGCTCGGCTGTTGTCTGCCCATCCTCCCTGGTAACTTCTGAGCTGGAAAACTTCAATCGGGTTTGACAGAGGGTAAAGGTCACAAAGAAACTAAAGTTCAGTGTAAATTGCCAGCAGAGTGGAGGAGAGACCCACAGAGTGCCCCGCTAAAGGCAGGAGAGCAGCACCAGCTCCTGCTCTGTTCAGCCACAGCCCACTGAGCAGCGGGCAGCCGTGGGTACCACGCACCCGGAGCTGGATCCTTGCCTCTGGCCCACACAGCCGAGGGGGGACACTGGGAAGAGCGACAGACACCACTGGGCAGGGGCGGGTGACACAGGAGAAACCACAAACAGAGGGATAGGGAAAGCCACAAACTGCATGAGGGGGATCTAAGGACGGGTGTGGGTTTCAGCACACAGGACTCCAATTCCTAGAAAGCCAGGCTCTGTTACCTTTCTGCTAAGGGAAGAAGTAAGTCTTAAGAGCACACTTTTCCTTTTCAAAGGCTGTCGAGATCCCTCCTTTGATTCTAGTACGCAGCAGACACACACACACAAGGAATTCTGCATCTTTGCTGTCAAGATAAGTAGATGCAAAAGGGAAACACAGAAGTCACTTCAGTTTAGTGCAACCTTTAGCCATTACTTACACTCCAGTGTCCTCCCAGGGAATGCTCAACTGCCCAAAAGGAAACAGTTTTGCCACGTATTAGCTTGCTGGATCAGGGATAAAAACAATTGTGCCCATTTTACAGAGGTGCATACTGAATCCATACAGTGACATGATGAATCTGCCGTCAGGAGCAGAACGCAGGACCCAGTGTCCTGTTCTAATTAACAGTAGATGCTCTGCCCTCTTTTTAGTAAGAGTACAAATGAGTAACACCCCTGGCCCATAAATAGAAGATGTTTATTATCCAGTCCTTCAATGTTCCCACTGTGTTCTCTTTCCTACAGTGGTTTGGGTCCATCATGCACAACACACTCACATTACGCACGGATCACTGACACCGCTGCCCATGACAGCTTCTCTGGAGCCCTTCCAAAATATCGTGTCATATGATGAACCGAAGCACCAAGGGGATACGCAGTAAAGACAGAAATCATGGGAGTGTGTTCACTCCTCATGCCAAATTCATTCACAGCACTCAGTGCACAGTACTTTTTTGGGGAATGTAAATTTAGTCTCTTTCCTAAGTTTAAAAACTAGAATGCTCCAAGCATAAGATTTCCTCTTCCCACCAATGAAGTGAATACTCTTTCCTGCTTTCTCCTTTTGACAGCTTCATGTCAGTTTTATATTCAGAACTAAATGACAGACTGATCTAAGATACATTCTCCTCCCCCCCCCAGCCTCCCATCTAAAATCTGAATTGTTTTAAATACTGAAAAGCATATTTAAAAACATCAAAACAAAATGATAAACAATCTAAACAATAATAGACTAATAGAGTAAAACAAACACGATCGATTAACGTCATCTGGTAAAGCCTTGCATACAGATCCAGAGGAAAGAACACGACACAAAAATCTTTCTCCCATTAAGGGGCAGATTTAATTGTTGATTAAGAAGTTAATCAGGAGTCTATAAATGTTTTGTCTGGACAGATGGAATCTTAACCGAAGTGACTGCTTTTTAGTAAATATTTGCCCAACTGCATATACACTATCCACAGACTGATGGCAGAACTGGGGGTGACGGGAGCTTGGCCCACCTCTGGTACCAGCCCTTCTCTTTATATTTGAGACCTTTCAAAGAGCTTATGTGTATTTACTGAAGTAATTCAGCAAGGTGTAGGTCCTGCACAACAGGCTGGTGTGTGGCCTGGAAACTCATTTCCCCATGTCCAGCACTTGCATTCAGCCATTATCTGTAATCTGCCCGGAGAGGTACGCACGCCAACAATTTTGCTGTTGTGCGAACAGTGCATTGTCTTTAAGTGGCAGTTTATAAACTAGTCTCGCACGAAATTTAGTTGTTGTGGAACAAGTGCTTTCAGTGCTAGATTTTGTAGATAAGAGCAAATGTCTTCAAATTGCACCATACTTCAAAATGCCCTCAGCTCCAGTTATATCAGTAATAGCGTGCACTAAGGTGTCATTGGCATCTCTAAGGCAAGCAGCACTGTAGCACAGATCACAGCATGTGAAGTATTTTCTATACTCATGCATTATGCCAACAGAACAAGTATATTTTTAGTCAATTAACTGTATACCCTACAGCTGAAAGAGGCCGAGACAGGTTAGGTCTAAATTTTGTTTGCATGAATCCACCAGAGGCTAGTGAAGCAAAAAAGCCACACTGTATGCACCATTTGTGGGATTTACAGTATAGTATCCTTTTTCACAGGTTCAGTAAATAAATGCATGAGAAGGAGCATGGAGCAAAGGAAAATTCCAGCAAGCCTGGAGCCAGCCAGTGCTTCAAACTGCAGAGAAATTCTCTCATTGCAAACGTATCTGTACCCCAGTGAAAGAATTGTGATACGATCGCAGTATACCTGACTGGTTTGAGATCATCATTCTAGTCCATCATAATAAGTATTTTACTGAGAACACTCTTCTTTACCCTCAGTGTCCAAAGTAAGTCTGCTGGAAGTCACTGGATTTACATCTGACCAGCACAAAGGATTAGATGTTTTCCACGGGTCTCAGTGAAAGATGTGCATGGGGAGCTGCACTTCCATCTAGAACTGCCCGTGGTGCAACTCACGTACTGAAGCCACTGACAGATTACATTATTTGCTTGTAGTACTGTTCATCCCCAAATTACACAAAGAAAAGGCATTTGTTCCAAATGGAAGAACAGAAGTGCACAGCGCAGGGAAAGGAAGATGTCTGAAACCTTTTTACTGCTGGTTTCAGAAACGAGATGGCTCAGGGACGACTGGTAATGCGATTCACAGCATTGTACCAACAGGCCAACTGTAACTCAAACTGAGAACTGTCTTTAGCCCTGCTTTCTATTAATTGGTGATCACAATCCAGTTCCCGGTGCTTACGCGCCCACGTAAAATCCCCTGAGAATAACCACCGCTTGCCTCCAGGAAGGTGTGCGAGATGGAACGACCAGACACTTCTCCCACCAGGGGTCAGGGCTGCGGCACAAATTCAGAAGGAAAATGAGCAGCACTTCCCCAACAACACTCGCTTTCTCATCGCGGTCAGGACTGTCAGAACCACACAAAGGGAACTCAGCAACCAACAAGTAACTCTCCACAAAAACTGAGCTCCTGATAACACTCCTGTTTCTTGTCAATTATCTTTCAGTGACAAACTGTCAAGATATTTGTGTTCAAAAGACTGATCTACCTTAATAGGTGCCTGCTAATCTGCAGAGTGACGCAGGGTAACTGTGTACATGGACTCTGATGGCCTTCTTGCCCCCGGGGTCTGATTTTCAAAAGCAAATACATCTTTAGAGCTGTGTTAAAAGAGGACAGCAGACAGCAAGGTAAGGCAAATGAAGGTGGAGACAAGAAGAAAAGCCAGGATGAAGAGAACTGCACTGTAAAATAAATAGGCTTCAGTATTACTAATCCGGAGGAAATGAATGCATATGTCAAACCCAAGGGT
Organism: Dromas ardeola; assembly: GCA_013398915.1. Taxonomy (NCBI): domain Eukaryota; kingdom Metazoa; phylum Chordata; class Aves; order Charadriiformes; family Dromadidae; genus Dromas; species Dromas ardeola. Next base: position 138,370 of record VYZM01012232.1, on the reverse strand, counting down.
ACAGTCTCAGCAGAGGACTAAAAGCCTGCCTGAATTTTACATATTCCCTTATTTGAAAGAGACAAAGGACACCGTGAGGTTAAGGTATTAGGCATTCTCAGACATTAGGCAAGGAAACTTGCCTTTTGCACCCAGAGAGGAAAAGAAAAAACAGTAAATCTCTTCCACTGTTCATATTTTTCTCACATCTCATGACTGCAAGTAACTCACTAGTTTAATTTCCTTGATGGACACTTTCTGGCCCAGCTGGTTACAGTGCTTGTCCTTAAGCACTGCATGGCATTAGTAGGATTGGTATAAAAATACTTTAGAGGAATGCTGTTCTCTCTCCCCACCACTCCCCTACCTATGAGACCCATGAAGCCAACACAGCAACAGTACAGCAAGAAGCAGTCTGTTTTGCTTCATCCATCATCAGCAAAACTGTCAGCTCAGCTCCAACAGCAAAATCTTTATTACTGGTTATGATGCAAAAGGCAGAAACCACACGGTCTGATTTTCCCAGATCTGAGGCTGAGTTTGCAGTAGTGGCAGTTGGAGGGGAAATCATTTTGACTTTGCACTGAGCCAATTTGATCTGGAAATTGTTGAGAGCGAATAAATATGGAATCCCACTGTGGCATTTCTGCAGTCACTTTCCGACTACAACCACTTCTTTTTTTTTTTTTCTTTTTTTCCTTTTCTTTTGAACATCAGTGATTAGTATTTGGCACATGTAAAAAAATTAGCTATTCTCTGAAGCCATGCATGACTGATCAATTGCAGAACTAATACATTTTTCAGAGGTCAGTTTAAGAGATTAATAATCCCAGGCCCTTTTTAATTTCCCAGCCTGTAGCATGGGGAGATTGTTGCTTGGTTTTACTGCAGTTTTCTTCAAAAGGTCAGAGTGCCCCCCGTCCTCAGCTGCCCACAGTAACGCACAGCAGTATATCCCAGGCAATCCTCCAGGTGACCGATGACCTTTTGCAGTAAGCAGTCTGTGCAACGCAGGTGCTCTCTCTTTTCCCTTCTCAGGAAAACAACTGCTTATTGACTCCAGACTTGTCTTTAAAAGGTAAATTGAACCTAAGAAGCCTGCCATTCTGCCAAGTTACCCCCCAGTGCAAAGCAGCATACCTGCACGCACACATCGGCTCAGCTCACTGCAGCACTTATTTCTTTTAACAGACTTCTACGTGCCATTTCAATTTGCTAATCCACCTCTTTTCCTTTCGGCACTACTAGGAAACACAGCACTCAAAGCATGCAAGTCGAGCACAGAATCCTTAAGTCTGCAAACAGCTCCAGTGCCCCTAGCGCGGCTCAGAGCTTTCCCAAACACCGGTAAAGTTGGACACACCACAGTGGTGGGTTTCACACTCGGGACAACACTATCTTTTAAGCAGAAAAAGTCTAGCAGGGCTACATCAGTCGATGCTTTCCACATGTAATGGCCAAGAAACTAATGACACACCCTCTTTGGCTGAAGCATCAGGCAGCTTAGAGGTTGGGTGGGAAAGAGCAGACGCTCGTTCAAACCTCCTGCTCAGATTGAAGGGTCCTATGGAAAAATAGAAGGTTCCAAGTCTCTAGGTTGGGCACCAGCCCTAGTCTTTGATCATGCACCAGTTCCTTCTCCTGGCTTTCATCTAGGCTCTGGCAGATGGGGAAAAAAAATTAAAATCAACAAGTCCCACCCATATTCATCCTCCCTGTTATATAGGTGCTGACCTGTAAGAATGGCCTAAGGGGAGGAAAAAAACCAAACAAAAACAACCAAAACTTTAAGTACCAGGACAGTTTGGAACACATTTAACAAAATACAGAGCTTAAAGCCTGGAATAAAAAGGAGAGAAAAGCTACTTGCTGCTACTGCACACACCACCTTAAAACGGCCAGCAAACCCCTGCTGGCGTCTCTCGCATCATGTGAAGAGTATTTGCTAACCCAAATGCTGTATCATGACTTGACTTATTTCTGCCTTGCAAATTTTTTTTTACCCATCTGTTTCTTTCTATGCAGTATTTGTCTTCTAACCTCTCTCGATTTGTTTTCTTCATGTCCTTTTGATTCGCAAAAAAAAGGACACACCTTATCTCCTCCACAGGCTGCACCACCATCCCTTGTTTTGCACATTCAGGCTCGTATCTCAGCACCATATTTGTTTCTCTCTCTCTTTCTGAATAAACAGAAGTGCAGGCACTTTTAAGGAATAAGGGCTCTGTTTGAAAAGTAATTAGCCGTCGGCATAAAACTAGTATTTATGGATTCTCATCCTTGAAAAAAATCTAACTCTGCTACCCGGCACTGATTATGGCTGTTATAAACAGATGGGGATGAATCCATACAACTTGCAATAATCCTATATTTAAAAAATAATTAACTACAAATAAAGGACTGAATTCCACTTGCTTTCATAAATTTGTTTTCCAATTTGATTTGTTTGTACGGAGTGGAAGCTGGGTTATTCAGGGCTGTCGCGCTATCCTAGCATACCTTGAAAAGCGGGAGCCTGCGGCGTTTTCAAGCACACGCTCCGCAACTCCCAAGCACACGAGAGAGCCGGGTACTGGAATATTCCGAACCCCCTGCAGCCGAGATGCAGAATGAAAGGATGGCTCAACCACGCCGGGGATCCTAAAGAAACCCAGCACCCCTGGGTGTGTTGTGTCTGGTTGCCTGGCAAAGAAGTTGGAATTTTACCAGCGGTGCAGCCTTTGTTTTAATGACTGACAGAGATATCGGGAGGGGAGCTTTAAAAAACTGGTTTTAAAACACAGGTTACAGCAGATGAAAGCCCTCGGTGTGTTATTCTTTGACTTCATTCTCTGTTCAACTTGGGGCAGCATCTTTGCTGAACGCCCACACCTCTGTGAGAGAACCAACCCCGCAAATTTATACTCTGCTTAATTAAATCCATGCATTTTACTTATTGGCACCTCTTACTAGACCAAAATCCGCTCCAAGCTGGTTATCCATCATAGCAAAAGATACGGCAAACGCAATCGGATACTACACCGGAATCTATAGCTCTTGGTTAACTAGGTCACAGATTGCTCTGCAACGTTCGCGAGGCTGCCAGGCTTTTATGCAGGAACTGGAGGCACCAGGCCAAATTCTGCCCCGTTCCGCCCCTGTCACCCCGCGAGGAGGTTACCCAGGCTCAGCGGGGTCTATGCGAGGGCAGCTTCAGGTCGCTGTTAGCGGGTAACAAGTCCCCAGCCAGCTCCACCCGGAGCGACAACATGATTTACAGGGACTGCCAGCCTCGCGCCCCCTCCCCGATGTCCGCGAGGGCACGTCCCGGCTGCCCCTCCATCCCCACGGACCGGCGCAAGTTTCATCATCCACCAGCTTTTGTGCAAAGCGGCCAAGTTTACAGCCATACCCCGGGGAGGGAGCCTCCTGCCCAGAGGCAGACACCTCCCGCCAAGCATGTTTTGGTTTTTTTTTCCCTAATAACCAGACTGAAATTTCCCTTTGCCTAATTTCAGCTCTTTCATTTCCAGTCACACCCTGTCAGGCTGCCCTACCGTTTCCTCTCCGGTGAGAGGAGGTGTGTGCAGGCGCCGACAGCCATGTGCGCCCGCCGACACTTGGCAGGCGTGGGGCCGTGCTGCAGGACACCCCCACGGAAAGGGACAGACACCCCCCCCAATTTCTGTCACCTTCCTTGGGAAAAGGAGGGAGAAAGGGGCATGAGGGGCCTGTGTGGGAAATGGGGGCGAGGCTGGGGAAGCGAGGGGTGTGTGAGGAGAGTGGGGGCAACGAGGAGAGGACGAGGTTGTGAAGGGAGGGAGAGGGCTGACTGAGGGGGGACATGGCCGTGAGGGGACGGGGACGGCGAGGGCTGACTGAGGGGGGACACGGCCGTGAGGGGACGGCGAGGGCTGACTGAGGGGGCGACACGGCCGTGAGGGGACGGCGAGGGCTGACTGAGGGGGCGACACGGCCG
>VYZM01012232.1:112554-128685 GCA_013398915.1 Dromas ardeola | reverse complement strand
TTTAGGGTAAAAAAAAAAAAAAAGAAGAAAAGAAAACCAACCCAACATCCCAGTCTTGTTTCATTGAAGTGGAAAGGGATAGCACATTTAAATGCATTCTTAAAACAGGGCAGCCTCAGCATGTAAACCACATCCCTAAACTTTGTTGATAGCTACTACAAAGTATAGATAGTGACAACAAAACCTGGTGAAATTGCCAGCTTTAAAAAGGACGGAATCCTTTACCTCTGAAAGAACAAGCACGGCGGTTGACAGAACAATCTTTTAACGGCACGCAGTTAAAAGATTTCTGACGCTTTTACCGTGGCATGGAGCCTCAATTTGTGGCTCGGCTTTCCAAAGCCTCATCTTAGGAGCTGCCGAGCCACCCGCTGGGACCGCAGGGCTCACGCTGCGTGGGATGGCACCCCAGGCTCTTACCCACGCGTGGCACGTTTTGGGGAGGACAGAGCTTGTGAGGCATCTTCCCTCTCCGTACAGCCCCAAGGCTGCTTTTCCTCACCTGCAAGAAGCAAGGTCTAACATCTATTTAAAGGCTTAGATGTGTGTGGGCTGTCAGGCCCACTGCGGCGACCATCATTTTATCTGGTTGTGATGAGATACGGGGAAAGCCATACATTTAAACCGGCTGATACATTATGCAAACAGATGCCCTAAACTTTTGCGAAGCGGGGCTCATCTACACGCAGTGAGAATGAGCGAAACAATCCCTGATGGCCTGTAATGACTCAGGACAGAAGAAATCTGTCTGATATTGATTATTTTACGGTTTTAGAAATACAAGCAGAGGACACGAGGCTCCTGAGAAGCCTAGATAATTAGGAACTTCGTTATCTGCTATGTGAAAGTGGATTGCAGTTTGCCAGCGTAGGTAGTAGCTTGCTTTTAGCCTAGGAGAGTGTGGTGCTGCCTTGTGTTACTTAAAGAACACAGAGTGAAAAGCATGATTGCTTGTTAGATTAGACCGTGTGCTGATGGATTACTGGGGTTGGTAGGAGGTATTCTAAGACACTTGAAAGGCTAAATTGTAATAATAATGCAACCATGGCAATGTCACGGAATCACAGAATCACGGAATTTCAGAGTTGGAAGGGACCTCTAGAGATCACCTAGTCCAACTCCCCTGCTACAGCAGGATTGCCCAGAGCACATCCCTCAGGACGGCATCCAGACGGGGCTTGAAAGTCTCCAGAGAAGGGGACTCCACACCCTCCCTGGGCAGCCTGTCCCAGTGCTCTGGCATCCTCACCATAAAGAAGTTTTTCCTCATATTCCATCGGAACTTCCTATGTTCCAGCTTGTGCCCGTTACCCCTCGTCCTGTCACTGGGAGCCACTGAAAAGAGCCTGGCTCCATCCTCCTTAAACCCACCCTTGAGATCCTTGTGAACATTCATAAGGTCTCCCCTCAGCCTTCTCTTCTCCAGGCTAAAGAGTCCCAGCTCTCTCAGCCTTTCCTCATAAGGGAGATGCTCCAATCCCTCAGTCATCTTTGTTGCCCTACGCTGGACTCTCTCCAGCAGTTCCCTGTCTCTCTTGAACTGGGGAGCCCAGAACTGGACCCAGTATTCCAGTTGTGGCCTCACCAGTGCAGAGCAGAGGGGGAGAATGACCTCCCTTGACCTGCTGGCCACACTCTTCCCTGTGCAGCCCAGAATTCCATTGGCCTTCTTGGCGACAAGGGCACATTGCTTGCTCATGGATCATTTACTGTCTACCAAGACCCCCAGATCCTTTTCTTCAGAACTGCTTTCCAGCAGGTTCACCCCTAACCTATACTGGTGCCTGACATTCTTCCTCCCCAGGTGCAGGACCCTACACTTGTCCTTGTTGAACCTCATGAGGTTCTTCTCTGCCCAGCTCTCCAGCCTGTCCAGGTCACGCTGGATGGCAGCACGGCCCTCGGGGGTGTCAGCCACCCCCCCCCAGTTTGGTACCATCAGCGAATGTGCTGAGGATGCACTCTGTCCCCTCGTCCGGGTCATTGATGAATATGTTAAACAATACTGGTCCAAGTATTGACCCCTGGGGGACACCAGTGGTTACAGGAGGGAGGATATATAGCCCAGATGACTTCAGCCAACAGAGTAATTTCCCTCCAGCCACAGCCTGGAGTACCAACCTGTATATGGTGCGAGAAAACTACTGTGTAAAGTAGGTGATAAAGGTGTAGAAAGACATATTTAAGGCATGGCTCTTCGGAGCAGCCATCGTCCTCCTCCTCCAGACGATCCCATCAGCATCTATTGACCACCTTGTGCTGCCAGGGAAGAGGTTCGCAGGCTGCGAGTAACAAGAACGGATAAACTAGTAGTGGATTTTGCCCTGGTTTCATTGAGTTTGTGCTGTGCAAGCATACAGATTTCATGTGATAATTTTCATGTCTAAACCTGCAAAGTGAGGGTCTGTTAAGCCCCCTCATCTTTTTACCAGTGAGAAGGCAGCTACCTTCTCCCTGTGAAGTGATTCAAATGCAGCTACAGCCAAATTCAGAAGACAGAAAATAGCATATTTAGCCCCCAAACCTCTGAATTGAGAAGCATCATCATGCACCAATCTGCAGGTTTGACTGATTTTCTTTTAACTCCACATTCATACATACAAGATATTAATTATCTGAATTAAGACTCGCATTCAGGGATGCACGGAAGCCTCGCTGAGAATTCAAATGGCAGTTCTCTGCTAGCAGGAGAGAGAGAGACATCCGCACAATATAAAACCTACCGCCACCTCAGCCAGAATTATCAGTTTTCTAAAAAAAAGGGGGGAAAGCTATTCACATGTGAGATAACAATCCGTTCTACGTCTCTTAAATCAGAATTGGGTAGGAATGAGCTTTCACAAGAGGGGGAATCTTGCTTAATTATGGTAAAGGTCTATGCCTCAACAATCCTGCCTCTTCTGCATCAGAGAAAATATAAAACAAGATGAAAAATAGTGCAAAATCAGAAACATAGCATAAGGTGCATGGAGGAAAGAGCGGAAACAGTTCTAGTTTATTACTTTCTTGTAACACCTTGTGACTAATGTATCAGGCTGCACAAGTTCTTTTTTTTTTTTTCATTAAAATCAGCATCATCAGAATGACTGTATTCCATTTTCCCCTACTTAAGTGAGATAAGGCCCACAAGAATGCAATGAATTTGCTGTTGTGAATGTGAAGCAACATCCTATTTTAGATGGCTTCAGAAATAAGATCCCAAGTGGAAAACGTCTAAGAATAATTTTCAGAAAAAGAGCTGACTTGTCAGAAAAATGCAGTTCAGGCTAACCAGAACTGCAGACAAATCGGTAAGTTACTGTCCGATGTTTCTGTCTTTAGATTGGATTCTCTCTGACACTGTGAAATCTTTGATAAACTCATCGGATCAAACCTCCAACCCCTCTCGATTATTTTCCTGCGCTACTGGAGCGATGCAGAGAGACCCTGAACCTGCTGCGGAGACACTCCCCCGCACCGGGTAAGCAAGAAGCCTGCGTCATTACGGAACGAGCACCTTCCTAAGGCAAACAGATCCACCTTATAGAGGAAAAAAAAAACCCAACATTTTCCTCCTTCCCTTGGTGCCAAGCTCATTTCCCTTAAACTTTAATGCTTTTGAACTAGGCCATTATGAGCCAGGCCAAGAGAAATAAAGATACCTTAGAGCATTTGGATGGGATAACGTAAATATTTCCATTATAGGGAAACAGAAGCATTTCCAAAGAGTTAAAAGTCATTTAAACTATGTGCCGCAATGCAAATTCCAGCTTATAGCGCTATATATTGGCTATCCTCAGGTGACCACTAAGGCTCTGTTAAAATCATTTGTCAACTGTGCAGTAACTTACACTGGAGGGTAAAGTAGGTCAGTAGATGCCTTTTGGGCAATTATATGGAGATTAATACACAGGTTCCAGAGTATTTTATTGGCAGTACCCAGATGTTACCAGCCTCTGCCTGCAGTGATCCGAAGCTGCCAGGTTATCGATTGGGATAAATGCCTCGTGTTTTGCACGGATCCTGGTGCCTGGCAGGTAAAGTCCCTCCCCAGGGACTTCCAAGGTAAGCGGAATTTAAACCTCTTTCAAAGAGGTCAATAGCGTATAGGGAAAAATGAAAAGAAAATCTAAGGTTAATGGGGCAGATGTTCCGGCAGCTAAATATATTTTTATTCCCTGTGGAGAGGAGTAAAAGTTGTTGAAGCGCTTTGCTATGCATTGCTTTGCCAAATTATAGAATTACCCTTTTCCCTATCCAGACATTAACCAATACAGAAAGATAGAGATACTGTGGAGCTCAACGTTTCCAGAGTGGGAGTTCCCGTGTCAGATCATTAGTATCCAGACAGAAATATGAGTTCAGATTTTAAATGATCGTGGGAAGTCATAAACTAAAGCCATAAAAGAAGAAGAATCTGCACTTTGCAGATATGCTGGTGTCACAGTCCTATTTTGCAGGTTATTTTTCCCCCCTGAAAGGCAGGATTGTTGCTCTATTTAAGAAAGAAATAATCCATTTTTCCCCTGAGTCCCAATATTCCCCTGTAAAGCCAAATGCACCTCGGTCGGTTGCCTTCTCTCGGCCGTACGCTGCACCGTGTTTCCTGTAAACACTGAAATACGGAGAGGGCTCCGTGTAGCCCAGAATAACTTTTAAGTCACCTTCAGGCTGAAGTTCATTTGTCCCAACCTGAGAAACAGGTCACTCCTACCATCGCGCAGATGAATCACTCTCTCCACTATAGTTATACAGGAGCCTGGGGAGGTCTACGCCAAACTGTTGACATTTTGCCAGTTTAAGTCTGGGGAATAAGAGATGTCCCGTCTGACTCGTGGCATATGAGAAGCGTCCTCCTCAGTTGCCTTTCAGTTCTCTGTACAAAATAAATCAATTTTATGTGCTGAAGCCCTATGAAACAGGAAAATGCTCTTCTTTACCTGGCGTCTCCAGGTAGTACCAGCCCGGGCTCATTGTCCCATCATTCTCCATCCGTTATCCAAGAGATCCCATGAAATGACAAATGTCCTGCTTGGATCTATAGATCCAATTACATTTCAGGGAACGTTTATCTTTGCTTTCCCTACCTTCAGCTTGTAGATAGGGCAACGCCTAATCCGTGCAAGGCAACAAGAAAAATCTTCCTTGGATCCTCGTCCAGGCTCAACAGATCCTCTTCAAGGCTCCTAAAAAATCTTTTATAGGTTGGTGCTTTCTCCCTTTCCCAGTACATGTGTCTGTGTGAGCAACCCACACTGCGGCCGGCCCAAAAGAGGGAGAAAAAAAAGCATTTATGTTTCTGTGCCTCAAGCTGTTGTATATTAGCACACATTTTTAAATACCGGTCTCCCATGGGCTGCACCAGCCGTGCGCGCTGCATACAGATTAAAAAGGCTCTGACCAGGTGGCCAGGCTGTAAAACAGAAAATGAGAACTGGAGTAAATAACAAATATGGGATTATAAAAATAGCTGCCAGGTATCAGATGTGCAGGGGAGGGGGGAAATCAAGTCTTTCTGGGGGAAGGGAGAGGTAAGGAAATTAGTGTTTCAGGGCAGTGTCCTCCCGTCCCTGCTTCAGAAAGGAAAAAAAAAACCCAAAGAATTCTTGGTCGAGACGTGAAACGTGTGACCTGTGGGGACACAGTGTCCTCTCGCCTGGCTGATGGGTTTCTGGTGGGCAATAGCGATAGTCTTCATGTTGCTGATATTCCTCCAGGTTTTGTGTCTCTTGGAAGCCAAAGACACCCAGGACAGGTTGAGCTTTCTTGGAGCACAAGCCCATGGACTGTAAATGCTGTATGGGGTATGGAGCTAGTCAGCGTAGCCAGTGCCAAGGCCACCTACTTCTAAGTACCTTTGTAGGAGTGAGCTAGCACTGCAGGGAGGTTGTAATGGCTCATTTTTTAGCTAGTTGGCAGGGGAAAAGCAATGTCACCTATGCTGATCTTGGAAGGTTGTTGCCTTGTGTCTGCTTCAATTCGCTGGGTGGTTTTTCCAGCCATTGCTCTGACACCAGCCACCGAGTCTCTGGTGGCCCCAAGGGCGGCCCGTGGGCTCTGCGGTGTGAAGGAGGGCAGCCGTACACGTGCACCCCGAGCGCTGGGACTCCTCGCCTGCGGGATCGGAGGAGCATCATCACCCAGCAGCATCTCAAACCAGGGCTGGGAAGAAGCCTGCAGAAAGCAGGGAAGCCGGCGTGCGCTTGCCAAAGGCAAATTCAGCTCAGCCTTTAATGCTTTGTTAATGGGCAGCTTCCAAAGCCCTTCCCTCAACTTGCTCAGGGCTCTTTCCATTTCAGCCTAGAAAAATACTCCCGGCACTGGCGTCAGAAGCTCCCAGAGATAAAAGAGGAGGAACTTCAGCCCTCAAATAGCCATTGCTGAGAGCCGTCCCCGAGACAAGAGGAAAAACCCAGGGACAGATGATCAAGTGGTTGATTGCAGAATGCTGCTTTCCATGGAAGGGCCTCTCCTCTTGAGCTGGTTGTCCACCTTCTTGCTCTTTGAAAGCACTTTTGCACCTGGTGGATCAAACTTTTGAGGAGAGGGAATACAGTGTTGTATCAGGGCTGGAAAGGTCTTTCAGATATAGGAGTTTCTTTTTTCTTTTTCCCCTACAAGTTTGAAGACTGTGTGTGGTTTTAAAGAGATGTGGCAGCTCAGATGGAAGCTTGGAGTTCAGCACAGATGTTACTAAGTGACATTTTTGAACCATGTGTTTCTGTATAAAATCAGACAAGATACTGATAATGATTTCCCCTGGCTTTACAATCTATTGCGCTTGTTCTCAGCACACAGCCAGAAACCACCTTTCCAGATACTGCATTACATTATCACATCAGCACCTTCCTGAAATGGCCTTGGTAGGTCCCAAACTAGATAAAGCTCGAGCTCCTCAGGGTAGGAGGCAGCACTTAAAGGAGGGTTTATCACCCCCTGCTTCGAATTCAGCAGCTGCAGCAAGAGGCAAGTTAGAATTAGGTTCATCTTGCTCCAGACTGAATGTTTCCCAGATTCTGGCCACAAATCTCATCTCCCAGCTCCATCTCTCCTGGCTCAGTGGTTCATACCGAGGGTTTGGGAGCAATTTAATCCCTTGGAAGAGACTGATTCAATGACATTTAACTAAAGCTGGCAGGAGCAGCACAAGGGGAGAAGTGTTGACAACACAAGGGCAGGACCACAACCATGCCTGCACTCCCTCCCAGTAAAACGAGAAGATCAGCTTGCAGCCATCAGACCTGATCTGGTGACCCTGGAGAAAAGAAGGCTCCACGGAGACCTTAGAGCTCCTTCCAGTACCTAAAGGTGTCCTACAGGAAAGCTGGGGAGGGAGTCTTGATCAGGGAGGGGAGCCATGGGACAAGGGGGAACGGTTTTACACTGAACGAGGGGAGATTGAGATGAGATCTGGGGAAGAAATCCTTGGCTGTGAGGGTGGTGAGCCCCTGGCCCAGGTTGCCCAGAGAAGCTGTGGCTGCCCCATCCCTGGAGGGGTTCAAGGCCAGGTTGGACGGGGCTTGGAGCAACCTGGGCTGGTGGGAGGTGTCCCTGCCCAGGGCAGGGGGTGGCATTGGGTGGGCTTTAAGGTCCCTTCCGACCCAAACCATTCTGTTGATCATGGACCAGAGAGGGGACAAGAAGTGGAGTCATATTGTCAGCTGGGATGCAGAGGTGGCGTGGGGACACAGGCTGCAAAGGGCCTCCAGGGCTGAGAGTCTGCCTGCTCTCAGAGGAGTTGCGTCACAGACTCTCCTTCGTTATCACGAAGGGACCAGCCGCTCCACAGGCATCCCATAAATCACAGCTTGGTGGAAAAATCACGGGTGGACGCCCTCTGAAGCTCTGCAGCGCTGGGGGCCAGCCCGGAGCTGATCTCACACGGCTGCGGCAGTCACAGGAGCACCTGGAGCTCCCCCAGAGCCTTTCGGTCGGCCAGATGAAACCCAAAACGTCTCACCTCCTGGGTTTTGCTCTGAGGAAGCAATACTTTCAAACTTGTTTGCAGCTGTCTTTCTCGTCTGCTGCTGCTGTGTCAGGTAGGAAATAAAGAGATGTAATTTTGAGCTCAGCAGTATCGCACCTTCCTCATGCAATCTGGTTAACGAGACGAGGGAACACCTGTAACTGAAAAGATCTGCTCCAGCCTGCACTGGCTCTGTCTTACCCCGGCCTCAAGAGACCACGCTCTCATTTTGAGGACATAAAAAGCAGAACTGGAAAGGCACATTGCAACAAGGGCGGGGGGGAAGCGGCTATGAAATACAACTGGCGTGCTAGCCAAGTTTCTCCTGTCATAGTTGTAAAATGATTGTGTGCTCGTACCTGTCGGAAGTCCTTAAATAACTTCACCAGAAGCTTTTCTCGTTCTCCCATCACATTCCACAGACTTGAGTCAGGTCAGCTCGATATATAAATGGGGGACCACGAAGGAGCAAGTAACCCAGATTCTGTCAGTCTTCCCCCAGAACTGAGGCTTGACTCACACAGCACCATCCGTCCACTGGATCCCAACATTTTAACCAACATGTAAAAACAAGACCCACCCTCTCCTCACCCTTAAAAGCAAAGGTCTCACCCACCTGGCACCGACTGTTTTCAGACACAATCACACTTTGCTGATCAGCTCTGACGCCCTGCCCAGCCCCAGAACGCTTATGGACACACCAAAGCCTCAACCGTGAACCTTGAGCATCAAATCTGACCCAATTTAAGAAGCAAACCCCAGGCAGACCAGCACAGACCCATCTCCCTGCCCACAGACATACCACGGGATGACAAACACTCCTGAGTACCTGGGGCTGTGGCTTCTGGGATTTATTTAATTACTCCGGGAGGCGAGAAGGTGGGTTCAGGGACGCTGTGAGTCAAAGACCTCCACCTGTGACCTGATGCCGTGCAGCTGGGAGGGAGGTGAGGCCAGGGAGTGAAGGCTTGGACTTGCTGCCTGGTGTCCAAGGTCGGTGCTCAGGGTTTCTCTGTGATTATCAAGTAAAGATTTCTGACTCCAGCCGGAGCCATGGCTTTAATAAAGCTCTGCCAGAGTGAACTGGATTGTCTCTGGCTCACGCAGCAACCACAAAATTACAGGTTCCTGTTATAGACTCTTTATTAAAAGGTGATTTCACGGGAGCCATAAAGAGGGTGATTTTCAAATGTGAGCCGGATCTGCAGGTCCGACAGATTTTTCTGCATCATTCTCAGGCCTCTTTAACCACCCGCCTTCTCTCACTCTTGACTTTTTTTTTAACTCACATAACGAAACCCAGTCGATCTGAAAGTCACTGACAGACGATACCCCCCGATTCCTGTAACGGCGTTCGCCGGCATCGCCCCGATCACAACCCTGTTCAAAGCCTGCAGGCTCTCTCCTTGGAGCCCCCTCTTCTTCCACGGATGCGGAGCTTCCCAAACCCAACCAAAGAACTCCGACCCATTTTCTTGGTTTTTAATCAAGCGCCGGCCTCGGTGAACCACAGCCGCTTGTCTGCACATCAGCTCTTATTCACCAAAGGTTAAGTGACAAGTAATATTTTATATCTTTAAAGACTGCCCCGTTCCTCTGTAATTTGCATGTCCTGCTCTGGAAATGTATCCTGCTGGAATGGCAGCCACCTCTGGGGGAAAATGCAGGAAATGATGACCCAGGAAGGTACCACACGGCAATGGGAAACAAAGGAGATAAAAAGCAAATCTCTGCTATTACTGAACATGATAAGATCCCAGATACACACAGGCTTGGTTTAACATCTTGTTACTATGTACAAGTACATTTATTAAGCCTTTGTTCTTAACCTGAGCTTTCCAAGAGAGCCCGTAAACATGGTTTACTACCATAATTTCAGTTATAACATAATAATACATGAGCTTAGAGGAAGGCTATCAGCTGCTGCCTTTTTATATATAAAATCTTCCTGGCTGAGCAATTTTGACCTACTCTTGGTCCAGATGATGCATATGATTCCTATAATTGAGATTGGAGAGGAAAAAAATGCCTTTCTGTTTCTTCCAGCATGTTTGTTTCTTACATTTGACAGCTCCGTGTGTATCGGCAGGGCTTTTTTCATGGTAAGGTGAAGGAATTTTTCAAGAGCGGAAAGCTGTAACTGCTTCGGACCAAAAGTCACGGAGGAGGCTCGGATGGAGGGAGGGTGGCTGCGAAATATCTGGGTATTTCCCCACCGATCGCCTTTTAAACGTCCAGCAGCTGCTGAAGTTGTTTTCGGGGGGTGACAACTAGGAATTTTGAAAGAATAACGTGAATAAGGCTGACTCCAGCCTGTCATCTAACAAACAGGTTCCCAATGCTGCAGGGTCACAGACTCACGGAATCACAGAATGATGGGGGTTGGAAGGCACCTCTGGAGACCACCCAGTCCCACCCCCTGCCAGAGCAGGGTCGCCCAGAGCAGGTGGCACAGGAACGCGTCCAGGCGGGTTTGGGATGTCTCCAGAGACGGAGACTCCCCCACCTCTCTGGGCAGCCTGGGCCAGGGCTCTGCCACCCTCACAGGGAAGAAGTTCCTCCTCGTGTTGAGGTGGAACTCCCTATGCTCAAGTTTGTGCCTGTTACCCCTTGTCCTGTTGCCGGGCACCACTGAGAAGAGCCTGGCCCCGTCCTCCTGACAGCCAGATCCCCCCTCAGTCCTCTTTCTTCCAGACTGAAGAGACCCTCAGCCTTTCTTCATCAGAGAGATGTTCCAGTCCCCTCAGCATCTCGGTAACCCTTTGCTGTCCCCTCTCCAGCAGTTCCCTGTCCTCCTTGACCCGGGGAGCCCAGCACTGGACACAGCACTCCAGATGTGGCCTCCCCAGGGCAGGGCAGAGCAGAGCAGAGGGGGAGGATGACCTCCCTCCACCTGCTGGCCACGCTCTTCCTGATGCACCCCAGGGTGCCATTGTCTTCCCTTTCCCCTTCCCTTTCCCCTTCCCCTTCCTCTCCTACTTTCCCCCGATTCAAGCCCGAATTCACATCAGCTGAACTCAACGGAAATTCTCCGGTTTCACACGGGATAACCAGGAGGCACCGACTGGGATGAAAAAGCCTCGTATGAAGTAAAGATTGCAAGAACAAGCCCAAACCCCTCCCTCTCCGGGTAATGAGGCGTGCTGGCAGTTATTAGGTTTAGATCTTTCTGTAGGCAGCATATTGATGGAGAAAGTGCTGTGTATACAGTTGTTTATTTGCAAAAAAGGTAGGGGGGAAAAAAAATTCTATTAAAATCCTGCACCTCTGGGACTGTCTTTGAAAGGCATGTGATGTGACTCCAGGAGAGAAGTGATCAGCCTGTAATAATTTAGATGTTCCTGTTGCTATGGATACTTTCTTCTTTTTTTTTTTTTTTTTTTAAGTGAAGCATACCATTGTAATTTAAATTTCCAGTAACAAAAAAAAAAAGGTAGCATATTAAAAGTAATAAAAAATGCCAGAGACATAACTGTTTTATTCTTTTCTGTCAGTTTTACTTGTGCTGT
The DNA here is from genome assembly GCA_013398915.1 of Dromas ardeola. Taxonomy (NCBI): domain Eukaryota; kingdom Metazoa; phylum Chordata; class Aves; order Charadriiformes; family Dromadidae; genus Dromas; species Dromas ardeola. The sequence continues at coordinate 117,231 of VYZM01012232.1, read as the reverse complement.
GACAGTATATAGAAGTGATAAAATTGCCACGTCTGAGGAGATTTAGGACTTTTACACGTTTTATTACATTAATTAGACCTGGGGCTCATACGTACCAGCGCGTGATACAGGCAATAGCCGAGTGACAGGCCTGGTGCTGGGGTGTCACGTTAAAATTCACGCCACCAAGCAGGGGGAGGGAGGAGGGTTGTAGCTAAAACGAGACCTGACAAGTTTGGGGGCTGTTACGGCGAGATTTGGGTCGGGAGACGGAAACACAAAGGTACAAGCCAAATAACTCCCTGCAAAGTATCCTCATCAAAGCTTTTTACGCAAAAACTTTGCCTGGAGTGGTGTTACCATCCGTGGGATTGTGAACAGGCGAGACAGAAACTGCCGCCGTGGTTTGCAGCGAGAGCGTCGGGGAAACTCGGCCCTGGGACCGTTTTCCTCTTGCACAGAGGCTGCAGCTTGCGCCGGGGAAGAAATCGCTGATGGCGATGGCTGGAAAGACGAAAAAAAAAAACCTTGGAGGCAGAAAGTGAGTGATCTGGACCCGAGTTTGCAGAGCGGCTGGTTTGAAAGGAGGGGAAGGAGAATCCCCGGGGCATCAGCCCCTCTGCCCGGAGAGGTGACGGCTCCGTGACGCCCCGGGCACGTGTTTGCGGCTGCTTGCCCAAAACGGAAACCGGGATGGGAAAAGTTTGGGGCAAACAAGGTGCCTGGGGAATAAATTGAAAAGACAAAGAAGGCAGCAGGGGGTTTGGTATCTAAATACTGGTTTTCTCACGTCACAGTTCAAAAGGCGCATGTCAGGGAGGAGAAGGCGGCAGAATTACCGTCTCGCTCTGCAGCATGACGTGAATAGTTGTATTATTTCAGCCGTGACCGGTAACGCTGTTCCTACCCGGTTCCCTCGGTCAGGACAAGAGTCTTGGCCTGAGTTTGTGGGCTTTAAAGCCAAGCTTTTCAAATCCATATTTCCCCCTCCCCTCGCTTATCTTTCCCAAGCTGCAAGTAGCAGCTGGGCGGGTGATAGATCACAGGAGTCGGCAGGGATTTTGGAGCCAGAACTTGACGGGGTTGACGTTTCACAACCTGCCTCTCGCCGTATTTCCTTTCGGAGGGAGAGGAGCGACCCCACGGCCCTGACGTGGGAACGTGACGTTGGTGACGATCACGCTTGGCTCCGGGAAGGAAAAGCGAAGAGGCTGGAAGGTGGCAGGGTCCCTGCCAGCGCAGCCGGCGGTGCTTTTCCCGGCGCTCCCACGCTGGGTTTGCTGGCACTACCCGGCTCCTGCCGCTTCCAAGACTGCGCCGCGGGGAATAAGGAATGAGCACTCGATCGCAACGACACATTTCTGCGCTCCCAGCCGGGGCCGACAGCTTTATGGCGGGTTCATGCCCCGGGAGATGCTCGGTGCTGCCAAAGGTGCGCGGCGCCAGCCGGGATGGAGAAGCCCCGGGCTCCGGTTCCCGGCGCCTGGCTGGGGACCAGCACCGGCCGACAGTGGCACGTGGCCCCGATAGCCGAGCGCTAATCCGCTTTCCGGGCAGAGCAGAGGGTCCCTCTGGCTCTGCCGGCCCAGGGAGCCGCTGCGGAGCCAGGAGCGAGACGCAATCGCTGCTGACAAAGATCAGAGCCCAGCGGAGGAGGAGGGACCGTGCATGTGCCCAGCGTGGGAGGCCGGTGACAGTAAATTAACCAGCGCTTGGTCACTAATTACCTTCTACCTGCACATTCGCTGCGCAGCTGCCTCCGTTCTTCCCGCGCTTCCTACATCTGCTTTCTGGCTCCGGCTCTCTGGCCCCGTTTCCACTCCTATCTCAGAAGGCTTCCTCTTCCTGCAGCTCCTAATGACTTGACATCCCTTCTTTTTGTAAAGCCAATATTTCTCCTCTGAGCCAAGAACCAGCTGGAGATGTTTGCTTTTAGCAGGGAAGAAAAATAACAACCAACCCCCAGCAACCCACAACGCTGTTTCCCATTATCCTTCCCCTGGGCTTTAGAGGAGAGGTGCTAAATAAATGAAGTAATGCAATATTAAGACTCCCTCTGTCATAAGCAGGATCCACTCGCTCCTGATAAATTGCTCGCAGCCGGATGCCGGCTTTTCCTGCTAAAAGGACTTTAGAGCCGAGGGCTGGAAGCTGAGGCCCCGCTCGCTCGTGTCTCGTTCGCGATGGGTAATTTCATCCGCTCCCGGCCCTGCGGCCGCTGGTGTGGGCTCCCGGGTCCCCCCGTGCTGGGGACGGGAAAAGCTTCTGTGTCCTCCCAAGCCCGCGTTGCATCTTGCTGGGCTCCAGGCGCCCGACGGGGCTTGTGCTGCCTCCGCAAGAGCCACTCCGGGAGATTTTATTTAATGCAGCAGAACAGGGGCACAAATGGCCACCGTCAACCCCACGTTACCACCCACCCGACGGATCGAGGCCCCAGGTTTCAGGGAAAGGCGGTCGGATGGATTTCCTCTGAAGGGTCGGGGGGGGGGAAGCATAAAAAAAGTGAACTTTTTGACAAACTTGTGGATTTTTGGCACGGAAATGACAGCTTTTTCAGACGGAGACACTTCCACGCGCAGGAGGGATTTGGCAGAACGGCCCCTGCCCTCGCTGTCCGTGCGGAGGGGGGGGGCAGCCGCGGTGGCTCCCTGCCATGGAAACTCCGCCACAAGCCCTTTGCCGTCGCGGTGTCGCCACTCCGGCCTCCCGCTGTCCATGCAGTTTTGGGGGATGCATTAAATGAGTTTAACGAGTTGCAGCACCAGCGGTTAAAGAAATAAGCTCCGAACCTCACGGCTTGCACTAGCTGGGGGTGTGTTTCTTTACCAGGTGCTTTCAGGAGGGAGATTGAAGCCGGGCTCCGAGTTAGAGCTTCCTCGCCCACGCTGGCTACCCTCCCTAGGATGGATGGAGTCGTTACGTCCAACACCCCCCCGTGCCACTGTGGGGTGACAGAGCAGCATTTCCCAGTACAACCACCGCCCGCTGAGGCTGCTCGAAGGGAGGAAAAGGGGCAGCGAAGTCGCACCACGTCGTCCCCCCCCAAGGGGAAATGCGGTCAAGGGGGGAAAAGCCACCGACTCCCCCGGCTCATGGTTGATGCTGCAGCCCCCAATCCCGCAGCCGCCTTCCCACGGCAGAGCCCCATCTCCCCAGGGTGAGCCCCGTCCCCCCTCCCTCCCGCAGGTGAAGGAAATGGATGTTGAAAGTTTCGTAACCGGCACTTAAAAAAAGGTCACATCAAAACCGAAAGATCAGTTTGTTCCTCGGTGTCGCCATCAGTTGTGCACGAAGGCGCAGGCTGCCGGCACTCGTAATCGGGGACATCTCACGCCGGAACTGACAATTTAAACAGAAAAATGAAGTTCGACTGAATTGTTTGCTTTGTTAGTCCAACACTGTGGGAAGAGAGGCATCTCTGCAAAGCCCCTTCGCTCTGCCCTCAGCCCAGCTCCGATATCCCAAAGGTTAAATCTGTTTGTCAGCATCCCCAGATGAATTTCTCCCTGTGATTCCTGGAGGAGCAGCAGCAGCGTGAGGACCTGGTTCCTGCGGGAGCCGCTGGCTCCAAGCTGGCAGCCAGCGAAGGCTGGATTCGCAGGGGGAGGCCGAGCACCCAGGGCAGTGCCAGCCTCTCCGGGCTGTTTTTATTTAAAGGGCAGCTGTACAAATTAAAACTTCCCCCCGAGGGAGAAGCACTTTGCACAGCGACTCAGGAACTCTATCAATTAAGAGATTTTGGGTTTTGATGTTACCGGCACCACGTTTACCAGCAGATGAACCCGAAGCACCAACCTCCCTCTTCTCATCCCCTGTCACAGCCGTCCCCGGAGGCCAATCCAGCGATGCGGGGGCTCGGGAAGGGATGGATTTATGGATCCGGCTGTGATGGTCACCTCCCAGCCCGGTGCAGGAGGGAAGGTGGCCGTGGCGCATCCCACTGTGCATCCCGCATGACCACATCCACTTCCATAACCATTTCCCAGAGGCAGCACGGCAGGGTGATGTCTAACTGCTGCCATCTTCCCACCTGGATGGCGCTGGAAAGAGTCTTCCGACAGACACAAACCTCCCGCGGATGTTTCCGAGTGCTCACTGCTACGCGTCAAGGGAGATGGAGAATCCAACCAGTTAGGAATACAAAGGCTTCTACGCGTTAAAAGGGCCACGGTAAAAATCAAGTCACCCAGCACCGACACTCCAAAAAATGGTAGAAGTTTTATTTTCCTCAGCACAGATACTCTTTACAGCAGAAGGTTTTCTTAAAAAACTATATACATACATATATAGTATTGTGCATTTCAGTATATGCTCCTAGAGTTTCTAGAAAAGGAGGAAGATCGACGTACAGAGAAATCCTCACGGTCCATTCCTGCATCCCAAGCTCTTTCCAAGGAAAATCACCCCTCGCCGGGGCCAGGACACGGCATTTCCCACAACCATTTCTGCCCAGGTTTGCCATTACTTCTGCCATAGGGTGACGTCTCCACCGTGTGCCTCTGTAGCACCGACAAACTGAATAATTCCTTCAATCGCGAGAGACTGATGCTACCCCTACGATCAAATAAGTCACGGGCACGGTAGTTTCAAGATGTAAAATTGCTTTAAACACAATTTTGCAGGATAAACAGAGCAGATGTTTCATTAAGAGACACGATGACTCAGCTTCACAAGCCCTCGACACCTTATCACAATAAC
>VYZM01012232.1:65648-94772 GCA_013398915.1 Dromas ardeola | reverse complement strand
TGGTTTGTCCCGCTTTCCACGGGGGGTCCCCCCCCAGATTCCCGGCAGGAATCCCCTCCCGGGCCTCCACGGCAGCACGCCCCCCATCTCCCCGCTTCGGCGTACTCGGGAGACACCGAAAACAAGTTGGTTTTGCCCCAAAAGGTGTCTGGTTGCCCCCACCCTGGGAGGGGGAAACGTGATATTTCAATATCGCGTTTGATAAAGGTGAGGCTGAGCCCACTCCCCCACCCCCCCCCGTGTCACTGCAGCCGCCAGCGGGCTTTTAACTCAGCCTGAGCATAATTGTGTGGCAGATTAAGGCCCTCAAAGGCTTTCCGAAATTAAAGGGATAATAACAAGGAGGTTAAACCCCATATTTAGGATTTGTGGAATAATGCCTTGCAAAGCCTATTATTCACAGAAACATTTGTGTAATTGAAAATCCCTTTTTAGTTAAATTTTAACGTTCCCCTCTACAATTGTAGCCGAGAGCCAAGGCGCAGGAGTCACGAAGCCAAACCACTGGGAAGGAGATGGCGGTGGCCAGTTCCCCTCCACTGGACACGAGCGGGTGGTGGAAGGGTTGAGGAGAATTTCTCTTCCAAAAAGCTCAGCCTAAAATAGGACGGTGCCACTGGTACGTCTGCTTTTACTCCCTGGTTTGAATCTCAGCAGGCAGGGGGAGAGCTGGGGCCGGTGACCGAAACTTGAAAGAAGAAACTTGCCCCCAGGGCTAACCACACCGGGCTGCTCTCTAAGGGCAGCAGCACGCAAAATACCAAAAAACCTGAAAAATCACTGCCTCGGGAACAAATTTAAGCAGATACACAGATCCGCCTCCCTGCAGCAACTCACTTAAGCATCTGCGGTTACTTTAAGCACATGCTCAGACTTAACTGAAGTCCGGAGTTTTAAGCACACGCATAAATGTTTCACTAAATCGCCGATGAACTCAGCTCCTGCCCAGCAGCCTGCATTTCACAGGAGGGCTTCCCGCCTGCCAATATCTGATGAGTTAAGGCAGACACCACTGCAATTAATTCATTGATAAACTAGCCCGAGAAAGCCACCCGGCAGGTATCAGACACAGCTGTGATTTATTTTCCTATTTCTGTATTTTGCACCACCGCTGGGCTAAATATATCACACCACGCTCGGGCTGCTCTGCTGCTGCCTCCCCATCGCGGCAATTTCACAGGGCAGTTACTGGCCATGATCCTGATGGGGAAAAAATCCGCAGCGTTCCTGCTGCTGCAATCCTCCCCTGGTACAGCCGCTCCCGCACCGACCTTTCCAGCTGCTTTCGAGGGGCACGAGGTCCCTGTTCCTCTGTTATTGCAAAGTGGGAGAGAGCCAGCTGCAGCGCTGCCTTCCCCAGTGAGTTTTCCCCAGTCGAGTTTTCCCTACTGGTGTCGATGTTTGCCCCTCGCTTTGCTGCCTGCGCCGCCTCAGGTGGGCGTTGCATCGTGCGAGCGGCAGAACGTGTTTCCTCAAGCGTCACCGCTCGAGTCGGGGAGTGAAGGACCCGTGACAGCAGCCTGGGAGAGAGAAGTCATCAAATCAAGGGCTCGAACATGGCTGTGCCATCCAAGATAGGCCCCCTGAAAGTCATAATTTGAGTCTAAAATATCCCTGTAACGGTAAAAAACTACTAGTGTCATCTCCCCCCAGGAAGGCAGAGCGTCAGGGCAGTAAAAATTTGCAGCTCCGCACCCATCGACCTGCCACCGCGCAGGGCAGCCCGGGCTTTACTCCCCCGCAAGAGGAGCCCACAGGCGGATGCGTCCTGCGGGTCAGACAAGCAAAGTCAAACCTATTTATTTATTTCCGAGTGCTGAGCACGGCACAACAGCGATTTTTTTGGAAACCTTCTCGCTTTCTCGCTCGCTGCAACCACCGCGTGCCTGACCTCCGCAGCCCCCGCCGTGCTCGGCCCATCACCGCCCATCCATCTCCCCGTTAATTGTCGTCTCTCCTGACGAGCCACCGGCTCTTTCCGCACGTACTCTCTTCAAGGTTATTTTCAGCTCTGCAGCGTCACCAAAACACACAAGTTTGTGTCTCCAGTTATTGCAGCAGCGGGGCTGCTCCTCTCCGCTGCTTCTAACATCCAGCATCATCCCTTCCGTACGGGGAACACAAAGAAATCCTCGCCCCTGTTCCTCCCTGCCACGCTGTTTGCATCCACGAATCACAATGAAATAAAACGCAGCTTTTCAGTGCAACTTCTGCCTTTTTTTTATAACGCTGATGTGTTTTCCCAGCTGGTGGGGCCACTGCTGTGAGCGAGCAGTCCCTGATTTCTTTGGAGCAATCTTTGCGACGCACACGCAGCCCCGGACGTAAGTTGGGTGACCGTCATTATGCTTTACTGCAAGGGTGGGTGTTCGTTTGCTCCCTGTTTTGATTAATCAAGTCAGCAAAGCCGTGGTTCCCCCCAGCCAGGGACAGTGCACACCCCGAGGCTGTACTCCTTCACTTTACTGTCTTTATATTTATAGCAAAGTGCGTGTATAGCAAATTAGCAGAGCTGGGGCTGATTAAAAGGTGATCACTAATGGAAATCTGAGCTCTTTCCACTCTGTCAAATCCATCCGAGGTTTGCCTCCTAATAAATTGGCATCTTTGCTGAGAAGGCCAGTGTCTAACCATCTATGTGATAAAAGACCAATTGCTGACATTTGCTGCTGTTTTCCCTTCCTTTGACATTTCATTAAGGAGAAAATAACACCAGCAACTACAAATGTGCTCTCGTTGGCGTTTGTTGGCCATAATGTTGTGAGTTGCCCTGATTAAGCGAGTAGCTGGCAGGGGGGACGTACCAGGATGACAAAACTCCCCGTAGCCCTCCCACGGCCGTGCAGCGTCTTGGGGCTTTGCCGAAAAGGCTGAGCCGCCCCCCCCCGCCCCCGCCATCAGCTCCCCCGCGCAGGGAATCACCGAAACTCACCCCATGGCCAGGAGGCTGAGCTGTAACCAACCCACACCTCACATCGTCACTTGAGTCCCTCAGTAAAGCTGCTGATTTATAGGCGTGCTTAGGTCTTAAATTACCACAGTCGTTAACACTTTGTTAATGAGTTAATTAACATAGAATCCCAGAATGGTTTGGGTGGGAAGGGACCTTAAAGGCCACCCAGTGCCACCCCCTGCCCTGGGCAGGGACACCTCCCACCAGCCCAGGTTGCTCCAAGCCCCGTCCAACCTGGCCTTGAACCCCTCCAGGGATGGGGCAGCCACAGCTGCTCTGGGCAACCTGGGCCAGGGGCTCACGGCCCTCACAGCCAAGAATCTCTTCCCCAAATCTCATCTAAATCTCCCCTCGTTCAGTTTAAAACCATTACCCCTCGTCCTATGCTTTGGGATCTATGGAGAAAGGGCGTTATAAATATGCATAGTATCAGATACTGCAGAAATAAGTATCTGACTGTACTGGTATTCGGCCAGGAGCCGCTGCTGATTGCAGCGAGTGTATGGACCCGCTCGGTCCCGGGGGATCAGTCACAGCAGTCATGGTGTGACCCATGCAAAGGGCTCTCCGGAGGGTGCAGATGGGACCAGTTCCAGCATCACCACGACGCCAGGATTCCCCGGGATCAGCGTCGGTCGGAATGCAGCACCGGGCTGGAGAGGGGAAACAAAGCCTGGCGTGAAACATTCATTTAAAAGCAGCCAAATGGCATCTGTTAAACGCAGCACGGGGGGGTGTGTTTTTATCCTGAAGTTTTTGCCACCCAAAAAGTAAGGTTTTAGGCATCCTTAAGAAGCCTGGAGCTGCATCCAGGCCAGAACCGAGAGGCTCCTCTCCTGGAGCGAGGGATATTGGATCTCCCCTTCCCAGACCCCCTGTCTGAATCGCGGCACTTCTCACTCTGCTTCGTACAACTGCACAAACCCAGGGGGCAAAGCCCCAGTTGCCCCCACCGCCCTTACACCCCCCGCAACGCAGAGGGGCAGCAGGTGGGCTCACCCCCGGTGATGCCCAATTAACGTACTAATTACCATCCCCACTGCTAGCACCATCCTCACGTGCTCCCCCCTAAACACCATGACCTGAATATTCTATTTTTTGCGACCTTTTTTGTATCACGCTCTCGAGCCGTCCTCACATCTCCCTAGCCTGGCTGCGTCCGCCTGCATCACCAATAAAATCAGGCTGACGGCTGCGCGCGCTGGACTGCCCGTGCTGATGGAAAACGGGCCCAGGGCAATGAGTAGCAGCAACTTAATTGCAATCAAGGCCTGTCAGCCTCGTCAGCGTGCCCGATGAGCTGCGGCTGATGGGCCAGGGCTGGGAGCTGCGTTTGAGAAGGCTGCAGGGATGGGGCTGCCAGCGCCGCTCCAGCACGCACACCAGCATCGCGCTTCCAGGGATGCTCAGCGCCAGGCGCTGCAGAGGATGGTTCAGGAAATCTCCTAATCCCTAGTAATTAGAGGCTGGCTTATAATTTAAAGCATAAGACTTAATGTCTCTTACCAAATTTCATATGTTAATTAGCCCAGTTCTGCAGGCTTTTGGGTACCAAGAAGTAAAATCTCATTCTTTTTTGGAGCTCTGCACACTTTTTGGTCTGAACAACGTCCCGCACAGGAAACCCCACAGCCTTGCTGCTCTCTATGGCCAGGACTTGTCCTCAAAAAATCTGACGCTGAAGGAGCTCTGGTGCTTTGCCCTGACAGCAACTGGTAAATGAGGAAGGAGCTCATGAGAAAAGCGGCTTCCCTCGCTGCCCTGCTGCTGGTGGAGGCAGTAGGTGCCTTGTACGCCCTGTCACCGAGGCATATCCCCTCCTTCAGAAGGGAAAAATGCTCCTGTGACCGTGGAGGAAGCCGAGCTGGGGAGCTGAGCGTGGTGGGAGGGATGAGGGATGGAAAATCCACATCAGCACCGATGCCGTCCAGGGAAATTGGAAGCTGCGCTTGTTCCCAGTGTGTGCTTGTGGTTTCCTTCCCTGCAGACTCGCTTTTCTGTGCAAACAAGCGTTTGCGCACCCTGCACATCGTCCTTGGGGTGGCACAGCACAGCCCCGGCTGCTGGACTGCAGGATCCAAGTGTGCCCTCAGGCACCGGGAAGCAATCCTGACCTGGTGAGCCGCTGCCGGAGGCGCAGCTATCCTGGGGATGCTTTCCAGCTCCGTCTCATCAGTGGCTGAGCACCGTCTCAGGAATGGTCCCTTCCTGCCCACGTGGCCGTGTCTCCAGGGTCACATCGGCTCCTGCATGCCACGTCCTCCCAGGGGACAGCCCCGTGGGAGCTCCCCCAGATTTCGGCAGACGGCAGCTGATGTGTGGGGGGATTGAGCACAGCCCCAGGGCGGGCTATGGGGAGCTGGGCAAGGAGAGCACCGCAGATGCTGGTCCCCAGCCTGCCCGGGCACAGCGGGCTGCTCTGGCATCGTGGTGTTAGGGATAAGCCCCCGTCACGCACATGGGCCACCAGCACGCAGGGCAGAGGGGGCTGCCCGGCTGCCAGCGCCAGCTGCCGCCCATCTGACCCCTGCAGATGTTGATGTGCTGGAAAGATCAGAGCTGGCATCAAGCTCTCAGAGACTTTGGCTCAAAAAATACCGAGCGGCAGCAGCGGCCGTAGCCACCGCAGAAGGATTTGGCTCATTTTTGTTGCCTGGGAGTTAGATGTCTCGTTGGAGCTAATTATGTGCTCTCCCTCCGTAGTTAAGGAAAAAGTGTCATTTCCAGAGGGTGAACCAAAGCTCGGAGGAGATGAACACTCCTTGGAGGGGTCGATCTTCTGCTGATTTTCCACCCAGGCCGAGCATTTTGCGTATTGACAGAAGCCACGAGGTGCACCCCAGCTCCGTGCCGGGGAGCCTCCCACCGCCCCGTGCGCGCTTTCTCTTCTTCACAGTTTGTTTGGCCAAAGCGATTTGCCAAATGAGCATCTAATTCATGAATAGTTTAGTTCCCCAGGAAACGACTTATTTCATGGTGAATTTATTATTCACCAAAAAGATTGCTCAGCTTTAATGCAGGTGGAGAGGAGTTACCCCCTCGTGTGACTTCTCCGGGGGCTTCTCCAGGTTCAAAGCTTTCAGGAGGCTAAAACTATGGGCTACAAATTCTCCTGGCGTATGCCAAGGACGCAGCTGAGAGTGAAAGTCAGCTCGTGTTGATTTTAATTCATTTTTCCCAGTGTAAGGACAGTGGGACCAGGCCCTCTTTGAGGAGTTTTGTCCCTTATTTGGGTTAATTCTACTTTTTATCACCAGGAATCCTCGTCTTAGGCTTGTGTTAAACTGGATTAGATTTACTGACAGTGCTGGAGCTCTCAGATTGACACCAACATAAAACTTAGTTATATAATACAGCAAAGATAAAAATACATCAGGGTGAAATATCAACTGTTAGAGGAAATAACCGGAGCGCCCACACATTTAATGCGTTCTGAAGAAATGGGGAGAGAAATCACGGTACTGTAATGCACAATGTTCCGGGGCATCTTTTATCAGAGGATATCAAAGCACTTTACGAATCATTACTTATTTAAGCCTTGTCACATGCTGGTCGCAGAAGAGAACAATGCTGGAAGCAGGGCATGAACCCAGGAAGCATCAGCAGAGACAAGGAAATATTTAAACCAAAGAGTTTTTCCAGCGGGAAACGCTGTTTCACCAAGATTGAAACATTTTGCTGGAGCATATTGATGTCGAGGAAGTTTTTGACAGAGCAATTTCAAAGCAATTCAGCATCAAAATGGGATCTTGTGCAGTCAATATGAGGGAAAGGTTTTATTTCAGTACAAGGTTTACTATGTCATGTGTATATCCCATGTAAACAGTCGTGGCTGACCTTAGCTAAAAGTTTCTTTTCAGTCTTCTCATTCCCTGATGCTCTTGTGGCTTCTCTTTGCTGGGATTACAGCTCAGCTCTCTCTACTCCCCTGCCAAATAAAAAGCCTGGTGCTCCCATCGACGCTGGGGAGAGCATCCCAGGGTGGTCCCCCAGCACCAGGTGCTCGCTCTTAAGAATTTTGTGAGATTAAAGGCTGTAAAATGTGACTCAGGTTCTCACTGGCATGTGGCGGCAGGTTAAAATCAGGCACCCGGAGACACCGCACGCAGCCCTGTCCCTCTGCCAGGTACTGCCACCCCGGCAAACCCACCGCATCCCCTGGCGCAATGGCTCCTGAGCCACCCTAAATTGAATGTCCCTGCCTCTGGGTGGTCACATCCATCAGCAGGACCAGGGCACCCGACAGCCTGATTTTAATCCAGTGGCACATGTCTGCCGGGGACCTCTGTGAGGCCAACATAAATCAGCGCGGTTGCCTGGAAGGGGAAAGCGATGCTGCGCTGATTTACAGCGGCTGAAAGCGTCTCCCTTCCCTGGTGCTACCAGGTGGAGAAAACTCACCCCAATCAGCGGCGAGGCTCATCATGGCCTCGCCACAGAAACAACCTTTGTGATTGTTTGATTAAAGACAGAAAGGGCTCGGCAGGGAGGGGGGATAGAAGACAGGAGATATATTTCCAGCTCTGCCCCTTACCTGCAAGGGGTTCTTGCTCCAGTCACTTGAGCTGCTCGTTTTGCTTCTGCCTGTCGAGCCCGCGGATGCGAATGCACCAGGAGCAGGTTTCCACGTCAGACTGAGCCAAAACATCCAACCAGCTCCTAAACGCAATCGAGGCTCGCTCAGGTTTTCCGTGACTTTGGGGAAAAAGAAAAGGACAAGGATCATTTCAGAATGGTCTTTTCTTAGGGCTTTTAAAAACTTTTAAATTATTCACCAGGAACAAAACAAAACAAAACATTCCATTTTGAGACAACGCTTTCAACCGCCCTGCCTAAAAAAAAACAGCATCCAAAAAAACCATCCAGGCACTGAAAGGCCCCCATCCTTTCTAGCTGAAACTTCTCCCCTTGTTCGAGCCAAACGATGAAGGATGTTTGCGGGTACATCCCGGACCGCTGGGATTTCGGGCTGCCCATGCTCTGCTCCCCCAAAGGCTGGCTGTTGCAGTTGGTGTCGTGCCTTTTGGGATTAACCGTTGGGGCTTGGCACCCTGACGATGTGCCTTAGACGTACCTGATGAACACACCTTGCACCCACGTGGACGTGTTTATGTGTTTTGAAAGAGTTGAATACCATGAGCTGAAGAACAGCGATGAATTCGTGTCTTGGGGATGGTTTACATACATATTCCCCTGCACATACACCCCCCACCCCCGATATATACAACCCTCCAAGACTGCGCTGGCTCCAGCATCCTTCCCTTTCAGAGGCAAATCTTCCCCTAGAAAATAGCCCCGTTGCTCAGACGAGGATTTCTTAGGAAAAAGTCTGCAAAATCCACCCCTTGATTCTTACGCATTTCCTTTGAAAAAGGTTTCATCCTCTTCCCATCCCCTAAAGCAAGCTCCTGGCAGAGTCTCCATCCCCCTCATCTCACGTCCTGTGCTGCTGTGGCAGCCCTGAGCAACACCTCTCTGTCAGGTTACAGCAGACATGGATAAGGGCATTTATAACACAAATGCCAAGGGAGTTAATTTCAACTGTGCAAAAAGCCACGACCGCTTCATGTGATATTACCACCCAGCTCAATTTAATGTGTTCTTAATTATAACCATTTTTCAGGTTTTCCTTAAGAAAACTCTGCATCGCCTTTTGTCTCTGCCCAGTGGTGCTGGCTCTGCCCTCTCTCCCGTTACAGTACTGCATTTAAGATGCTATTTCTTTCCCTTTCCAAGCTGTTTTCGCAGGGCTCTTCTCCCCCAGCTGCTTCCACCCAGCCAGCTTCAATACCTCCAGCACTGCATCACCAGTGTCAGGTTTTGCTGTTGCTGGCGTTGCTTTACGTTCAGGTTGTACCAGAACATCGAATTTAAGGTGCAGACAGGAACAAAACCATCAGGGCTGTGTAGATGTAAAACAACAGATGGGCAGCGCCTTGCTGCTCTGGTTGGGCAGATTTTGAAGCTAATAATAATTGTAAACATCTCTCTCCATCTTGTTTAATCCTTATAATCTCCTTACCCTCCAGTCCGGAGCGGTGATTTCTTTGTGTGCTGAGATCGTTCCTTGTAGCTGAGACATCTCTGCCAGACCTGTACCCAACCATCCAGACGAAGACTCCCTTAGGAATTTCTTTCCCAACAAAAGGTCCTTCATCCTTCCCATGACAAAGGGGCGGGCAGGGCCGTGGCAGTTCGAAAGTTTTCAGCAAGTTAAAAAAAGAAATAAACATGTCATGATGAGTGCATCCAGAGAGCAGGAGTCACGTTTTGTTCCCGGTTTTGCTCTGGATGCGCTTTGTAGGTTTCGGAGTGGCCAGCTCTTACCAGCCTTGTTGTTTTACAGGCTGCCCCTAGGGTTATGTTATCAGATTACAAGCCTTCCCTTCCATTAAAACATGAGCTTTCTAGATTTTTGTGGTTGAAAATATTGAACATATGAAGAACAGAAGTTGAAAAACCCAGAGAGCAAGCAGAGAAGTTTGACTACTACTTTTTTTTTTTTTTTATTTATTCTTTAGACTGGGAGGAGGAGCTGACTCGGGGGTTTTGAGCTTTTAATAGTAATACTGGAATCTGGTCACGGGGCTGATGAGCTTGGCCCTCCAAAGGCTGAGCACCCGGGTCTCAGCTGACCGCAAAGGGAAGGGCAGGCACTGACCGCTCTAAAAAGTCACCGAATCCTCTTCTGGAAAACAGTCTTGGCCTTTGCTGGCTTCTTTTTTTTTTTTTTTTTCCCCCCCCACTGTTGCAAAGCAAAATCGTTTCCTGGTTTTAAGGTGGTTTGAGATCCCTGTGTGAGAGGTGCAGTGCTCAGCGGTGATAAGGAGCCTGGTTCTCTTTTCTCTCACCCGCAAGCAGAGCCAGCGACGGGAAGCGGCACCATGGACTCGGCCGACAGCAAATCCATCCACTGTATCTGCAGCACAGCGTTACAGGGACCAGCAGCTTGACCAAAACCTGGGAGACAAAGAGATCATATCCAATTATTGAAAGATGAAGCTGGATAAATTTGACTCAGAACAGATTGGGGTTTTTTTTGTTGGGTGGTGTTTTGAGTGGTTTTTTGTTTATTTTTTCTTTTAAGAATGAGGATAATCGGCCATTGGAACAATTTATCAAGAATTGGGTTGGATCCTCTAGCAGTGGAAAAACTTAAGCTAAGCCTGGGTGTCCTGCTGAAAGGCAGAATTAAGTCCTGTGGCTTCTACTAATCAGGAATTCAGAGTGGCAATCCCAGCCTTCTCCTCTGACCTTTTATTCGCTAAACTGGCTGCACGCTGGGTTTCAGGTTGTTTCACGCCAGGTACATCTGATAAATCAGTTTGCTCTGAATCCAGCTTCCTTTTCCTGCGGCTGCTGGTCTCCTGGCCATATGGCAGAGCTACGCGTCTGCCCGTGCCCCTGAACTGCTCCTCCGAAGGCTGCTGGTACCTGCGTCATCTTTCCATCCCGTGCCTCGGATAGCACCGATTTGTACTCCGTCTCGATGCTGAATGTCATTCTGCTCTCGTTTGTACCGAATCAGCTACAGTTCTTTGGAAAGCCATCTGCTTGGAACCCCGCTAGGAGGTATAACAGAATACGGGTATTGATAATTCCATGTTAATAACTTAAAAGAAGAAAGATAGCTGTCCTTGAGCAAAGACAGAAGATGTTAGGATAACGATCTCCCCAGGGCAGGGATTATCACGTTTCTCATGAACATCTTTGGCACAGAGAGGCCGTCCCTGTTCTGCCTCTGCCATGGCAAACGACGCGGCCAGACTCTGGGTCGTTCCTCCAGCACGGAGACCAAGAGGAGCTTTACTAACCCCAAGGGATGGCGGAATGGTCCCCACTGCTGCTGTTAGCTCTGTCACCACACTGAGACAGCAGCCACCCCTTGTGAGGCCCGTCCTGGGGCCAGCCCTGGCTTCCAGCAGCCCTGGGGCATCGGCCACCCTGGGACAGGTCCTGGAGACCCCAGCCCCGATCCCCCGGGAACTGCCTCTCCCCGGGAGGTCCCTTCCTGCTCTCCTGCAGGGAAGGGAGGGTCTGCCACACTGTAAGCAGTTTGGGGCAGTGAATGCATGTGTTCAGCTGCTATTTATGGTGCTGTTTCCAGGAAAGATAATAATAATATCACGCGACAAGTGTGCGACCACCCCAACAGCAAATGTGGGGTTTGATTTGCGGCTTTAATTTGAAACTGGCTAGTGCCAAATGCTGGCTTTTCACATTACGGTACGCTCAGGCTGCCCTAAACAACTCGGATGTTTGGGGATGTAGCAGAGCATGTGAGAACAAGGAGGGACTAATGTGCACCCTCTGGTCCCCCCCCGGCCCCCCTGCCCAACATTCCAGGTCCCTTCGCTGCCTCTCTTCTGGGAAGTCCCTCCAGCAGCCTCAGTCCAATTGCGTGGCTCCTGATCCACGAAAAGCAGATTATTTCTGCTGTACTGTATGCAAAAGCTGTCTACGTATTTACAAAAGTCCATTATATCCTATTACAACCTACAGCTCCCCCTCTTCCCACCCCTCTCCCCAGTCACAGTTTTTCCGCCACATCTCAGCAGGAAAACGTAAGAACAAAGAGCAGTTACCTGGAAAACAAACTAAAAGAAAAAAGTGAAAGCCAAGGTGAGGCAGGGAGATGGCAGCCCCATAGCAACAAGAGGTTTCAATTAATCACATGTAAATTGAGATGCAGTGTAAATCGGGAAATACATTTGGCAGGGTGCTGGCAGCCAGCCCTCAGCTGTGTGCTCGGCTAAGAGGTTCTGGCTGGAGAGATGCGGTGCGGGAGCTGTGCCCTGGCTCTCCTCTCTCTGGCCACCAGCTCTGGGTTGCAGGGGGTCATCAGCCACCCTTCAGCCCCAAAATATTTTGCTACATCAGGTGCTGCTTCTAGTTAAAGAGCAGAGCTGACTGGATGGTCTGTCACAGAATCACAGAATGGTTCGGGTTGGAAGGGACCTTAAAGATCATTTGGTTCCACCCCCCTGCCCTGGGCAGGGACACCTCCCACCAGCCCAGGCTGCTCAAAGCCCCGTCCAGCCTGGCCTTGAACACTTCCAGGGATGAGGCATTGACAACTTCCCTGGGCAACCTGTTCCAGTGCCTCACCACCCTGACAGTAAAGAATTTCTGCAGTGAAAGAGGCAACATGGCACCTAAGTCCAGGAATACAAGGAACACCTGCACGCCAGGTCCTCAGGGATGAGGTGGTTGCTCTGAGGAAGACGTACGCAGCCACTCTCTGTGCCAGTGTGTCCATCCCAGCAGCTCCTGGATCCAGCAGCTGGTTTCACCCCTGCTTGGCAGAGCAATGAGGTCCCAAAGATACTCATTTCCTACAAGTTTCACGCACCCACTGAAGGTGGGTGGATTCACCTCTTCTTGGATGCCAGAGCCCACAAGGCACAAGCCCGTGGGGAACCAGTCCCTCAGCGGGAGCAGGACACGGGCATTTGTCCCACAGCTACAGTGGCAAAAGTACCGACCCTGAGCCATACCCTGGTGCTCCCAAACAGTGGGGAAAGCCCCAAAGCCGTGCTGGGAGTTTCCCCACAGACCTCGGGGACGGGATGCAGGGTCTGGCAGGCGGGAAGCCGGCAGGCTTTCCATCCCTCCAGGAGGAGAGAGCTCCTTTTACTGCTGCTGCACAAAAACAAAGCAGGTCCCACCATCGCAGGGAGAAATGTCTTTCCCATTCATTCAGTGATCCCGGAGGAAGCCGGAGCTGCGCAGCAGGCGATGGGAGCGCTTGACTGCCTTTTGCCCAAGTCCTGCGGTGTTTGGTTGTTTCTGGATGTGGCATCTCCACGTGCCGGGAGCTGCAGGTCAGGCAGCACAGCTCCCTCGGGCTGTGAACCCCCTGCCTGCCTGGGAAGGTATCATAAAATATTGATTATTCTCAGCACGCTCTTGTCCTCCAGACGTTTATCAGCTTGCTCTTCCTGCGGTCAACAGCAAAGCAGAGGCCGCTGCTCCCGAGCACATCCTTGCTGGGTGAATGGAAGTGCAGGGACAGGTAGCTTGGTGAATGCAATAACAGGAAAGGACTTTGAAACACACAGGTCTGGGTGTTTTAATTTTAATGAGGAAAGAAATACAGCAGCTGAGAAGCTTGTAGGGGCACTGGACAGTTGATGTGTGTGCAGGGGGATGTAGAATCCACAGATCAGCACAGTACCTTGTCTGCTTGAAAGCAGGACCAGATGAAGTGCCACCATCCTGGCGCATCAACCCCCACCCACGCGGTCTCTGCAATAATGCTGCTGGTGCCGATTGCCAAATTGCTGCTCTGTGCGCAAAGCAAGGGCTGTGCAGAGCCCAGCCATGGGTGCCACAGGCTCTGATGGCCCCACGTTAGCCCCATTTGCAAGAGAGCATGAGGCCTTTCTTCAAGCTGACAGCCACCAACTGTGAGGGACGGGGTCGTACAGCCCTCTCCTGCCAGAGCCAGCCCAACGAGAGCACTGGGGTCACCGCTGACATCCAGTGTACACGCAGTTTCTTGGAGCGATGCTTCTCCAGCCTCTCTTGCCATGATGCGAGTGACCGTATCCCGCTCCTCACAGGTTCCCCAGGGCATTCGACATCTGCTTGTGTAGACAGGAGCACGGATGGGACTTGTCCTGGCCTGCCAGCCGCCGGCACAGAAAGCACCTCCTGGATCGCAAATCCTGCTCTAGCCCTTGGGTGTTTCTAACTTCCCAGCTGCTTTTCAACAGATCCACCCTCAATCAGCACGTAAATTGGCTAGGAAGTCAGCCCAACCTTTTCGGAAGAGCCCGGCTTTGCTGGAAAACTTTGCTGGGGTGCAAAGGAGCCGTGCCCGAGCTGTCTTTGCAGCTGGGTGCCCGAGTCTCACCAGCTTGTGGGTCCTAATGTAGGCTCTTCTCTGCAGCCTTTATTCATGCAACAGTATCTCCCTGGGGAATTTTGGAGCATCCCAGAACGGGGAGATGAAGGGAGAGGGGAATAGAAGTATTGCTGCAAAACAGTTTCAGGAAAAAGAGGTCAAAGCACCTGCAAACAAGACAACACACGGTTTTGCTTCCTCTCTCAGCCCCGCAAACTGCTGTGTAAGAACTGCCTTCTTTATTTGGAAATGCTACTGGAAAACGGGTCCCAACGGTGTTTTGAAAGCTCGTGGCTTGGCTACAAGCAGGAGCATCAACAGAGATTGCCGGAATTCCCAGATGGATGGAAAACGTGTTTATTTCTGCCAAGGCGTTTTCTACGTGCTCTCTGCATTAATCTTGTAGGAGGTGGCAGCGAGACAAGAGGAGAGCGGGTTCAGCAGGGGCCAGACAAATCCGCAGCGGGATGTTTCTTCCTGCTCCAGCCCCACTCCTCTGCTGCGCAGCTTTTCATCCGCAAACCCTCTGATGCTGCTGCCAAAAGGGAAACCCAAAACTCGTGGCCAAGAGGATGAGTTGCAGTGGCAGGGAAGTTGCTTTGTATTTAACGGCGGCAAGCAGCCGTGCCAGGCTCTGGGCTTTTTCACCCCTGCTACATCGGAGGCTCGTAGATCCCTCTGTGCTGCCCAGAAGAGCTAGGAGAGTTGTCCTGGCAGAGATGCAGAGGTGCTCAGCACCCAGCCCTCTCCCGGACGTGCTGACAGTCAGTGTCGAAAGCAGGACCCGGGCACGCAGGCTGAGCCAGAAGCAGAGTCTGGGATGAGTGGACTGGGTGGAGGAGGATGGGGGCAACTCCCAAGAGGGGCACCAACACGCAGCAAGAGCGTGCGCTCTTTTTTATCCCTTTTTAGCAGCCACTTCAGCTGCTTCCCAGCACTCACCAGCTGTTGTTTTAGCAGCTGGTTCTACCTGGCTGGGCAGGAGAACCCCCTGCACATCTGCTGCCACTTGAAGCTCCTCTAGAAACAGCCTCCCCCTCAGTTCCTTTGGAGATTTAGCTTGAAGGAGGAGAGAGGATGTGAGCCAGTGATGGGGTAGGGACCAAACGGCAGTCCTTGATGCAGGTTTCTAGCTGCTTGCAGGGCTGCAGGAACGCTGCAGGAGGAGGACGAAGACACAGAGCCTGCCCCAAAAGGCTCCCCATCTAATCCTCAGACGCGATCATGACTAATAAATGACAAAGCGATGAAGAAAAGATGTTAAAAAGATGAGGAAAGACCAAAGGAGACAGCAGTAACCCTGCTGACTTACTCTGCTCTGATGCAAGCTCCTTTTGACAATTCAATTACAATGCAATGCTAATTACCGCGTTGATGGTATTGAGCGCCAAGGCAGAAGGGCACTACAAGAAAGGGATATTGATAGGGGAAGGTGGCAGCAATAGCACTTCTCGCCCAGAGAGATGTCAAACTGCATCAAGGGAGCACTGAAAAGGAGCCAGATCTGGGGCGGAGTGCGGCAGGGAACAGTAACGTTGGATGACAGCTCAGAAAGGGAACGATAATGAACGTGATAGTCGTCTGAAACAGCGGCTGATCTTGCACAGGCAGAAGGCAATTAAGCAGGAGAGGGTTTCAGATCCGGGCTGGCGTAGATGCCTCTCTGCTGTCAGCCCTTTAAAAGCCTGCAGCTGGGCATTTGCACTTCTCCTCTCAAATCTGGTGCTCCCAACCGAGAGCAGTCACCACACAGTGGCCAGGGACCAAACCCAGACTTCTGACATGCCACGAAAGAGCTGAGGGGCTTGTCCTTAATCAGGTGAAAGCCACTAAAGGGTTAAAGTCACTCCACTGTGCCTCAAGTCCCATTGCTCACTGCAACGTGCATAACAGCGCCTTCCCTGAAAACAGGGTCACCAACACGCTCACATTCACTAATTCCATATTTAAAACACGGCTTCTCAATCAAAGAGATGCTATTACCCACAAAGCAGCTTAAATTGTCCCTTAGATTTAAATACAGCCTGTTGCATAAAACATCTTTTTATCAATTTCACTTAGGGCTGACAAGCGCTCCCCCACGCACATCCTTTTAACAACAACGTCAGTGCGCTTCACAGAGCCCTTAAGTGCATTCCTCTGGGAAGCAAATACCCTTAAGGGCACCTTTTGTCATTGTTAGTTTTCTGCAGTTGCTGAAGAGGGACTGTGCTGGGCTCCTATTGCATCACCGTCGCCTTTTGGGTACGGTGCTCTGCGCGCAGTCTGCAGGAGGTGGGTGGAGGGTGCCAGGCTAGAAGAAACATCCCCAGCTGCCGTGCAGGGCATGAGAAGGGATATTTTGCTTCTCCTCCAGCCCACTGTCTGCCCAGTGAGAATTCCATGTTTGGTCTGTGTCTGGGTATTAGCGAGCAGAAATTTAGAGCGTTCCCGTGGCGAGGGCAGACCTTCCTCCCCAAGGATGCTCTCAGCACCAACAAGCTTGAGCTGGGGACTAACTGCTACAGCCCCAGTTGCCCACTCTTGAAAAAGGAGCATCAAATCCCCCCACTCTGTGCTCCAGTCGCTGTGGCTCTGCTGGTGCTGTCTCGCTTATGGGACATCAAGTGACGTGCTCTTTCACAGAGCAAGAGGCACAAAGTTTTGAGGTAGGTTAGGAATCATTTGGGAATCAGCTGAGTGTAGCACTCCAGCACTTCAAGAGGAATCAAAGGGAGAAATAAGACTAATTTTATCAAATTTTATAGGGAGAAGAGGATGGAAGCAGCGTTACCTCGTGGTTAGCGCGCTGGTCTGGCATTTGGGGAACTTTGGTTTATTTTGGCTTCGGCAGCTGGGCTCGATGGGTGACAATAGGCCAAAACGCCGGTCCTCTGTGTTTGAGCTTCTCCATCTGCCAAGTGAAGGGAACAAGACAAACGAACTGATGAAGAGTGCTGCATAAGAGAGAGAGATTATGTGGTTAATTACCAGTGGCAAGAGTTCAAGGTACAGACTTTCAGGACATTTTCTCTCAGGCCACAGCACTCTCCTCGCCGCATGCCGGAGGGCTGGGTCAGGAGGAAGCCCAAAACCTCCTCCCGCTGCCAGCGGCTCGGTGCTGGAGCCGGTTTCCCACCCAGCTCACCCGTCCGTGCGCCGAACCCAGCCTGGCTTTGTGAGCAGGCTCCATTACAGCAGCACAGGCACTGCCAGCGACCGGGGACCAGACAGAAAAGGCATTGACTACTCAGGCTGTTCAAAACTGCTCGCTGCTGGCACAGCAAACTTGCGTGGCATCCAGACATTGGAGCTGAACCTCTCAGCAGCTGCTGTACATTAAGGTTGGGGATGGAAGGGATAGGAAATACAGGAACCCTTTTTAAACTCAAATGAAAGGAGGCTTTTTAAAATAAAAAAAAACAAACAACAAACAAACCCACAAAACATACACAAACTCCACAAACCTTGGTATTTTAAAAAAATCCATCAGAAACGTACTGGAAAAATCTGTATTGCCTGCCGTTTACTTAAATGGCTCCCATCTTGTCATTAGCTGCTGCTAGAACTTGGTTTATCAGAAAAACTGCGCATCTGTAGAACAATTGCTTTCATACTAATGCCCACAGGCTCCCTGCCAGGGAGCTGTGCTCTCCATCAATTTTTGACCATCTGTGTCCCCTTTGATGCTTTGGGTTTTTTTTTCCTCCGTTTCCTGAGCTTCAGCCTGACATTTGCTCTCTAGGATTAGGAGGTCGCCATCTTCGTCACTCTGGGAGAAGGGTTTTCACCCAAGTCTCCAAGCCCAGCTGCCAAAGCATTAAAATTGCTCATGAAGGGATGCTGTAAGCTTTTAAGTCTCACTGCGGTTGATGGGATGTGCCAGGCAGGGACCAGACAACCAAGAACAGCGAGAGACCCAGCTGTGAAGCCCACTTTCCACATACTCCAGCCCGTGTGCCAGGGACTCCTTGACTCCATACCGCTAACCGGCTGGCCACGGACACAAATGAAATGCGTTTGCAGCTAAAGTCCAGCGACCAGCGTCACAGCTCTCTTTTGGGTAAGAGCTGAGGCCTTGACAGGGCCAAACCTTTGAGAAATCAATTCTCTAGTCTTTCTTTTTCCTTTACGAAAAGGATTTCAAAGTCTCTGTGCATCTTCCTCTGCTTTCCGGCATAGCTGAGGCCGCCTGCCATCCTGCCCTTTAAATCAGCACCCGTTATCATCGCAGAGGTGCAGAGTCAACACGGCAGGTGAATAAACCAGACGGATTGGGGTTAGCACCAGCTACAGTGGCTAAGTGGACTGACGGATGCTTTTAATAACCGCAAATGCTATTCTTGGTGCTGATGATTTAACAGTTATCATAAGATACAGAGGGAATTAAAATGAATTGAAGTAGAGTACTTACTTTTCATCTATGCCCGCCTGCTACCCGCTGGCTTGGCTCTGGCTCAGGCTGTTACTGCAGGGAGATACCACTGCCTGTCAGCAAAGAACCAAAATCCACAATCGCTTGATTTAACAGCTGGAATATTGCAGTCATCTTTCTGCACGTGGTGATCCAAGGTCACTGAAAAACATTGCAAGGTTTTACGTTTTGCTTTTTCTTTTGGCCTAGAATAAAACCTCTTTATCTCAGAAGCAAACGACACAAAACGCAGGCTGAGCTGAGTTGTGTCATTAGTTACTCGGTTAAAATGCATTTTTGTTCAGTAAGTCTATTTGAGTATGTGTGATTTTTTCAAACACACAGCGGGTTGCAGCGTTCCTTTTTAGTCCAAGAGAGATTTTAAGGCCAACCATGAATGGTGGAGTAGCCCCTCTCCAGGTCTGGGTGAAAAACACAAGGAAACAATCCACTTTGTGCAAACATGGACTGTCCAGAGCCAGAGCCCCCCAACCACGATTCCAGCCTTCCTGGATAGAACTTGCTGCCCTCAGTGTTAGCAACTGGGGGCTCCATAAAGATCTATTAAGGCAGCAGAAACCCTTTCACTGAAAGGTTTCAAGAGAGCAGAGACGTTGGGTCTTAAGGAATCTATGAAATTTTAATGTTTTTTTTTTTCGACCAGTATTGGACAGCGTGGGTCCAGTAAATCTATTACTACTCGTGCTCTGAGCACCGCAGAAATATCCGTAAGGCCCTCGTCTAGGTGGCTAATGGTGCAGGTTCCTAAACATGTGTGGTACTACAGCAAGAACAACCCAAAAAAGAGAGGCAGGGACCACAGAACCAAGAAATTAGGTAATTGCAAGAGAAGAAATGTGAAGTGAGAGACTAACCGCAGGATCAAACGGAGCACAGCTCTGAAGGCAGAAATAGTTGATGGTACAAGACAAGCACAGCCAGAATAGGAGAAACGTTGCACCTCTGCGATAAACAGCCGTAAGCGTGCAGGATACTGGCTTGGGGATGATCACGTTTCAGTGGCTCAGTAAATCCGTCGGCTGATGCCCAGCAGCCCGAGCTCGCTGGGACCCACTTGCCAGGCTGTGGGCTGCAAGAACCCGCCTGCCATCGCTCAGGGTGGCTCGGCTGGCAGATGGCACCACACCACCAGTCAAACACCATTGCCTCCAAGTGCGTGCTTGTAGCCTGCAGATGGGACTACCTGAGTGCAGGCAAGTCAAGACTTGGCTACAACTGATTATTCCTTTAGATTTACCAGTCCTGGCTACACGCACTAAACCTACAAGTTCCTGGAGCAAGTCAGGCAACAGAAGGTTGATGAAAATAAAGTGGGTTAAAAGGTCACCTTTTTGCTTCACATAGACGACTGAAGAGGGCAGAGAGAACCCAGCTTCCAGACATTTACTATTGTATTTTTCATTGCTCTCCAATAATTTGAATTTTTGCATTCATTAAATCAGCATTATCAATTCTCAGCATTACCACTCGCCTCATTTCCTCTCTCATACAAGATCTCAATTTATTCCATCCAAATCCTCAGAGACAGCTTCCCGTGTCCCTATTCTCACCCTTTTTAATGTTTAACTCTTCTCCTGGTACCCCCCAAACCTCCCAAGGAGCAGGGGTCACAAGACTGGCTGCCCTGGGGCTCCCCAGCCCTTACATCTCTGAACGGGGAAGGAACAGCCGATTCCCCCGCTTCCCTTCACCTCCTGGATTACCTTCTCCGCCTGTGCCCTTTCCCCATGGCTTCAGCATGAAGTTGATCTCTCTGTTCTTTATAAAAAGGAGTCAAGTTTTTGCACAGCCTGTGGACACAGCCCCATCTCCCCTCCGCTGGGATATTTTGCCACTGCCTATTTTGAAAAAGAAGGGAAATTGCATTTGGAACATTGAAAGCATCTTAAAAATGAGGTGACATTGTCGCTGCTGGTGCTTCCATGGCAACGTGCATTTGTTTCTCAGAGCCGTTTCATAATAATTAATACACCACTTCTATTCAGAGTGCACGGCACAGCCCTCACTGGTACTTTCCTGGGTCGCACGAAATATTTATACCAAAGAATCAGAAGAATGAACTTTTCTGGTGTGTTCTGGCCACTGGGACAAAGCAGTGACACGCAGAGACTCGATCACCCCTTTGCTAACCCAGCTGGCGGGAGCACATTTGCTGACAGTAGCTGGGCAGAACCCATAATGACATCCCTCCCACAAATGACATCCCTCCGACGCGATGACAGGGCAGCCAGAGAAGCCCCGGTCCCGTTGATCACACCAGGATGGAACAAGGCAGGGCTTGTTACGCAGTCACAGCAGCGAATCCAGGACTCTCCTCGTCACGCACTGGCAAACACAAGCTGCCCTACCTCGCCACGCTGTGTTGACATGTCTAGACGTGGCCAAAAGCGAGGGGATTCAGGGAACTGCACCAACAAAATGCTTAGGCAGAGAGAACTTGCGTATCTCACCTTCTCTCCCTGCCGCAGGCTCTGGGGGAGTGTTCAGCTGAACGTGGGAGGGCCCGGGGGAGAAGCGGATCAAAGATGCGGTCGCCTACCACAGCAGTAATAAAGACAAAGCTGCGAGTGGAGCCTGCAGGTGTATCGCCTCTGGGCTGCCATCCTGCCTGATCCCACACACGAAGGAGCAGGCTCTCAGCCGGCAGAACCCGGAGAGGGATTGCCAAAGAAAATTCAGGTGCTGCAAGCTGTAGCTAGGAATGATTTGGTAGGTGCTACTACATAGTCTTAGCTCCAGCAGGAAGCCAAGGGGGTTTCCTGCTCCAGCAACTCCAGCCTTTCAAGGGATACATAAAACCAAGTAGTTGGACCCAATATAGCGATCAAATATCCAATGGCACTTTCCACAGGAGGAGGGGGGTGAGCCCCAGGGTCCTGGCTGAACTCCAATTTAGATAATTATGTTCTGCCAACCTTCATTCTTTCTGCAGCTTCAATTGGATATGGGATTTGGAGGCTTTTCTCTGCTGAGATGTATTTCTGGCCCTTCTTCCTGCCAACTAGACTCTTAAAAAAAACAAAACCAAAACACCCAACAAAATCCCACCAACCCTTCACGTGCAGCCTGGCCTGTACCCCACCAGCATCAGCCTGGGAAGACATTGTCATCTTCACAGCCTCTGAAATGCACTCACATATGAAGTCTGGGTCCCTCTCTGTCGCTTGCTGTCTACATCCTTCCATAAATGAGAGGCTCTGCCACAAAGAGCTTACAAACACTGACCTACTCCACAGCTAGAATCCTGACATCCTTCACCAGACACTATAGAGATCCGCAAGTGTCGGACACTTCCCAAGGAGCCTGGCATCGCAGCCGTGCAAGCCAAGAACTCTGCTCTCCCTTGTTGACCTTTCTTCTGCCGAGTGAAATGCTCGAATGGGGGATATTAAGTGATCAACAGCAAGCGTAAATTAGGGTAGCGAAAGGGAGAGACCTCTCGCTGGAGCTGTGCCTCGGTATCATTTAAACAGGCTTGAGAGGCTTAATTGTAGGCTCTGGCAGAGCACAGACAGGCTGCTTCACCCCGCGCTCGTGTAGTCACAGCTACGAGCAGGAACTGCCGCAGCTCCCGGCGTCACACAGTCATTCACTGCCTAGCAGCGCTGCTGCAACTGAAACATTCCCATGTCCCCGTGAATTATAGCGAAAAGACGGCTGATAAATCTCAATTGGCTGAATATACAAAACCCCTGAAGTCCCAGACAGTGTGTGTGTGTTTTCTCGCTGCTGCGGCTCCTTGTTTTCTCACTGCTGCGGCTCCTGTTGTCAGAATCCGTTGGGAGATTTCTCTCTGTATTTCACTACGCTGGGAGCACGTGCAACTTGGATTCTGCTCAATCCCCTTTTATCAGCTTAATTTGAAGTTGCAAAGCAAGGGGCCAAAATCCCAGGAGACAGGAACCGTTCCTTGGAGCCTGCCTATGAACATCTAAGAGGCTAATGAAGAGATCCCCAGAGTTGTAACAATTGCATGGACAGTTCACAGTGTGCAAGAGCTTTCCTATATCACATGGTCAAAATTATTTCAGTTCTCCCCCACCTGATGATCTCTCACGATCCTTTATCAGACTGACAGGGCTTCTCCTGGTGCCACGTGTCACGGGAGACATCTCAGATGTCCTCATCCTCTTCCTCCTGGGGTGCTTCCACAGCAGACACTTCCAAAGCCCTTGTTAGTTCTGAAAGATAAAGCAGCAGCTTTTATTTCTTCATGTCAGCAACCACCCTTTCCAACTCCGCTTTTACATACTGACTACCTTGTTTACTATAAAGAAGGTTCTTCTGTTGACTTGAGGTGTAGCTGCACCAAAGAGCGTTTGGCTGCTCCCCTCCTTTTCATTTCTGACTGTTCATCTCTGGCAGAGACTCACCTCTTGATATTCCTCCTCTTACTACGCTTCCTTTTGCAAAACACACTGCTTTCATCCCTCTGATGAAGCAACAAGCTAGGGAGCGCCTACAGGGACTTGCAACATTATTAATGCCTAAAACCCCACAGCCACATGCAACGCTTTACTCAAAGAGGGTTTTGTTTTGTTTTGAATTCTAAAGTTAAACATCCGGTCTCCTAACAGCTACAGAACTTGGCAGCGCTCTGACAACGCCCTTCCTACAAGGCTCTCGAGGGTTTTTCTCAAGGTTGTACATTATCATCCTCATTTTAAATAGGAAAAAAAAGTTCAAAGCACAGCCAGGTTAAATGCTTTGCCCGAAACCACAAAGAAAGCGAGTGGCAGGGTTGGGAAAAACTGAGGTCTCTTCCCAGCCTTAGTACTACCAACCATCATTTCAGGAAAATCAAAATGTTAAGCCAGATTCTTGATGTCCTTTCCAATTAACTTTTAGTAGAGGGAAATAGTCAAAAATGCAGGATTCGGTATTGAAACACTGTCACAAGCTCTGGGTAGCCTGCAGATAACTTGCCCCTACGAGATCGGATCAGAGAGGCTCAGCAGCGTGCCTCAGACCTAGAATTAATAGAGATCATTCTGCAGCTGGAGCAATGGGACGCCCATCTCTTTTGGGGAAGGTACCTGCTGGTGCCATTCAGTTCAATTACACCCGAAGATCACACAAGGGCAACTGCACAGGGGCGTTTCGGGATGACACCTTCCACCCCGGTCACACAGCAAGCTGAGTTTTTGCAGCACTGATCAGTGCTAGATGCTTCCGATTGCACGGCATTTCAGCACAGATTATGGGCGTGAAAAGCAGCATCCGCTCATTTCCTCTGCATGTCTGCCACTTCTTAATTGAGCTCTCAGGAAACGGTGTGAGGCACAGCCCTTTGGGCTGCAAAACACCACAAACCACCCTCAGCTGAGGTTCATTTTCAGGTGGGGGTACGGAATGAGGTGCCTCATTCCAGGAAGCACAGTACCGAATGTAATTGCTCCCACTTAATTAAAAAGGGTGACCTTTTGGGTTGCAGCTGTCCTATGGCAAAACAGCTCTTCCTCCAAGCTCATTGTTTAGGACGATCAGGCGGCATGTAGTGGAGAGCACCAGTGCATATCATCAAGAGAAGGTAATTGTGCTTTCACCCACTATTACAGAGCCAGGTTTTCTACTCAGGCTTGCAGATGACCTTCTCCAATCAAACATTAACTTTGCAGCAAACAATCATTAGGGAGCATTTGCAGGCTTTAATAATTAACGCTTTTATTAATCCACTGACTCCACTTCAAGCAACAGGTCTCTCCAAAATTAATTCTGTTGCCAT
Source organism: Dromas ardeola (assembly GCA_013398915.1). Classification (NCBI taxonomy): domain Eukaryota; kingdom Metazoa; phylum Chordata; class Aves; order Charadriiformes; family Dromadidae; genus Dromas; species Dromas ardeola. Next base: position 70,831 of record VYZM01012232.1, on the reverse strand, counting down.
TGAGAGGAGAAAGAAATGAATACCATTTCAAGGCAGAGAAGGAAGAAGGTATTTAGATTCCACTGCACTTTCTAAAGGTACTGGACCTGCTCCTAGAACTGTAATTATGCAGCTTATTAACTGAACTGCCAAACATAAGGCTAAGTAATTTTCAAAGCCTGGACTTTGAGAAACAGTATTACTGGCAGCCATGCAATCCAAAATCCAATCAAGAAAGACCACAAACTTTCAACAGGCTGAAACTCCATCAGCTGCTTATTGGCTGCAAAAAGCAAGGGAGATGAAGAAAGAGGTGCAGCTAAGCAAATTACCTCCTTCAGGATAAAGGACCTGCTTCTCTAAAGAGCCAAGCAAGGGGCGGAGGGAGATGTACGCCTTCGGAGCTGTATTGCATAGAAAGCCCAGCTGGGAGGGAATAACTTCTACCTGTCAAGCAAGATATCTCAGCTCAGCGATTGCTTTGGCTTGTGGGACTTTGCAGTTGTGCTGAGAGCGCCAGGAATTTTAAAGGTCAAAACAAAAAGCAAGAGGGACCCCAAAGCACGTCGTTGCTCAGTTGCCAGTGATGGTTTTGAATCCCTGTCCAATAGCTCTTGTAAGTGCTATCACAGAATAAATAGAGTTGCTGTTTCACAAGCCTACTAGAGAGTCAACCAGATCAGATATACAAACTGGGAAGAACTCAATGGTATTTCTTATTCTTACTTTTTTTGCTTTTGCTTCCTTGGATCACCATCTACTGAAGAGCAGGGCAGGCACATGGCTGGCACAACTGAAATACAAAGAAATCGCAAAGTAAACTCGGCTAAGGGCAGAAGGGAATCAGTATGAGTTGGTTAATGTAACTACTATTAAATGTGCAATGCTGAAATAATTAAGGAGGAAGTGCTGAGAAAATGCCGCTGTTTAATCCTTTTCCCTCCTGTCTCTTCTCATTAACTCTCTGGAGCAGTTTCTATGGGGCAAGAAGCTGCCTTAGCATTTTTCAGTTAAAAAAACCAACCTTTTTACAGCAAGTCACAGCGACAGGGCTGGGAGCAGAACCTAGTCTTGATCTGGGCTTTGCAGAGCTCTGCTCGAACCACCAGATAATGGTCCCTTTTGAGTGGCTGGGTACATGTGGGATAATTGAACAGGCTCCCTCTGCACTGAATAACTCTTGCTTTTGTGTTTGAATACTTGAGGAGCGTTTTGACTTTTCTAAGTATTGCTGCCATTTAGAAACACAGCATGAAAATCAGACCGTTAAATGCATTACTTCGTGCCCTAAAACGTAGTAAAACTCATGGTTTCAGTTCCTCCAGCTTCTCCCCTGTCAATGCCTAAGTGGGGGTCCTGCTGTTCGCCATCGCATTACCACATTTCCCTCCTTTTTTCTTTAGCTATGGTAAATCAGAAACAAATTAAAAAGAGAGGGACCAGATATCAGACTCTTTTGTCAAAAATATGCATATGTTTAAGTTTTCCTTTTATTGTTACTAAAGTTTTGCTGCTGTGGGCAAGATAAGACACAGGGGGAAGCCAAATATTTTACAAAATATCCAGACGAGAAATTCCTACCTGCAAACTATTACATGCAGCCTCTGCATTCCTGTATGCCTGAGCCCAGTGAAGTCCCCCTCAGAATTACGGAACATTTTAATAATGCTCTAAACTTTTAAAGCAGCAATAAACATGGAGCAAGCTTTAAAATATTTCCCTGAGAAGCCAAGAAACAAAAATCCCATTTTACAGATGGGTAAGCAAGTAGAGAGAAGTGAAGTGATTTCCTCCAGGATGCATACTCATGACGAGGAAGATGGTATTGAAGTTACAATTCAAAATTGGCCATGACCCTTTACAGCTCAATATGCAGAATAAAGTTTTCATAGCAAGTCAAAGCAGATTCGATGCTTCAAAAGCAAAGCGTGAATGGCAAGACTACTGTCAGAGGGGGAATAATGTTAATTTGTTGTCTGCCAAGCCTTTGTTTTAACAAGTACAACTTGGTTTTAAATAGGCTTTAACACAAAGTAGTTGCAGGAACACGGTAACTTGCAGTATCTGCAGTCCTGGGGATATGGGTCTCCTGATTAACTATAAAGCCTAAGAAGACTCGACCTCTACGCAGAGCTCTTCCTGCCGCAGCTAACGGTCTCCCCCTCCTCTACTCACCGCCTGTTTTCTCAAAGGTTGTAGGAGCTTCTATACCTTTAGCATTACTGATTTGCTGCCAATTTTAACTGAAATTAGCAAACCGATTCAAAAATTGATCTGAATCGGACAGACAGACACCCAGCCACTTACATATATTTCCATATGATGAGCAGGTAAAAGAGAGTAGGAAATACACTTTCAAATTTCTGTATTACAGCCACAATATTAAGAGTATCAGGCTTTATCAATCTGCACCCATAAGGCACAGTTACTGGCACTCAGAAATATATGTTAAAAAGATTAAAAAAAAAATAATCTATGCATTATAGGTAATGTAATGGCAAAACATAGGTGAATAATACTCAACAACACTAAAATTCAAACAGACATATGGAAAAAACGTGTCCTTGTGAAACATTAGAAGGATCATTTGTACCTGGTAAGCCAGGTGTCCACTGATGGAAAGAGCCTTAAGGTCTCACTTTGCTCCAAGTGGGTTTGGAAAGTTGTGCTAATGATATGTAAAAACGCCGTTACGAAAGGGCAGGTCCATTTTTATCCTCCGCACTCGCTTGATACACTGACTCCTTGGAGCAGTGGACACGAATCTTTAGATGTAGCAGCAGTTTAAGCCAGAATCACTAGGTCTTATTCAGGTTGCCAATTCTGCCAAGGGCTTGAACCTGCCGAAACCCACAGAACAAGATGAGTTTTGCAAGGAGCTCGGCTTCCATTAGGGCCCCAGGATCTGCACCGAGTTCCTCGGCCAACCTGGTCCCAGCAGAGCGGTCTTTGAAGCGGGGAAGCAAACCCAGCATCCTCACGTGTTGCTAGCCAAGGTGTAAAATGGGGACGCTGCCGTGCTGCTGGTTTGATTGATTTCTCCCTCTTCTTCTGCAAATCCGCGCAGGCTCCGAGCACCTCGGGGCAAAAAGCCCCCTCGTTTTCTCTCTACACATAACACAAGGCACAAATGCTCTGAGTTCGGTCCGGACTTGTAAGAACTACTTATAGATTACTACTGTTATAAAAAAAAGGAGTTAAAAACAACTAAATGGAAGGGGAGCAGGGGCAAAAAGGGAAAGCAAATTCATTCCACAATCCTCCTTGTCTTCTTAAAAGAATAACCTCCCACCCACTGGCCCGCTGGGGGCTGCTGTACGGCTGCGGGGCGACGCAGGCTGGACATTGAAACAAAGCACATGAGTTTAAAGGAGCCAGCCCGGAGAACTGCATTTAAGTTAGGGAGCCGAAGGAATGAGCTAATGAAGGTCAACTCCACAACATCAGGGTGTTAATAGGGCGTATTACGTCATTGGTGTGGTTTCTCCCTGCCCCAGCTTAAAATTTGGTATTAAGTTTGGTATTCTAAGGTTAAATTTTGGTATTCTAAGGTTAAAAGAAAGTATTTGTAAACATAGAGTATTTTTAGTATTTATAGAGTATATTTTAGTATTTATAGAGTATTTTGAATTTTGATGAGAATTACTCTCAACAGAAATCTAAACCAGCTCCTCTGCACAAGTCAAGATACATATTGTACCCCTTTGCAAATAGAGGAGGGGTTCAGCAACTTGTTTTTCATGGAATCGTGGAATTTCAGAGTTGGAAGGGACCTCTAGAGATCATCTAGTCCAACTCCCCTGCTACAGCAGGATTGCCCAGAGCACATCCCTCAGGACTGCATCCAGACGGGGCTTGAAAGTCTCCAGAGAAGGGGACTCCACACCCTCCCTGGGCAGCCTGTCCCAGTGCTCTGGCACCCTCACCGTAAAGAAGTTTTTCCTCATATTCCATCGGAACTTCCTCTGTTCCAGCTTGTGCCCGTTACCCCTCGTCCTGTTACTGGGAACCACTGGAAAGAGCCTGGCTCCATCCTCCTTAAACCCACCCTTGAGATCCTTGTGAACATTCATAAGGTCTCCCCTCAGCCTTCTCTTCTCCAGGCTGAAGAGTCCCAGCTCTCTCAGCCTTTCCTCCTAAGGGAGATGCTCCAATCCCTCAATCATCTTTGTTGCCCTACGCTGGACTCTCTCCAGCAGTTCCCTGTCTCTCGTGAACTGGGGAGCCCAGAACTGGACACAGCATTCCAGTTGTGGCCTCACCAATGCAGAGCAGAGGGGGAGAATGAACTAAGAAGTTAGATATCGGATGAGAAACTAGACTTTGGTCCAGCACTAAGTGTTTTTCATCTGCATTTCTAAACAATACCTTTCTTTTATGGAAGGTGACAATTCTACGCTTTTATATAGCGAAGACATACTGGCTTGTAGGCTACCGTGAATAGCCACGGATCTTGGAAAGGTATTTAAGCTGTAATATTAGTGTTCCCGAGGAAAAAGAAGCAGGCAGACACCCAGTAAAGGCAGCTCAGCAGGTAGGTACCAGCACCACCGACAGAAGATGGGTGAAGGTACTATAGATGGGTACTACAGGTCTATACACAGTGGAAAGTTTCCTGTATTTGCATCAAACTTCAACCAAGGATCTATATTGCTTTGGTTTCTGCAACAGAAAGGCTCCTGGAGATGGAGAAAAAGCAAAGCCCTTCTTCCTTCCCCTTCTTTGAATCTCTGTGCAGTCTCACACGGAGAGAATGTTTGCATATTGATTATACTTTTATTATCACACAAATCCACGTCTCTGAGGTCTCTGGCCTTCCCGAGATGAATTTCCTATTCTTTCATATAAGGGAAAGACTATGAAATAGCATTCAGAGGTCTGTTTAAAAAGAAATGGAATTTTTTCCCGTATTCTGGTGACAGAGCAATGTTGATGACTTGCTCCCCGAGCAGGGCCAGGCTCTCGCCGGGCACCCTGGGCCCTCTGGTGGCTGCTTCGGAGGGGACACGAAGTGTTTTTCTGTTTTTCCTTTCAGCAAGTTCTCACTTGCAGAAAACTCCCATGACACGTTCTCCTCGGGCCCTGCAGATCTCAGCTATTTTCATTATAATTGAAAACTGCCATCAACCACAACATTTCATTTCAGATCCAAATTTACTTGGCATTTAGGGCTACTGGATATATATATATATATTTTTTTTTTT
>VYZM01012232.1:42211-60265 GCA_013398915.1 Dromas ardeola | reverse complement strand
CTGGAAAAAAAAAAAAAAAAAAAAAAAAAGAAAATTGGCATTCATTTCTTCAAGGGCTGATAAACAGAGGCATTGGGGTCAAGTCCAGAAGGGCTGGTCTCCACAAATTTGGAAGAATAATGTGGGGAAACAGGACTCAGAGTGCTGGTGGCTGCAGTGTATGTTATGCTGGGCATTACTGCCATAACTTCTGCAATCTTCTGTTTTAGGTCCTTGATTTCCTGATCTTTTTGAATGATTTGCCCTGAAAACAGCAAATAACATCTCTTAGAACCAGCAGCGTGTTTTCACCCTCCACCAACTCTTCCATGATTGAAGCCAAACACCCGGACGACATTCAGTGCTTTAAGAGGACAGCAGTAAAAGCACAACTCGCGTAACTCCTGGTCTGTGGTGAGGAACTGTGTTTAATTACCTCTAGTTACCACTAAGACAACGAGACAGCACTTTTGTTTGATTTTGCTCTGTTTGGATTCACAGCTGCACCATATCAAAAGATTATTTCTACGGCTTAACTTTTTTTCTGCACTTTTCTGCTCACATTTTACAAGCACCTCACAGGAGCACAAGCATTTGCTTATTAAATGTGTTATTTATTTTCAAAACTGTCCTATTCGCACCATTTTTCTAACCCCCCCCCCCTTTGCACGCACTCACAACATCAGTACAGCAATTTATGAAACTACATCAAGAGTAACACCAACGAAACAAACAAAATAAATCTCACTCTAATCAAATTCTCCTGCAAGGAAATTAAACCAGTACTACATCAAAAGGTTATTTAATTTTGCTTCATGGTTTGCCCAGCTGAGCAATGGGCAGGCTTTTATACTGGCTTCGTGCTCCCTCTGGTGGCTGCAGCACCAGCCCAACACCAGTGCCCACCAGTGGGAAGTTTAAAACAGGTTGGGTTCCCCCCCACCCCCAGCCCCCACCACATTCAGGTTGTATTTACTTCAGGAGTAATAAAGTGTTATTAAGATTCAAAGACAGGGGCTTAATACATGGCAAGTATTATTTTATCTTCTATCTATCTCTTTAAAAGAAGTTCTCCAGCTTTAAGGTAATGGTTTATAAAAAAATGTAGAAAAAAATAATAAATTTGACGCCCATCTTGACATTCATTGTCATGATTGGGGAAATTAGGTCAGCTGGGTCGCTTAGGCTCACATTCACAAGGCTGTAACAGACAAAAACCCACTGAAACGCTGAGCAGAGGCCGTAGCCCAACCCTAAATAAAAAGGCAGGATATCCTTTCTGTCATATTTCCCCAGTTTCAGCCAGTACTACATGTTGAATTCAACTATCCCACGTTACCTTGGGCAATCTCAAGCTGCCGTTTTGCATCTCCTAATGCAGAGAAGAGATCCAGCTTGATTCTTGTCTCTGCACTCAGGCTGTTCTCTAAGTGCTGTGTTTTATCCTGCATGGCTGAAAGTGCTGACATTAACACCTCCGTATCCTTCTCGTTTTCCTTGTACTTCCGCAGTTCCTGTAGGAGTAATTAGGACAAATGTTATTCTCATCGACTTCACACATGAGATACACCGAGAAGTCTTTCTCTTCCCAACAGCACACCACTGGGCCTGGTATTAATACTGTAAAATTAAAATGATGGTTAATTAAGGGCACTGTAATATTACCTCCAGTAATTATACATGGCCATCATACAAGTGATTAAAGCCATATTGTACAATGCATAATTACAGTGCGGTGAGCAAGTACCATTTACTCTGCTTCTCAACCCTCTCCCATCCGTATCGAGACCCTCCACCCAGAAATCCTCCTCAGCACTTCCAGTGCCGGCGGAGCAGCCGCACAGTTCCCTTCGCCAAGCCCTGGAAGAGCAAAAACACTTCCCACAAGGAAAAGGGCTAGCATGGGAACCGATCTCTTGCTCAACAGGTTGAAGTGATACCAAATAAACACTGCATTTTAAGCTGTTTCAATTGGCTGATGAGAGGGATTTCGTTTTCTCGGAGTATTTCCCGCATTGAACCTAACTGTGCTGCAAACCCAGAAATTTAGGAAAGAGAAAAGGAGGGAGCAAGTTCTCTGCACCTTGTGGCTGGGAAGTCTGCATTAACATTCTGACCACCAAAAAAAGAAATACTATAGATTAAAAAAAGTTCTATGCTTTTAAACAAAGAAACAATAATGCAACCGGGGTAATATTAAAGCCTGTTAACAAAAAGCTTTTTTTAAAAGTTTGAAAATGCTAATAAAATTAAAGAGCTTGATTATAGCTGGTTTTAATTATTGGAAGGCCACACTCATCATCTCCATAGATGAACCACACTTGTTTTCAAGGGTTTGGTAAACCCAGGAACAACAAGGCTGCATGTGTTATTTGGGAACAAGTTCACAATAACACCAGGTGGATTTTGAAGAGCGTCTAAAAAAACCACAAGACATTAAAAACACATATTCATGCAAATTGTCAGTTGACAGTCTGAGTACATCTTTAGGAACAGACACTTTAAAGGAACAAGGTCAACTTCAACTCACACATTTGAGCTCTTAAACTCTAACATGCCAGACAATGTGCCTGCTACAAGTCTACCCACAATGTACTTTCAATATTCAAGCACTTTCACAAAAAAAAATAATAAAAAAAGTCTGGCCAGTGATTAAGACCACACTGAGTAAGCAATCTTACTTGCTAGCAGTGAAATTTATAATGATACAGACCGGCAACAAGCTCCTCGCATTAGACAAAAAAATGTTGTTGAGGGGATTATATTCTCAGTCTACCCAGCCCATTGGTTTGGGAGAAAAAATTCTAATAATTTAAATAACTGAATGGTGTGGAGCTGAGACTATTAACCTTTCTCATACCCACGTTCTTACAAAGCCTGATGCAAGACATGCAAGACAGACATCTGAAGAGCATAATTCTTGATGGTGTTGATTGCCTCTTATGTAGATCCACCGATTTCCGAGGGCTGAAAGCACTCATTGTGCTGCTGATCTAAGTCCCTGGTGCTTTCTCATTACCTGAACTTTCATTTCTAGTTCTCGTATCTGATCTTCTTTCAGCTTTATGTCAATTGTTAGCTTCTTGCACTCTGTCTCCAGCTCTCGGATGCGATTTCGTAAAGTTTCGGTACATTCTCCTCTGCAGAAAAAACATTAAAAGCGAAGAAGATGAAATAAGAATGAGGCTGTCATTCCTGAACTGCTGATAATACAAAAATTAATATCAATATTGAAGGATAAAAAGAGGAAGCTAACTTTGTTCTTTTCGGCAAGATAATTTCCCTTATGGCAACAATGCAAAAAGCTGCGAAAAGTTATGCCTCAAGTATTAGGAAATTTGGAATATTTATGAAATATGGAGAACAGAAAAGCAGAAATCGTTCTTTTTAGACATTTGGAGCACTGCAGATTAAAGTCATCCACGCTTGTGCCACGCTTTCATCTTGAAAAAACCCCCATCTATACACCTATGTTACTACTGAAACACCAGTGTGCTGAGCACTGGTAGGCACTGGCTAGAGCAGAAAACTTTCAAGATGCGAGATCAAGACAGTATTTCGGCCAACGTCGTTGCATGAATCCTTGATTCATAGTCCCCACGTGCAAGGGGATGTTCCATTTTTTTTAAAGCAGACTGACCCGTGCAGGGTACAACATCTCTGTTAGCATATTCAAGGTACAGTGGATAATTTAGCGCATATTCATCCTTTACGCCCTGTAAATGTAACGTATATGAGTAGAGATTCAGCTTCATGGAAGCAGATCCCCAGTCCTCCCACTGCCTTAATGCAAATAAACCCCTTAACACAAATAAAGTGTTACAGGCTACTCCTTTATGTACAGAAGAGCGAAAAACGCCTCCCCAAATCCCCCCAAAACCACATTTCAGTAGCAACAGCAACATTTCAGTCATTTTCTGGAGCTGAGCTGGCTTCTGGGACAGAACAAAGTACCTTGTAGCAGCAGCAAATGCGACAGCACGTGCAGCAGTTGCTTCTTCCAACTTCTTTCTTTTCTTTTCTTCCATTAATTGTTTTTCTACAAAGGCTCGTGCCTCCTGCTCTGCCTTTAGTTTCTTCTCCAACTGGCTGATCATTTGTTTGTCTTTTTGTTTCATTTGTACAGCATTGTGTAATCTGGAAGGTAACAGGTATGGGATTTAATGGAGGATTTTACTTACTAAAAATAAATTGCTGCCAACAGTCCCAAATGAGTCTTGCTGGATTTGCAGACAAAGCGCCTCAAATTTTGTAGAGTCTCAACATACTACTTCCCCTTTACCAGACTACAGTCATCAGCAACTAATTTACACAGCTGTGTAGAAGCACATACTTGTTCTGGAGCAGTTCATTTTCTTGCCGGAGCTGGCCGATTTCAGACCGAATTCCCCGCTCTGTGTTAGTCAGAGAACTGATCTGACTACGTAGCTCCTGTTCAACCTGCCTGCTCGCTTGCAGGTCAGCCTTTAACTTTTTAATATCTTGTTCCAACCTAAGAAAGACAATTTTAAAAGACAATTTCAACTTCATTTCCCAGTCACCCAAAGGTTCAAGCACATTCTATAAAAATAACCACAGTAAACATCACACCATCTGCCAGCCCCCCAAACCCTTGATTCTTAAAATAAGAGACTCTCAGAAATTATGTCTATCCTTGCTAAATAATAATAATGTTTTACATAACTCTACATATATAGCTCTATGTATCGCTATACACACACTTCATAACCTCCCACAGGAATGTTGTTTTCCTCCAGGCACTGCCGAGTTGTAAAACAAAACCTATGGAATTAAATTTTTTCCCTCTTCGAGCAGAAGCGAAATGGATCAACCTCAGAAGTTGTAAACAAGGACAGGTGCACACAGGAACAAATTTTACTTTTCTCAACAAATTAGGAGTTTCATTTGTTAGTTATAGCTGAGCTGTGGAGCATACTGTTGAATTCTCACCTAAACTTTTTTTTTTTTTCCTTGAAGAACATGATGTGCATGTTGAATAAAGAGTACGTGTTAAGTCATCCACAGTTCAGGAGTCAGTAAATTTAGTTTTAATTGCTCCTGAACAGAGACCATCTGCTATACACTTAATTGTAGCGTTGGAAAGTTCTTGAAGACTCACGCAAGCTTATTAATTGAAACATTTTCAACCAAAATTGGTTAAATAAAACACAAATTGCTAAAGAGAGGCCCCCAGCTCACCTTAATTTTTCCCCATATTTTCAAAATAAGACTATTAATTCTTAGAATTAAAACCACATCATAGGTGAATAATCAACCATTTTTATGAGCACTGTGTTACATTCTCATGTAAAGCAAATATGCCTCTCAGTCATTCACACATAATCCTCATTTCCTCCATCCGTTATTGATTTAAAAGTTTTTAAATGCTCATGAAGAAGATAAAGATGGTTTTATTTTCTAAAGTTCCCTACAGAATTAGTGCTAGTTGCACATTAAGACTTGGGGAAAATAGTCACAAAAGCCAAAATGAACTGCCCTTTATTGACATTCACTAGCACAGAGGAAGGGTTATGGCTTTTTGTCCTCATAATGAAAACTCTTAGCTCTTTTGGGCTTCAGTAATGGAAAAATCTCACCCTAAAATGCTATGAGAGATGTAACGACACGAGGCGTAAGAATGTCCTGTGTGAATGAATCAAGAGGTTAAATGTGGAATTCATCACACTTATGGAAATTCATAAAAGTACATCTGTAATAGGCTAAAACTGCACCGAAGAGGTCTACTGGGTAAATTAACGGCAAGAAACAGCCTATAAAGGAGCGTGGTCTATAATACATTCCGATAACTCAAATGCTCAGACCCCACTTTCTGGAGCTGTACTAAGCTGTCTTTCTAGTTATACTTGAACTGCCCTACTGGTAAGATGAATTCCTTTTAAATATAGTATAAATCGTCGTCAAATGTATCTTTAAAAAGAAAAAATAAAACCAACTTCTACTTAGTAGGCAAATAGTAATAGTACTAAGCAAATACACATTTCATACTGAAGACCACAAATCATTTCAACACCTTATACTCTGTTGTAGGAGGAAAAGAATTTGCAAAGCTAACCAAATATTCATTCAAGCATGTAACCATCGCATACAACCCAAAAATGGAAAACCCATCAGCAGACGCTACTAGGTATGGATGTTCACTGTGTTCAGTATGTTAAGTGATAGAGCTGGACAGTCACTGGGAGACAATATAACAATTTAATCTTCCAATAGGCAGTAACTAAGTGTTTCAGAAAGAGCAAACTTATTGATCGCAGAGAGTTAAGATGCTGTAGGAAGCGTTAACAGACTGTTGTCTGCCAACAGCTCTTTTCTGTCAAAACAGGTTTTCATAAATAGGTGAAAAAAAAAAAAATGGTTGGCAGGACAATGTAAAGGAATGCATATAAATCACACGCACTTTACTTTGACAAATAGCCGTAAATAATTTCAACATACATCTCTACAATAAAGTGTTAACGGTGAAAATTAGACAGCTGTGAATAGCCTTTTCCCTATAACTGACACTATGTCAAACTTGCTCAAATATGATATACCACGATTTATTTGGGGTATTTAGTATTCCAGGAAAAGAAGCACTGATAAGGTAAAGCCCTAATAAATTAGAGGTGCTGGCACAGGACAAGCTGAATTTTTAATTTTGGCAACAGAATATTGACATTGGTTCAAACTTGCTAAGCCATCTGGTTCCCGGCATTCCTGCCGGTTCCAAGGAGGGCTCTGTACCTTCAGTGCTCACGGGGCTGCTCCGGGCTGTGCTGTAAAGGAAGGTGAAACCTGCCTGATCCGTAGAGTGCACACAAACGTGACCAGAAAGGAGGTTTGCTTTCCAGATCAGGAGACAATATATGAGGCTGCAGCCACAGCCTTCCTTTTTACTTATCATAGGTAAAAGTGTCCAACCAGAGCTGCGTACATTCAATTTGAGAGAACAGGGATCAGAAGTGTTGCACGCTCATGATCCATCACTCAAATCCTGCCTGAGCACAGAGCCGAAGCCTCACGGATGTTCTTCCTGCCTTAACTTTCCAAGCATGCCCCAAGCGTCAAATATTCATCCTGTCACTCTGAAGGACCGCAGGGGATTACAGGTAACCTTTACAGGAGAATGAGACCGACCTGCTGTTCGCTATGACTTTCACTCTAAATCACAAAGAAGTCAGGATTAAACTCAACAAGAATTGACCAAACTCGGGGGGCTTCCCTTGTTTATGAAAAATCAGTAGCCACACCGCTAAAACACATCCAGGCAGAGCACGTACCGACAGAATATTACTGTGATGAGCAGTTGGAGCTGTTGGCCTACAACCCTTAATTCACTAAATGCTGCAAAGAGGAGTTTCTTTTTCTTAGGAAGTGCTGGCAGGTGTAAAGTGGGAACTATATACCTTGTGCATTAAAACACAACTACTCTCCCATTTACAAGCCACCATAAATGAGCTCACAGTAGGCTCAGGAGTCAGAGTGGCAACTTAACTGGTTTGACTTCCTCAAATCAAAGGATTCCAGTACTTCTGTACACCTGAATTTTTCAGACCGCCCTCCAGTTAAGAGCTTTTATTCTGTTGTGAAACAATCACTCCAGTCAGTACAGGTGACCTAACTTTAACAGTCGAGAGACAGAATAACATATGTAAAATGTGATCAATCTACACACAGGAAGTGATCGACTATCATAGTGCAATTCCAAAGGGGCAAAGAGAATTAATACAGAGAGCACTAATCTCTTTCAAGTCAATGGCAGACAAAACAACGGGAAATTTAGCTGTCAATGGACTTGTTGAGAAGTAAGTTTTGAAGTAAGACTTTACCAGATTTTAATTACTCCTTTTCATGATGCTGTAGTTTCGGTATAGCTTTAAATATCACAGCAGACGTTTTCTGCAATTTATAGAGCAAATAAATGTTCCTTACTATCTAAAATGAGTTAGGAAGCTAATAATCCATCATAATGCAAGGACCAAATGTTTCCTATATGGCTTCTCTCCCAGACCTGCTACAATTAGCTAGAGATACAGTTTTATTAAAAAAANCCCTGTTAAAATAAGTAAAAAATAAAGTTTAATAAAAAAAAAAAAAAAAGATAAAAAGAGAGACTGAAGTTAGTTTCCCCTCAAAACCACATGTCCTCCTTGCATTCTCCACCGTGTAACCATGTTCTTATCCATCTTATAAAGTCCAGTCAAACATTTTTAGCCTAAAAATTTCTTCCCGTGGAACAGCAAGTCAAAGCTCTTCTCTGTATAGAGAGAGAGAGAGGTCATCCATCATTTTCACAGAAATACAAGGAGATGAAACCCACCCTTTCCGTTGCCCCCTTTCTGAAATGAAAGCACATCCTCAAGGTAAACCAATTCAATGTCATAAAAGAAAAGCTTCAGTGCTACGAGCACAAACCAGTGTGTGGAGTTTTCCCTCCTCCCCTCCGTAATAGTCTGCACTACCGTTACAATGATAAATGACCCAATAAAACAGCACTTCTTTTTTTTATTATTATTCTTTCTACCATTTCATTTTCTGCTTAAGTCTCTTATTTCCAGGCTTATTGGAAAAAGTTATTTACCAAGGGGGGTTGTGAAGAAAACTTGAGTTCCAGGAGATACTTTTCTCTATTGCTGCACAAACTACAAGTCATTTTGACACACAACTGTTTTCAAAATGAGGGTTTAGTTGCGGATGATTACATTGTGCTGTTTATACAACCAAGGCCAATTTCTTTCAGTTTGTCATTACTATAAATGCAGATATACCCATTTTATTTTCTCAGCCCCACCACATATTCCTGGCCTCACTGATGAAGAGAATTAATCAGTAATCACCTCCAAGACTAAGTGTATTTCCAAATGCTTCAGGGAAGATTGATGGATCAACTGAAAGACAACTCAATTCAGCTTAATCCTCCTAAGTATTGATAACCGGCGAATAACATACCCTTGGTTGCTTAGTTTAGTCGGCTAATGCAATTCCATAATCACCTGGCGATTGCACACAAATTAAACACAATTTATATAAAACTTAAAGACCCAGAAGGCACCCAGATGCTTTTCTAAGAGACCCATTTTTCCCTTTGTTCTGTTCTGACCCAATCTCTTGGCATAAGCATCCCCTGCAGTCAACCGACTTCAAAGAAGTAGCCAATGTGATCCCGCAGCATTGAAGTTCTCCTGCTGTAACTAATATGCTGTTACCAGCAGCTCCTCAGAGCATTTTTCATTACCAAAAAGACAGTAATCCACAGACAGAACGCAGAGTTACTTATTTTTCTCCTACACAGAGCTGATCTAAGGAGCTGGCATTTCAAAAGGTTATTCTGCTTCTGAGTAGCCCAAGCACTCTGTTGACGGTGGCTTGAAAATGGTCTGCTGGAAGGATCGTCTCCCAGATTTCTCATTTACATTCCCAAGTCTTTCGCTTTTCTATTCTGTATTTTCCTTTGCTCCCATCATATCACATGAAACACTGACCATCTCCCCCACTGCAGCTGACAGCAGAAAGCCTTCTGCCATACTAATGCCATTTCAGGCAGGGGGGATAAGGAGGAAGCAGCAATCACTCTTAGGACATCAATTCTGCCAGAGAAAACGTGCAATAATTAGCATCGAATGGACAGAAATTTACATTAAAATCTCAAGTCTGTCTCTGCAGGTAACGTCAAATTTTAGGAAAGCAAAATAAGATGTGTTAGACCAGCCCTTGCTTCACAAATATTTTTCTTAGTCCAATTGCCAGAAGATGTCATCGTTATCTCCGAGAATAATTAGTACATAAGACAGCTTGTTTCAACACCTCATGTGCCAAAGGCAAGACCTCTATGGATACAAACAGTTTTGCCAAGCTGCACTGCCAGGTTTTTGCGTGTGTAGGGTGGTGTTTTTTTTTTTTTTGAGGGTGCAAATAGCTAGAGGCAGGACATGATTATTCCTATGTAATAAGCACTACAAAAAACCAACCCCAAACTCCTGCAGCAATTACAGCTTGGATCGTTCAATACATCAGGCCCCTAAAACGTGAACAAAACCTGCTGCACCTCAGAAGTGACAATGACACAGTAACAAGAGGTCAACTTGCTCTGTACCTACTGACGAACGGTATGAAGTGTAAAGGGAATACCAGCCTTATCCCTCCACTGGATACCAAACGCATCCCTCCATTGGCCCAATTACCATAACATTGGGAAACGCGCAGCTCGGATCACAGAGATTCAATTATTAAGTGCTTGACAAATAAACAGCAGATTTCAGCATCAGAAATAGATATTCATCTCAATAGTAGGAACAAAAAAAAGCTAAAACAGAGATTACTTCCAAGGCTGACCAGCAGGGATAGCGCCTCTTCAATCCCTCTGCTCTAGCTGTCAACATGACAATAATATAATATAATATTCACTGAAACACCCAGAGATGGGAATCAGTAACTTCCTCTCCAGAAAACTGAACGCACATGCACTAACCGTTTATCCGATAGAACAAAAAAACCAACTTACTGTTTCAAATAAGAGTAATATGGTATATATAAAAATATAAACTTAATTAGCAGTACCCTTTCAGATAGAAATGTCACATCAAGTATTTAAGAGACAAAGTTAACATGCAAGACTGTCTTGTTCTCAAAAAAACCCCCAGTCTTCACTCTCTCAAATAACCCCTGTTAATCCCGAGTCCCTACCAGTCATAAGGCATACTTTACATTTAATACCGGTTAGTCAGCTCAAGGAAATCATTTGTGAACACGAAAGGAAAGCAGCTTGGCTTTGACATCCTGCTGGGAGTCTGCTGGACAAGGGGTTATAAAAAGCATCTTTATTTGGAAGCTGAGCAGATCTGATCTGATCTGAAAGTCGGACACAAACAGGACTTCACACAGCCCTTTCCAGGGTACAGCACTGACGCAGACTCAGAGTTTAATAACAGGAATGAGTAACACTACTGGAAGTGGAAAAGATGAACAACTGCCTTACACCCCAGGGACAGGATAACTGACAAGCTAAAACAAAAATAAACATGAATTTTTAAATTTAAGTGCATTCCATCCCATCCAATTTGTCAGGTGAGTTTATGCTTCCATTGTTGTAGGAGTTACATACTCGGTCTGAAGAGAAACAAGATTTTATGAATGATTTCAGCCACCTAGGTTTGTAAGAAACTCTACGCAGCGACACATGGGACGTTGGTGTTTTAAGTGCTCCTGGCTCGCCTGCATGGGGAAATCAGTGCACAATAAGCAGCTCCATGAATTTGTAGCACAACAGCCACATCACGCCCACGCATCACAGAGAAACACTCGACAAACAAAAGACTGAAGTAGCTTAATTCACTTTCAGGGCAGAGTAAGGCTCCCTTGCACAAAGGCACTCTCAGAGCACAGTAATCGTTACGCCGTCCCTACCCAGTCAATTAGAGGTGCCGGAGTTCCGTAAGGGCACAGTCTAGTTTATTGTATACTCAGTTCTGCATTAGCAAACCCGCTTGGGACAATTACAAGGACCACATGGTCTAAGCTCACATCCCAGCATATAAAAACATCAATGTGTAATTTAAAACTTAAAACATATGAGGTTTAAATCTCATTCCTTGTCATAGCTACAGGGGACAAAATTCTTAGTCTGCCAGGCCATTCTACGAAGCCCTTCTCTTCTCTTTTCTCAGGATTTACAAGTCACATTTATAGCAGCAGCAAAGCTGAATGGACCTGTTCTCTTCTTCAGTGAGTAAAGAAGTCATGTAAAGAGTAGAGAGATGCCCATCTGAAACCGGCAACATAGAAATACCGCAGTCCTATGTATGTTTATTCAGATGCAGCTTTGCTGAAGACAGAGCCATCTGCATCCCATTAGTCTTGGCTGAATTTGATTCACAGATTAGATTGATTACCTGGTTTCTTATTTGCTTCATGCAAGTTCACTACAGACATTACATATCAATTAGTCTGGATATTTAATTGGCAGAGGTAGGCCAATCAGTGGCAGAGCGATTATCGGAGAAGAAAATACTATTTGCATTGAAGTAATTGTATTCACATAGCACAGATCCTCAGGGACAGACCGGAGTGAAAAGTCCAATTATCAAAAGGTACCTGCAGAGAAAGCGAACCGGAGCTGCCAATTAAATTAGTCAATGAGGATTTGTTGGCCAAAGAGTGTTCAGCACATGAGAAACAGAAAACGAGAGACATAAGCCACGAAGGACAGGAAAGTGTGTAAGTGTGCAACAGTTTTTTTCTAGATGTATCTCTATCCCCATTTTGGACAACTACGAACTACTTTTCTTACAAGTACTTGTTTTGGTAACATACGACAACACCCTTCGTCTCAGGACTTACATGCTCTAAGTACTTAGCTGCATTTCATAAATACACCTTTATTTAAATGTCAGATAAGCATATGTAAAGATGTGACTTTTTCAATCTTTATAGTTTATGAGGCAGCTAAATTAAATCCCTGTGATCTGTACTTAAGCCATTAAGGCAGCAGGTAGGCAAGCAGCAATCTGAACTTACCACTTTAAGGGGTTACGTAGTAGCTGATAGTTTGCATCTACACTTGTCAATTGAAGAGTAAAACAAAAGCTAAACATTTCAGGGGGAAAAAAAAACCAAACCAAACCAAAAAATTAAGACAAAACAGCTGTTCAGGCACCATCAAACCCCACCGAATTCCCTGGAGATGTAAAGGTCACCCCATGGAAGATTTGTCAAGAACATTTCCACTGAGGTTTGTAATAATGATTCTCCACCTTTCCCTCATGCCTTCTACCAAATGACCAACAAGGCTATTCATTATGCCTCACAACACCCCTGTGAGGTAGGGAATATCGGATTCTGAGGTAGAAAGGAAGAAATTTGGCTCAGGCCTGCACAGCACACCAGAGGCAAAAATCAGGAAGAGAACCCAAAAGGCACAGCTCCTAGTTATCTTACTCCATTACCAGACAATTCTGTCTTCTTTATGGCATCGTTACATTTTCCTAAGAAAAAAAAATAGATCTGATGGACTGGAATGAAGGGAGGATAAGACAGGCTGTTACACAATGCTCAGATCAAACTTACCTTACCAGTGCGTCTGGTTTGCTTAGCTGGTTATTAGGAATACAATTTTCCATTAAGTCCTTATGTGTGCTTGGGCTCTTGCTAGCACACTTCTGTTTTTTCTCATTTTTAGTAGATGAGGAAGGGATGCTCCCGTTAGTTGCACTGTGACTGCGAGGCGAGGAGTTCACAACTCCACTGACATTTTTGTAATTTTTGGACGAGGCAGTGCATGAGTCCTCTTTTAAGAGGTTTTCTGTACTTCCTACAAGATCATTATTTAATCTTTTACTATTGATATGGTTTTCCATATATTCAATTTCTTGTATTTTAGAGTCTACAGGTTGCAAAATGTTGTTATTTATTCCAAGGTTGTGTTTCTTGGCATCCTTGTCCTTTTCTTTCCCTTTTTCTCTATATTCTAGCTCTGGCAACGTTGCAGTTATTTTTTTATTGGCTGGGATGCCTCCGTTGTGCTGCAAAAGTATTGAGGAATCCATATCAGATAATCCTTTGGCTGCTGCAATACCAAAATAAATAAAAAAAATACTTAGTTCATTAAATCAATCAATACCGTGACATGCAAAGAAAAATCATTAACCACACATCAATCACTTCTGCAGAAAACAATCACTGTTAGAGTTGATCTAGAAAAGAAAATCAGAAATCACGTGATATTTTAAGACTTTTTTTCTCATTACAGGCAGGAAACGGTAACCAAGGGATTTAATAATAAATACTAGCGCTTCATAGAGCACTCCTGACTAGATTGATGCAGTTGCTAATAAAGAACTAAACAGAGAGGACATAATTCATTTCTACTGTCATACTAACCATTGCCAAAATAATTTTAATTCTGGCTCCTCTGTTTCTAAGTTCACTGTACTTTCATCAAAACAACATGGACTGAAGAAGCTCCTCCTTAACAGACATTTTTTTTTTTTAATAGCAGATAATAGCAAACACATTAAGTAATAGGTAGAACTTGCCTTCCTCTGCCTCCCTCTCTTGCCTTTGCAGCATCTGCTGCTCTGGGGGCAGAGCCTGCTGGAGGAGCTGCATGTAGAATTCATTCTCTTTCTGCACTTCTTTTTGTTTTCTTAAACGCATTTTGTAGCTGACGTAACTTTTAAAGCCGAAGCCCAAAGTCACAACAGGGTAGCCAATACTAAGAAAAAAAAAAAAAAAGCAACATTATTATTCAAAACGTAACCATAACAGCAAATCAATAACTTGTATTCACAGCTATATAATTGATTACATCTGGATTACAACGTTTCAGAGAAAATTACACATAAGTCATTTTCTGCTGTACCACAATAAAGCTACAGTTCAAAACCGTAGGCACTTCTTTATCAAGATAAAATTACAGTTCATTACAGACAGCAATTAACTGAAGCATAGATTAAAGGATTACGACAATGCAATTGCACTACACACGGCAAAGACAGCTTTTAGACAAGCACCAGACTAGGAATTATGCATCTTTTAAGGAGGTAACAGCCAAATGCAGCAGAAGTTCCCAAGTTTTGCTCCTAAAGGGCCATGTAATATACATACAAGACATTAAGCTAGGAGATGTGCTGACAACATCCAGAACAGTGAAAGGATAAACTGATCCTCAGCCCCATCTCTTTGTACTCAGAAATTAAGAGCAGATCTCTTTTCCACCTCTCTACAGCGGAGACAAAAGAATGGTTCTCCAAAATGCCGCCTCTGCAACAGGCCCTGCGATACCGTCACTGCAGCTCGGGCTGAGAAACAAGAGCTGGAGAAGCTGCTGGAACGTACAGCGCTGCGGGGGTCCTGCATTGCTGGGGGCGGCCAAGGCTGACAGCAAAGAGCCGTCACCCACTCCTGGTCCAGCCAGAACCGACCCCGGAGGTAAAGCCTCAATAACCACCCGCCTCTGATGGGGATGGCCACAATGAAGACATCTTTTGGGGGCAACAAACAGCCTTTGGAAATTCCTCGTTTTAAGAGGCTGACCTTGAAGCGAAAAACATCTAATCTCTAAACTTGGTTCTTCCACTTATCTTACTGAGAGATAAGATATGAAGAATTTAACTTCCAGACAGACTCTGCAGTTCCATTTGTTGGCGGGGGTGACAGAAGTGTAACAGAACTTTGGAATTTTATTTTTTTTTGGCGTATCAGCTTCATCACACAGAATTTAAGTATTCTTTTAGCTTGTGACAACTGCACCAATACAGAATGCTAACAAATCATGCTAGTGTATTGATTAACAAGGATACTCGATCAATGAGCAAACAGCCCTGTATAAAAATAAATTTATCTTTGACAAATATTTTAACAAAGCACAGAGAAGTTGCATTTTAAACACTGAAGGTGTCCTAGATCAGGGGGAAAACTCAGATGCAGACGACTATTAACCATTAAAATCTTCTCATTCTTTGCTCAGTAACAGCACTGTGCAAATTGCATTTCTAAGCAAGCTGCCAGAATGCAAGAATCATTTGCATATGCATCTGACATTATCTCTGCCAATGCTTCTTTTGTAATACTGTGTAAAGCCAGCTGTAGCTACAGTTCTAAAACTCTGATGACAAGCTGAAATGTTTGCATCCAATTCAGCAGCAAAAAGACCTTGCTTCACAGCTCCTAAAGTGCTCTTGTAACCTATTGTAGAATTTAATTAGTGTTTAAGGGATTTATTGCTCTATGTAGACAATATAAATTAAAATGACAGATGTCTAATTTACTGGAGACGGTATCACAGGGAGCTGGACCAAATGACTCCAGGAAAAACAGGACACATTTTAAATGTAGCCTGATCAATGCATACTACACTAAAAACTTGTGGAATAAAAGTGCGTTTCTTCCAGATATGGACACACTGCAGTTAAGTCTTTTGCCTAAAGTCACTCTTATCACTTCCAAAGAAGTAACGTAATAAGTAGTGTTTGGTTTTTATTTTCTGGCACAATTTTCAACCTGAAGCTTATCCACTTCCTCTGGTGAATTATGAGATCAGACGCTCATGAGAACCCTTTCTGTTGGAGGGGAAAGAGAAAAGTGCTTTGTAACAGAAGAACATTGTTGTAAAAGCATTAATAAATTATCAGTGAAGCTATTTTTTTTTGCTACTTTCACCATCTATTCTTTATGTAAACACGAAATTTGTAAACTGGTGACAAGACCTTCCAAGAAATGCTAAGAAAATCCACGCTACAAATTCCCTACAGCTCACAAGAAATGTTACCTTCAGAAAGGCTGCATGTGATTAATGTTTAGCACATGTGTCTTGTGGAGTATTTAATGACAGATGAGCAAGGGTAGAACTGAACAGCCAAACCCTGAACTGAAATAAAAAGCCCTGAATAATAATTCTCCTGATGAAATAAAGGTTAATAAGAAAAGGAGAAAAAAAAACCACTTACCAGTGTGCTGCAAATGGACGACAAAGGTCTACATGGAAGTTTTTTAAATCTTTAAATCTAATGGCTGCTTCAATATAAACAAAAAGTATCCACAGTGATACTGTTGGTAAGCACACCCCCCTCTCTGTTGAGAGAAGAGAAAGAGAGAGAAACTTCTTAGTAATACATTACAAGCAGCAAGTATTTTAAAGTTATTTTTAAAACATTCCGAAAGTCAAGGGAAATCTTCGGACAGCCTTAATAGGGAATTGTGGCCAGCAGGTGGAGGGAGGTCATCCTCCCCCTCTGCTCTGCCCTGGGGAGGCCACACCTGGAGTGCTGTGTCCAGTTCTGGGCTCCCCGGGTCAAGAAGGACAGGGAACTGCTGGAGAAGGTGCAGCAGCATAGGGCTACCAAGATGATTAGGGGACTGGAACATCTCTCTTATGAAGAGAGGCTGAAGGATTTGGGTCTCTTCAGTCTGGAAAAAAGATGGCTGAGGGGTAACCTTATTAATGCTTATAAATACTGAAAGGGTGGGTGTCAGGAGAATGGGGCCAGGCTCTTTTCAATGGTGCCCGGCAATAGGACAAGAGGTAACGGGCACAAACTTGAGTGTAGGAAGTTCCATCTCAACATGAGGAGGAACTTCTTTACTTTGAGGGAGGCAGAGCCCTGGCCCAGGCTGCCCAGAGAGGTGGGGGAGTCTCCGTCTCTGGAGACATCCCAAACCCGCCTGGACGCGTCCCTGTGCCACCTGCTCTGGGTGACCCTGCTCTGGCAGGGGGTTGGACTAGATGATCTCCAGAGGTGCCTTCCAACCCTATGATTCTATGATTCTTAAAAGGGATTTTTCAGAATGAAGTATCCAGGATGTCTTTATTTTAAACCAACTCTAAAACTTTTGCCTCCTTATCTTGCTTTATTACTTTTATAAGGCATCACTGAAAAGTAACAGATGCACAGCTAATGAAATAGCTTGGCACAAACCCCTATACAGAGAAGGAACACAAATGGAAGAAACTGCAGAAGATGAGGTAATGTTACAGCTTATGATCCTTGAGTCAGAAGCGGTAAGCTTGGACTACTTTTTCACTCCAAGTTAGGTATATCTCAGTAGCAGCAGTGAGCAAATCAGCTGAGAAAAGAGGAGTGAGTAAGCCCGGGCCTGGTTACTCCATATACAGTAACGCAGACAACAGGCTGCGACTCAAAACTCTGCATCAGGGGAACATTGAGGACACTCTATTGATTTCTCTCGCCAGCACTGCTGGGGAGAATGTAAAATAGTAGCCAAGCAAAACTAAGGTCTTAATGCTCTTGGCCAATGGAAAACACACACTGCATGCAATATAGCCACTGCGAATTTCCACAAATCAATTCCAGTTACATGCCACAAGCTTCATAATGTTCTTGATCACATACTGACATCAACATATTTTGTGCTGATTTGGAAACAGATCTTAAATTCAGAACTAAAAAGAGCATCACTCTGAGGCCCTGATGTTATTTACTGCGGTCCCTACTTTGGTTTCTCTCGAATAGCTGCACTCTGCAAAAAACGAGAAGCCTGGAACAGAAACTGTCAGCTTAAAGGGATTCCACACTTTAGGTAGGTAGACACACCACCTAAAAAGATCATAACTTCCTAAAA
>VYZM01012232.1:31118-42200 GCA_013398915.1 Dromas ardeola | reverse complement strand
AAAAAAAAAAAAAAGAAGAGCAAGTTGCCATCACTTGAGACAAGCATTTAAAAAGAAGAATCCCTGAGGTTGCCGTGAATTAAATTATTAAACAAGCTCAATAGCTACAGTTAGAACTGGCCCATCAGGTTTTTCCTTTAGGGTTTCTAAACATCAACTCCGAGAACAACTTCAGATAACACTTTAACATCTTAATACAATCCTAAAAATAACTGCAGATTTTTTAACATATTTTAAATTGGGCAGCAACTGGTTCACAGTTATCTTCCATTAGCTCCCACATTGTCATTATTACAAATGACTAACTTGTCAGAAAGATGACTGCTTTCACCGGTAAGCTGAGAAACAATCCGTGCAATCCTGCAAATTCTTGTGATCTGATGGCAAATCTAACATGAAATATTACAAAAGCCCCAAATCCCAAGGACTTGGGTCGGGGAAAAGTTACCTCTACAAAAAAATAAAATAATAAAAATCAAGTTTTAGTCCTTTTTTTTCTTTTTTTTGATTGAGGGAAAGACATATGCATAACTCATGTCAAGTATCAGCGCTCATGCAAACTAAAGAGCCGCCCCCCAATCCACCTGCTGCCAAAAACCCCAGAACCCAAAGATTTATTAAAAAAAAAACCCAACCCAAACAACTAAGGATCAAAAAAAAAGGGGGGGTTGCCAGGGAGAAGATTTCTCCATACATGTCTCAAACTGCTGGGGGGCAGCCACTGGGATTGCCAGCCTTTTGGCTCAGAAACTGAATCCAGTTGCCACAAAGATTTGACAAATATGAACTTAAACTATGATAATATCCAAAATTAGCAGCCCACCAACAGAGTAGTAGGAAGAATGTAACACTTTCTTTGAAACACAAACTTTTCCTACGTGCTCTGTATTTGTTGAATTGCTGCAGAAGTGTTTTAAAGTCAGGAAAATATTATAATTTTTTTTTTTTACTGCTGTGGAATTCCTGTTTATACACCATCAGTTCCATTGGTCAAGCTTTAATGATTACTACACGATGCGCCCAGACACGTATCAAATGCAAATCAGCAGACTAATGAAGGCAAAAAGAACATTTTTCAACTACAAGAAAACCCCATTAAAACAAACGTGGTAACAAACAGAAGAGGGTTTTCTGCATGTTACTAGAAGCTGCAAGATATCTATTCAAATCAGTAAGTTGTAAATAAAAAATGGTGACCTACCTGTGTGCCAGACATACTGTACCCAAACATAGGTGCTGGCAGCGAAAAACAGCCATTGTATTGGTATGAAGAGCAGACATATTATATTTGATGTGAACGCTACACACACAAAAAATACTGAAAAGGCCTAAAAGAAAGGAGGGGTGAGGGGAAAGAAGAGTGTTTCTGTTTAATCCAGCAAATATTACCAGTTTTATTTATAAATAATGACACCACAATGATTTCAACATAGAAACACTAGCACTGGTTATAAACAGGGCAAAGAAATGGAGCGGTCCAGCCAATGAAAGTAGAAACTTAGCCAATTAAGAGAGAACGGGTCCAACTTGAGGATTTGTAGCCATCCACTTTTCCAACAAGGCTCCACACAGCTATATTTATTCCTTATTATTTTGTTTGCAGACTTTCTTTTACATTGTTGATACAGAATTATCGTTACTATATACTCCTTCTGGAAAACAACAACCAACCAACCAGCGGTGTCATTTACTCTCTGAAAGAGTAGTAAATAGCTAAACAGGCAAGGGCTTACATTTTATTTTAAGGAAAACCCAGTTATATAGGGATTTAAACCAATCCACTAGTCTCAGGAATTCAAACAATATTTTTCTATGGTGAAAATCTGATAAATATATATTTCACTTCCACTTGCCACAGACAAAATAAGGCAGTCAGAAGGGAGAGACTTGAGCCCAGGCCAACTAGTCACTTGAAAATTCCTCCTCTTGTGAAAATGGTCTTTAAGGTCCCTTCCAATCTGAACCATTCTATGATCATTAGTGCCATTAAGTTAGTTGTATAACATGGAATACGCCCTGAAACATTGCAGGATTCCCCTACAGGGACAGTAATTTTGCGTTATACTTACCAAACCCTGGTATCTGAAGGAATCGTAAACACTCCTGATGAAGAGCCAGAACGGCCACAGATACTCAAATCTGAACTCCAGGACAAAATCTGCCAACAGTACCAGGGCCCACACTACCAGGAACTTCAGATACAGAAAAGTACTGTAAAAAAAAAAAAAAAGAAAAGGTAATTTCAGGTCATTATTTCCAATAGAGTGACTTTTTTTTTTTTTTTAATTAAAAGTTCAGGAATAAAAGCTAGAGACAACTCTAATACGGGTAAGAAAACTTTAACCAAAATAATTTTATCATTACATGAAAATCAGGCCTGGTCTAATAAAATTAATTATATTGAACTGCATTTGTTTTTAAAGTAGCAAATAAACAGGAGGCTCGCTGCTCTCACAAGACATTCAGCAACAATCTCCCTTTAGCTTTGCAGTGTCTTTTTACAAAGTGAAGTCCTGCCGACAGCTACGCTCTCACTGCTGGAACCCTTCGCTTCTAGTTTGCACTCTTCTACTTGCAGCCCAGAAATCTCTGTGTTCCCTCTCCTCAACAGACTGCAGACGTTCACTCATTTTCCACATTTAACACAAACTGCAACACCAATAAATGGAGATATATTTTAAGCCTATAACTATAGCAATTAGGAAGGCTGGTTTGATACTGAGTTGTCAGAGTTATATTTGAAAACATCCACATTAAAGTGAATGCATCCTTTTAAAAAAAAAAAAAACACAACAGAAAAATGGAGGCACATGAGACCAGACAGTCTAACTTCTGTCGGTTTTTTGGGGTTTGTTTGTTTGTTTGTTTGGTTTTTTTTTTTTTATAATTTCAAAGCCACATTCCCTAATTCTTAATCCTGCATTTTGAAGCACTGATGATCCTTCTTGGCTACAGAGCTCAAAAATATTTTGAGATGATACCTAACACAGGAGCACTCGTGGGATCAGCCCCATCCATTGTGCTAAAAAGGAGGAAGCAAAAACCCTTTTCCCCCCCAAACCCAGCACCCACCGACCTACTATCACTCCAGTTCCCCAAAATGCAACTACCTTGTTGCACTATACTGGGTTATAAGAAAGGTGGGGTTATAAAAAAGCTGGATTTTTAAAATATATTTTTATTTCTCAAACCAAGGGCAGGTTTTTTTTCCTTTTAGTAACTTATTTTTCCTCCTCTATGATACTGCCAACAAAACCAGTAGAACTTTGTCCTGGAATGTTTACTTATAAGTTGCCAAGAGTTTGCATGCCCAGTGCCAGGTAGGGTCAAGTTTCTGCACTGTTCATGGACATGCGGCTTTTTTAGGAAGTTGTTCAGAGCTTCAGAGAAGATGTAAAATAGAAAACGTCTATGAGAAGCGTGAGGTACCAGCAGAAGTTTAGAAGCAACTCCACTACTCATCCCGTTATCGCTCACGTTACCTGTACCACAAGGGTCAGCTTCCAAACCACGCAATTGGGAAAACACTTTGATTTTTTTGTGAATCAAAAATTAATCGCATGTGCCTCAAAGTGACCTTTCTCAACTGCCCTGTCCCTACAGCTTCCCACAATGGAAGAGCTTTTGCTTCTCTTTCTCGCTTACTGTATGTTATCAGGCTCTCCCCTACAAGTCCAACACCAAGGTTTTCACTGTGACTAGACCCCCTGAACGGAATTGCTGCAGTAGAACCACTTACCTAAATGCTCTCGAATGCACTCACACGAGTACATGCTTTAAATCAGCACAAGCTTAAGAAAAACTTCATAGAAAATACATTTTTGAAGTTGGAGACAAATAAGCAACTATTCCTACGTTTAACCCACCCTGGCTTCCTGCCACCCACTTTTTAAAATATTCTGTACCTGGAGTTTAAGATAAAGGGACTGAAACAAAAAAAAGCAAATAAAGAGGCTACAGGAAGCACTTTAATTAAATGGAAACAAAATTAATCACACACACACACTTGGAAAAGTTAAGGTACCGCTTTTTTCGGTTTTTACAGAACCATCCCCAGCCACCGAGTCAAAAATTACTGTTGGAGAAGAATGAAACAACAGTGTAAGTATTAAAAAAAACCAAAACCCAAAACAACCCACAAAACCCAACCAAACAAAATCCACCACAAAACCTTAAATGGTCCCATTTGTCCTGGTAGATTATGCGTGCATTCTCTGTTTATTTAAAGTTTAAATTTTCAACAGAAATCTGTAAAAACCAGCTGCATTCAGAGAATACTTAGACCTAAAAGGTGAGAGCCATTTGGGTCCAGTCGCCACTGTTCGTTTTGACCGTGCTGTTGAATTGTCACGTGCAGCTCTTGAGATTTGAGAAAAATACATAAAGGCATCACAGCCAGGCAATCACTGTTCTGTCTGTTTGGCTGGAAAAGCAGTTGTGTTGTGTAGGCACTTTTTCCTGGGTTAAAGTTATGGCTGTTGTTTATTTTTGTGCCGCTGAAATCCATAAAGAGACTACATTTTTCCCAGCAAATTAGGGTTGTCAGAACTAATGCTTTTCAACTGTTAAGTGCCACTCTAAGTTAAAGCATTTGCTGAATAAGAGGTTTGTAATACAGCCATTAAAGTGATTTCCAATATTAAATTCATATCAATCCAAAGGCCATGGTGACATTTACCACCTTTTAAAGTGGAATTGTAACAATACAACATTCGTAATAAGGTTTTCCCAACAACATTAAAGAACTTACTTCTCAGTCATCTGAAGGAGTCAAACGAACTTAATAGGAACAAGAATAAGACACAAGAAAGTCATTTCTTGTGTCACAAGAAAGTTATTTCCTTTTATAAAAGACTTCACTCACTCACGTTGCCCTCAGCAACTGAGTTCACTTGTGTAATATATTCTATATATGTGTTCAGCTGCATGAGCCCACATGCATACTTCTAGAAAACATTTTAAAGGTACTAAGGTACTATACCCCATCCACTGGTGGGCTGTGGGGTTTTTTTTTTGTTTTGGATTTTTTTGGGGGTGGGAGGGGGGTTGGGGTTGGTTTTTTTCCATCAGGACCCCCTGCTCCCCCCCTAGTTAAAGTATGCAGGACCGCAGAGTCAGAAACGGCAGCCCATAACTAAATGCTCCACCCCAGCTTTAAAAATCAAAATAGGTATCAGCCTACGGACATCAGCTCCTCCTTGAAACAGGCCGGTTCTACAAACTGTGCTGGGCTTCCCCGCTGCCACAGCTCCGTATGCAGCTGGGTTCCAACCTGCGCGGATGTCTTTGCAGCGCACTGCAGTCTGCAGGTGGCAAAGAGTCTTTGTAGGAGGAAGAAAGGATCACAAATCTCATTTTCCCTTCTTCCGCAAAGGTATGCTGCACACCGAGATTTGCTGTTCTGGCCAGCACGTGGTTCATCAGTTAATTTACAAGTGCTTACTGAACAGACGCCTCTTCAGTGAACGCTTAAATTAGTGATAGCTGAAAAATGTCCAGCAAAAATTGAACCCCAAAGAAAAACAAGCTAACGGACCTCTTGCTTTAACAGGCAAATCACTCTTCTCCTGTTTTGTTTTTTCACATGACAGACTGTTCAAAAAAGATCACATGAATGAAATGACTAATGAAATTCAGCAATAGTCCTCCTCCCTTTCTCTGCTTTGTACTAGTCACTTTTACTTCATTCCTTGCTCTCCAATCCCTCGATTCCTTCCAGACACCGTTCTTCCCTCCAGCACGGCTCTATTGTTACCCAGCCCCTGTCCCCTCCAACACACTCATCCTCCGGCCGGGCTCCCTCGGCGTCCAGCACTAGCCGTTGGGTGCCCGTTAAACTCCGACAGTCATTGATCTTTCTGGGCACATCCACACATTTCCCCAACTCTGATATCTGCTGCGTCAGTAGCCTCACCTAGAGATAATATTCATCAGGCAGAAGTGCTTTCTAACCTCTGTAGCCCTCGTATTAGAAAGGCTGAAATACGTTCCACAATGCCAATTATAATTCCAAGTTTGTTCTCAAACAGGGGAAGATTGATGCAGATAAGTACCTAAAATCGCGGTTATCCAATTTTCTGACACGTCAAAAAAAATCTGACTTCAGGCATCTGACAGGGGTTTAAGGAGGACAGGGCTTTCCCTATAAAACTGGCATATGGTGTCTAATCTTGTAGGGTAACACAAGAGGAGGGGGAAGGATGGACACATTCATGAGGAGAGCAGGGAACCGAGCGAGAAGGAGCCGTGATTACAGCGCTGCGAATTCTGTGAAAGGTCAATTGATTGCTAATGTATACTGAACATAAAGATTTATTCATAACCCCACAGTGGCTGTGCTCCCTCTTTGAATTTTCAAACAAATTATTTTCCTCCTTATTCTCCCCCCCGCCCAAGTGCCAGATGCCATTTCCTTTTTTTTTTTTCCTTCCCCCTCTTGTTCTTTGTTCTCTTTTTACTACCCCACAGAAACATATATTGTGCTTGCTGTAAGGTAAAAACATTTTTTAAAAAAATCACTAGAAAAACACCCGCAATCACGCACCCCAAATCTAAACTGGTAGCAAATTAAGCCCCTGTTCCATCCCACTATTATCAGCAAGTCCCAGAGGCTGGGAAGTGGATCTCAGCAGAATTGATGGCACGTTTGATTCTGCAGCCTGACTCACACAAGACAATGAGGGGAAGGCATCTTGAGGCTGGCAGGGCACCAAAAGCCGAAGGAGGCTTTAGAAAGGTGCAGTTAATCACGCACGTGAAATTACCAGAGAGTCACCAACCACCAGCGCAAGGTTACCCATCCAGTGATGTCAGACAGGACACTGGGGATGCTGGCTGAATATCACTGGAAATTTTCAAATAAAAAAAAGCTTTATATATGTAAACACACAAACAAATATATATATATGTAAGAGTATTACTAGTGGACAAAAAAAAGCAGTACAGAATGAGCAGAGCAAGTATGCAAGAGAGAAAACACGACTGCTGGGATGTGGTATGCGTATCGGAAACTATTATGTCAAATACTTGCCAACTAAATTTTTGAAAAGGAAGAGAAATGTAAAGAATGCCAGGAAGCCTCCCTGACTACTTATTCACTGTCTTGATATGGCACAGAATACACCCAGCCACCGAACTATGGAAATGTAAGTAAAGGAAGACAAAATAGAAAACTCTTACAGTAATTCTGGCAGCAAGTGTAATAGCCTGCTGAACCCCAGGCGTATAATCAGCAATCAGTATTGTAGTACTGAAACAAGAGGCGCTGTTAGCCCACGATGGTAACTCAGCTGAAAACGCCCCAGTCCAGAACACATAAAATAAAGCTAGAGGAACTGCAGTGTGCAGAGAACGAAAGTCACTGGCAGAGGGAAGCAATATTACATGTACCATTGGGGCTGACACAGTAGAACACATTTAAATGTAAGCTAAATTAGATTTGAGACCTGAATTTAAGTTAAAGTCATAAAAGGTAGCACTGCTGGTTTGTTACAGACCTCCAGGGCAGGTTGAGAAGAAAATGTTTTTCCCCGTATAGGAAGCTTATAAAAAAAGTGCCAGAGTAAATCAGTAGGAAGAATCATTATGCATTGGGGGGGAAAAAAAAAAAAAAGAAAAAGCCTAAAAAAAGGCCACATTCCTGGAGTTAGTAATGAACTGTTTTCCCTTGCAGTTTATTTGGCTGTCAGCAGAGTCAAAAATCAAGTCCTTGGAAATAAGCCATATCAGAAGTTTGGTGGCACAGAGAACCACAGCAGTATCTGAGCAAAGGGATCACGGTATCAAGAAATGCTGCCCAGTACGAGATGCCCGGGGCACCGAGGGCCTTTGTGCCATCGGCGGGTATCTCAGGAACCACCGCTGGGAGATTACAGACGCAGACACATCCTCCCAGGCACTCACTTGGCTGCCAGCCCAGGTACTGCCTGTGATAAAGGGCAATATATATATAGCTAAAAAAACCCCTCCTAATACAAAAGGAACATACAGTATTTAAGGACTACTGTCAGGGAATCCACCACTCGCAGCAGAAGTCAGCTGATGTGGAAGTTAAGCCAATAACATCTGGAATTCATCTCGAAACGTAACCAGCTACAAAATAGGTAGCAAGTGCCAATATGACTCAGTAGAGCCAAAGCAAGCAGTATCAGCAATAAAGCTGAAGGGTTTTAAATACAGCATGGATGAGGACTGGGAAGACTTAGAAACAAGCAGTAACAAGTAAACTTTAATTGCTTAACTGATGACAAGCTGCTATGAATACTTTAATTAACAATTAGGGTTTTAATGCATGCACAGTGTCAAAGGTGTAAGATGTTAATCACTCAAGCATCGTAAAACAATGGCAACGGGTAGCTTAAAAAGTGAAAAGGCAGTTTTGAACACACACCGTGGAAATAACAAGAGATCTCACGATTCCTATAATTAGTTTGTTGGTTTTGGAGATTTATCGAAAGCACGGTTATGTTCTAATTGTAATAATGCTCTTTCCACAGATACTGTAATACCTCTAAATAGCGCAAGTCTTTATCATAACACTAGAGTGGGATTCACCAGGTTTTTCAGTGTACAGGTAGCAATATGCCCTTTAAGCTGCGATACTGCACCGCCGGCATCCAAGCTTCAGTGGCAGAACACAGGAGCAAAGGTGCTAACGGCAGCGCCTGTACACAGCCTGCAGCACCTTAGAGCTGTAGATGGGGAGTAAAACTAAGCTTAAAGAAAAAAAAAAAAAGGTAAAAATGGCAGAAAAAAGAAGGAAGGAAAGCAACCAGAATGAAAAAAAAAAAACAGAGCAGGGAGGGCAGCTATTGAAAATTTGGTGGGGAAAGGTTGTGGGGTGGGGGGAGAATAGTCAGGAATAACTACTTTGAAAGTGTTTATGAAGGGCCAAACAGCCCATTTTATTTAGGTAGTGAATGTTGGGGAAAGTATTTTAAAAAACTACAGCTGTAAAATTTCAAATAAGAAATGTTGCGAAGCCTTAGATAAACTTGTCAAAAAGAATACTGCAGAAGTTGGCAAAAAAAAAAAAAATTAATGGAGACAGAATATTCATATTTTTCAATGCAACCCAGGATTTTACGT
Source organism: Dromas ardeola (assembly GCA_013398915.1). Lineage (NCBI taxonomy): Eukaryota > Metazoa > Chordata > Aves > Charadriiformes > Dromadidae > Dromas > Dromas ardeola. Next base: position 33,113 of record VYZM01012232.1, on the reverse strand, counting down.
TTCCAACTCTGTTCTGTGACTAGAAATTATTTTTCTATCGCTTCTTATAATCTGCTTCAGATTTACACGTGTAGAGAACCCTGCCACCAGGGTTTTACTGCAGGACAAGTCTTTCATTACTTCACCTGCTCCAAAACTCTTCAGCTTTGCAGCTCCCAACTACGCTCATGAGTGTCTGTTGGTGACAGCTGTGCCCAGCTCGGTACTGAGTGACTGGAGAGGGAACAAGGGTGGGAAGATTGATCTTAATTTAAAAAGCAAACAAAAATCCTACAAGAGTTAAGCATCTCAATCAACCCAGCTGCTTTGGTGTAACGCTGTGATGCTACCTGCTGATAATTGTACTTACTGGGTTTGCGGAAGCTGATGGTGACAATTATGATAAGCTGAGTAAGCAACTATAGTAATCACAAGAATTTAGAAATCTGTAGTTAGATGAGAAACTTCCTTCTCATATAAAAAAGAAAAAAGGAGGAGAGCAAAAAAAAAACCCAAACAAACCAAAAGAGCCACAACCCACGTAGAAGTACCACTCTCGGGTTAGATTTCCAGAGGCAAGCCTTCACGCTAGTTTCTCTTTTCTTTCCGTGGGATAATACTTTGAAGTCACTGACGACTACTGTTTATCGAAATGCCACGTGAAACAAAGGCCAAAAATCCTATTCCTGAAATAAAGCATTCCAGCAGAAGTCGGATGTCTCTATTAGATGTCTCTATGAGAAGCCAGATGTCTCTACTAGCTGTACACGCAACTACCACAGCTCCACATGCTGAACACGCTCATCATCAGGTGTTCTCCTCATCTCTTTATAGTTTTCCCTCCTTCTCTCACCCCACTCTTCCAGCCAGTCACCTCAAAGAGAATGGAGAGCACATGATTTTGAACAACTTTTGAAAACTAAGTAATTATATAAGGAATTGCTTACATTTGAATCGTTTTCTTAAGACTAGTCATCTTAAATATTAACTTCTAAGCAATGGATGCTTTTTCTTTACCGCTCCAAGTATCATTTTCTCAAAACCTGAGAGTCTAAAGCAACAAGATGCCCGCTACTTTTCAGCGGAGATTCACTACAACTCCCATAAGGGGTACATTTTCTCACAGTCAGAGCTCACTATGAACTGCTTCCCTTATGCAAAGCTAACAGCTGCATTGTCTAAGTTTGCTCAAGTTTCCAGCCGCTGCATATATAAGCCTCAACTGAACTAGAAACAGAAATGGGACACCATGCTTACTGTAACTTTCAAAAGCCAGCTTTCCAGCCTCTAATAAAACAAACTCCTCTTTATTCAGAAATAGATAATAACTGTATTTCACGCAAAGCTTGGCATACTTAGATACTCAGGAAGGCAGAGCTCTAAAATAATCTTTAAAATATGCTCACGACAAGCAGATGCTTAGGAACCTATGTTTTGGTGTGTAACACCTGGAAAGCGTGCTTTTATTCCAAGACACCGGTGAGGTACATCCCGCACCTAAGATCGCGGCTCTCATTTCACTACGGTTTCCTTTCTCGTTTCGCAGGTCGGAGAGGAGCCGGATGCCCACTGTGTTCCCACCACAAGGCCATCCACCCCTGCTCCAGCTGCGACCCACACGACTCCTCCCTCGCATCCCTCTCCGCTGCGCCCGTGGCTCTCCCCTGCTGCCACCGCAGAGCCCACGGCACAGCCCCCTTCCCCACCACGTGAAAACCGGGCTGCGGAGAGGCAGCCCCGCCGCTCGCCTGCCCTCGTCGATCCCTGCAGCCTGAGCACCTCTGGGAAAGAGGGGGGGGGGCCCTCCGGGAAAGGGGGCGCCAGGGCGGCGAGGCCTCCCCCCGCCGCTTCCTCCCGGCAGCGCCGACAGGACCTTGGCCAGCAGCTCCCCCCGCTCTCCCCGGCCCCGGGGCCCGGCAGCGCCCGCAGGAGGGGTCGGTGCGGCCTAGCGGCGGCGCGACCAGGCCGCGGGGCGGGGCAGCGCCTGAGGGGACACGGGCCGCCATGTCGCGGCCC
>VYZM01012232.1:4130-30609 GCA_013398915.1 Dromas ardeola | reverse complement strand
GGGGAAAGGCAGACGGACAGCCGAGAAGGCCCATCGCCGCATCAGAATCAAGGTCCCGCCCCACGCTATGGGCAGGCCCGCCCACGCGCTTGATTGACGGCCGCAAGAGCCAGTCAAAGAGAAGGATTCGTGAATTGATGGCTTGTGGACCAATCACTGAGTAGGCTTTGTTCTTCTCCCGCCTACTGTCCTTCTGGGCTGGCTCCCGCCCCGCGTTGTGATCGACAGCAAGACCGCCCAATGGTACGGACAAATATAACTAAAAGGACAGCTCAGCTATCCATTCGGAAACGGAAGAAGGAGGGCTCAATTTCCTCTGTCACCGTAGCACTCAAGTACCGCCCCTCATGCTTGATTGACAACCTCGCTGACAAATAGGCTGCCGGGAAAGGGAAAGCTCAGTCTCAGGGTGCAAAGGCAACAGGAGGCAGCTCGTCGCGCCCTGCGCTTCCCCCACAGCGCGGCCCTGTGGCAATGGCTCACCAGAGGGGGGCCAAAACCCCCTCCGAGCGACTGACGGACTCCCCCAGCCAATAAAGGGCGCATACAACAGAGTGACAGCCATCGGTCCAATCGCGAGGCAGGAAGCGGGGGGAGGCGGGGCCACTCGGCCTCTCTTTCCCCGATCGGCCCAAAGACGGACGGTCGCTGGAGATGGGCCAATCAGAGGCCGCGAGAGGTGCCAGCCTTCGGCCAATGGAAAGCTAGTCCCTAAGGGAGGCCTGCTGGGAGGGGCGGGTGTTCAGCCAATGGGAGGCGAGGGCGGGGCGAGGCCGTCCCGCCGCTGCCGCCGCGCGGGGCTGCCTAGTCACGGCCGAGCACCGCCCCCTCCCCGTGTCGCCGCCGGTTCGAGGCCTGGGGCCGCGTTTTGGGCCCCCTCACACGGGGGCCGCTCTGCAGAGTCCCCGCCCCAAGGCCTGTTTGGACCGTGGAAACCGTGAGGAAACCGATGGCGGCCCCCGAACCTGAGGGGAGGCCGCCAACGCCACCTGGCCGGCCCTGGCCCCATAGCCCGACCTCTGGCTGATTGGAGGATGGTGGCAGCCAGGGCAGGCCGTGGCTCTCCCTCATCCCTCGCCTTCTCCGGCCTCTCCCGGGGCTGGGCTGGGTGTCACGGGCCTGCCTCACCTCTCTGGGGGATAACAGGCCTCCCCACGCGAGGGTCACCCCGAGCCTGAGGAGTGTGGGTGCAGATAAGGCGTTAAAACGGGCACGGAGGAATGTATGTGAGGCGGCTGGTCCCCTTGGCTGTGTCGATGGGTCCGTTTGGCTGGCAGCGGAGCTCTAATTTGAAAGTTATTTGGTATTTCACTTGTTCTAAGATCACTCTCTGTTTGGGAGGGCGTTTAAGCTGGAAACCTGAGCATTGGCACTTACAGTGTGGCATGTCATCCTGAGGGAAAAACCTGGGTAAATTCCCAGCCTTTGGTGTATTTTCCCTGAGTGTTAACGCCGACAGGGGATTTGGTAAAGAGTGTCAAAAGAATTGTGTTTATTTGACCAGGGCAAAATGGTGGGAAGGGTTCTGGGTCGTTCTTACCCTGAGTCCTAAGGGTAGGAAACAGATGAAAGCTAAGTAGATATATTGCATTTATAAACCACACAAAGACACTGCATCAGTTAACTAAACCAATTTCTAAGTTGCTGTTACCTTTCTCTTGTCTAGAGAAAGTTTACCAGGTGTTCTGGTTCTGGCTGAATTACCCACATGATCACAGAATTCCCATGAGAAGGAGCTGAATGTAGGTCTTGCTGAAGTCAGGGCAGCGCTCTGCGTGTCTGGGAAAGTCCTTTAAATGTTGTTTCTGAAATGAGGGTAAGGATACTTAACTTACTGTTTCATTAGGCCTAAGTAAAAGCTGTTAAAGCAATTTGATAACTGCACGTGAGGAAGGTGCAATTTATCACCACAAATGCAAACCTTTCTCAGATGGCTTGAAAACTACTATTGTGCCATGTAGCCTGGGTTTGCAGGAGCAATGTCCTAAAATGTAAGTGAGCTGGAATTTTTCTGTATTTGTGTTTGTCTGGTACATACTTCTGTCACCAGTAGGTGGCTTTCTACCCATTTGTATGCGTTGTTACTATCTCAAACCCCAGCATGCAAGCACAGCACCCAGTTTGAAGTGGCCTTAAAGTAGAAAGACTGAGGTACAATTACAGTACTTTAATCTCCTGGACTACCTGAACAAAGAAGGGTTCAGTTTACCAAAAGTACGGTGAATACTGAGAAGATAGTTATGTTCATGTTGTGGATTCATAAATCGTCCTCAACAACCATATAATCTTATCTAACAAGTTACGATGTCCGTTCATAGGGGTACACTGAACATAGTTTGCTTCCACTGTATAGCCCTGCTCCGGTGCATGAAATGCTCGCTCTAATGGCTCCTGCTTTATAAAAACAATAATAACAACAACAAAAAAAAAAGCTTGTGTCTTACCAAAAGACTCTGAACCCATAAGGCCATGGTTACCTCGTAGCCACAATGTAGTAATAGAAGTTGATACACTTCTGGATGAAGGTTGGGTCTGAATTAAAGAAAGAACCAGGAGGGTGTAGGTCTGTGGTTTGGTTCTCTATTAAAAGCCTGCAGCTTCCTGGCCTGGGGATTACCAAGATCTTCCAGAGTGTTCACTGTAGCTGTTTCCATAGCCATGCTATAAGCAATAGACTGATCTCACAAGTAGCATGGGAAATGCCGCACCACCTCTATGCGTCCAGAGAATCTTGATGCTCTGGCATTGTGTTGGATTCATCATATATGAGAAGATTTGTTGTGGGACACGGGTGTAGAGCTATTGCCTAACCAACCCGAGAATCGCACTGAGAATCTCACAGGACCTTCCCCAGCCTTTTCATGAAGAGGCTTGGGTTTAGGAAGGATAAGAACAATGTAAATAAATAATGATTTTGCATAAACTTCAACATCCTACTCTTATGAGTCCATCTTCTTTGTTGCTTGCCGTTTAGCTGATACGCAAGGCTCAACAGCAGATGAAGTAGTGTATGGATGGTATCCCAGCGCATTACAGTATTGACAGCTTGGTACGTCTGCGTTCATGAGTACTTTTTGAGTTCAGTCTATGTCAGTTGCGGTAAGTTTGGGCTCCTGACATGGCACAGATAAGGAGCTGTTCCTTGCTGACGCGTCTTGGGCTTTTTATCTCTCTGAGTTTTTATTCCTGCCCCCCCCACCTCCTTTTCTATTGGCTTGAGGTTACTGGAGTATTTTTATAGAAAAAAAATTGAATGTGTTTGTGCTTAATGTAGTCTAGTGCACAATGTCTTCTAATTACCGCAACTTCCGAAACAACGTGCCGTGGCTAATCCTTTTTCTGGAAGCTGTTTTCATCGTCCTTTTTTACTTTTTGTTCTCACATGGTGATGAATCCAGATCAATGGTCTCCTACCCAGGTAAGATTGGCAGCCTTGCTGTGAAAGGAAGCGTTAATGTGTGCTTTTGTTTTGCAGTGCAGTAGAGATGGGATTCAGCAATTTTGTGTATTTGTTAGTGAGAAGTACAATGTTTTACCGCCCTTTTAAGTACCCTACCTTGCCATGTATGGTGTGTATTTATTTATATCAAAACAAAGACAGTGAAAGAAGACATAAGTGATATTAAATTGCGTTGCTGGTCTGTTCTCTGCTGTCTGTTTGTGGTAATCTTGACTCTTACGAACGTAACAAACTTTTAAGGGCAGGCATTGCTTCGTGTTAAGTGCCAAACTCTATGAGGTCTTGGCATACAAAGATGTTGTGCTAAAAAGTAAGAATTCAGGATGGCAGTATTTTCCATTTGAATGCTTGATATAAATAAATGAAGTTAATACAGTGGAATTAAGGGTTTAAATATATTCTGGAGATGTATTTTGTGCATTGATCAAAGGAATGTATTGGCAGATTATGCTACAGCCATAGTGTGCAAATATGAGCTGATTAATCCTCAGTACATTCTTGTGTTACCCTCCCTGTTTTATAGCTTGAAAAATGAGATCTACTTACTGGCAGTTTGATATTTTGCTGCATGTAGAGGCCAGCACAACCATACGAGAATATGACTGTTAGCATGTCCCAGGGGATGCGTCCAGGCCTACAGATCCAGGAGCTTCTATCTTGGACAGCCTCTACCTTTTCTGAAATGGGGCTGGTAACCATATTGAACTACTTCTACTGCTATTTCTGTTCCTGTTCCTTCTGCCCAGATGAGGACATCATATGGGTTTCTCTTTGCAACTCATTTCTTCCCTAATGACCTCAAGGGACGAATCAGCACTAATTCACAGTAGCTCTTCCTGAAAAGCCCAACTTAAGCTCTTTCAGTTCACCTCAGGAAAAATGAATATCCAAATTTCATTGCTTAAACGTACTTCAGTTTCGTCTTGCTTTTTGACCCCTCAACCCCTATCCTATGGCATCCATTCTGATCACTTTGTAAAATTAAATTCAGCGTCAACAGTATTGTTTTTCTGATTACTTACAAGCTCTGGAATTCTTCACAAGTACTAAATAATAATGGCACCTGAATTTTACCTGAAGTCTACTTAGTTAATTGTGATTTTTTAAATTTATTTTTTAATCAGAAATCCAGTTTGCATTAATAACATCACTGCTGTCTTGGTCTTTTCTGTCATGCAGCTTTTCAAGATGTCAACCACATGGTAATTTTTGGATTTGGCTTTTTCCTGACATTTCTGAAAAGATATGGGTTTAGCAGCACTGGATTCAACCTCCTGATCGTTGTACTTGGTGTCCAGTGCTCTGTGCTGATAGAAGGTTTATTTTATTTCCTTCTTGAAATACCACACGAAGATGGTCTGAAAAGGTAATTAGTTCGTGTTAGAATTGGAATAATCTAGAACTGCTGATTGCTCTTTGTGGAGGGTAATGCCTGGTTATATGGACCTATTTGCAAATTAGCACAGTCGTATTCGCAGACATTTTATAAGGCTTTGGGGTTTTAAGTACATTTTACTGTCTGGCATTCTTTCTTTATTGGCCCTGGTGTGGTCCTGATACAGATTTTTTTTTCTTTCTTTCACTGCAGAATAACAGAGGCTGCTGTGAGTATAACTGCTGTGGTCATCTCCACTGGAGCTCTTCTTGGGAAGACTAATCCTGTGCAATTAATTCTGATGACAGTTCTGGAGATAATAGTTTTCCATATGAGCAGATGGATCAACAGCATGTACCTGCAGGTACCGTAGTATGATTTCCAGGCACATCGGGGAAAACTTCACTGGGACTCTGGAATGTTGCCTTTGGGTGGTTTGCTAGTGCTCCACTGACAGGAACATCAGTGTGTTTTATCTCATCTCAGTTAGATTGTGGCTATGTTTTCATTAAGAGATGGAGTCTGACTTTGGGACTATACTTAAAGACATTGAACTCTAAGCCCTGCATACTCTACATGTTAGACCTGTGTTTAATGTAGAATGTAAACATACCCCAAACTCTCCGTATATGAATTGTGTGTTTATGAGCTACATTGAACTCAGATAAATTAATCTCGCGTTAATAACTCGTACATAAACTGAGGGACTGTGAAAATAAATTGTTTATAGGGAGGTCACGTGAGCAACTGTATCAGGAACTGCACCAAAGGCTTCCTGTGGGATGAAATAAACCACAAATTTGGTTATTCTGTTGATACAGGTTCCAGACCATATTGGCATGATGCACGTTCACCTGTTTGGAGCCTACTTTGGTCTGGCAGTCTCCTCGTGCTTCTCTGAGCCATCACCAAGGTCTGAGAAGAATGCGAGTACCCCAAAGTCGGCTTTATTGTCAATGTTGGGTAAGGCATTTGCTTTAACGTCTCAGTTGGAAGAAGAGATTGCAGTGAGAACATAAGGAATGTTTCTGGGGGCTGGCTACAACACACTGAAGCTTTTGCATCCAAAGTGCAGGTCTGAATGCAGCTGAGCATAGAAAACTGCTGCTGCGGTTCGTGGTTCTGACAATGAGTTGGTGAGTCTCAGCATGTTTCCCACCAGGAATATAAGCTACTCCTGCAACGGCTGTGGCTTAGTTTGCTTTGGTCAGTCTCAGCATAAAGGCTATGCCAGGTTAACCGTTCCCTCTCCCAGCTAAGTTGTCCCCTTTGGGCTTGTATAGGCATATTGGTAAGGGACTTGTGCACCAAAGTCAAGGTCATTACTTGTATTTCAGTAGCGCTCACGGTTCCCAGCTGGGGCTAAGGCTCAGTTTTGTTTTGCAAGGTGCTGTACAGAGATATAAAAAGGCAGTCCCTGCCTAGTAATGTAAATGAAAAGATAAAAGCCTGATGAAGGGTGGGGAATATGGTGCAGACAGGCACGTGAGAAAGTATCTAAGCGATGATAGGCTGACTGTATGGGAGTTCCATTTTTTGTCTTAAAGAAGCAATTTGGCTTCTTTATGACCATGATTTCTGTTGTGTAACTGCCACCAGCCGAACTAAGATCTTTCTGCAAAACGCCCCCAGAGTCTAATTCTCAGTCAGTCTTCGCCCTGTTGAGGGAAAGAGAAATTTAAATGCTGTTCTTTTGAGTCCCTGTAGTTCTTGCTTTGCTGGAGAATTTGAGATCAGTATTTTAATCTAACTCATCAAGAAGCTGTTAAGCCTTCATTATAAGTATAGTGCAGCTTGCTACAACCAAGTGCTTGCTATTTGGAGTAATTATATTGCCATGTCTTGGATAATTCCTGAGGTAGCGTGGGTAGGAAGGAGCAACTGAGCGGGCAAGTTCCTCGTAGTTCCTTTTTGCAACCTGCTTCGAGGGCTGTGTGAAGGGTGCTGACGTCTTCACCCGTAGTTGGACTCAGGTCGTGACTGTTTTATTTCCATAGCTGAGCAGATACTCATAAGAAAGCTTCAGTGGAATTAGTAGATTTTTTAAATGTTTTGGTTTTTTTTTTATGACTGACTAACTACTAATCAATGGGAATAAGATTGTCATTGTATGGATCATTCCACCAGTCCTCGCTGCTACCATAGGTTTTGAATTGCCAAAATGGCCTCTCCTGCCCGAGAGGCGTGGTTGTCACTGCCTTGGTGCACTGGAAGGGTGAAAATTAGCAATGGAAATTGGATTTCAAGGAGCCAACATAAGCTTGTACGAATGCAGTAGCTGCCAGGGTTGTTAGAAGCTGGAATTAACCGTCGTGCTTTATAGTGACAATGCCTGTGTCACTTCTTAATTGACCTGAACAAGAACACCTCCAATTTTACTGTCAGGTGAATTGCACAAGGTTCTGGTAGCTTTGTGGCATGGAGAATGGAACATTAACTGTGTACGTTGACTGGACTGCAACAAATAATGACTGGACAAGGCAAAATAAACTGTTGCTTTTTTGTGTTCTCATCTGCACACTTAGAGCTATGCACAACCCAGGGGGCAGAGGCACAGGGTGCAATGTGTAGTCCAACTTGGCTTAGTGTGAAGCCACCTACTTCCCTCTGCTGGTTGGAATTTGATCTGTGTGTATGTAGCCATACGCACATACGAAAGGATGTATCCTGCCACGCACTGAACTTGTTTTACAGAGGCTGAGATTCCTAAATGCTGACAGTTAGGGGCCAGGTCATAGAAGCAGAAGAACCTGTTTTCATTCCTATTGTTAGCAAAGCCTATGTGGTTGTGAAAATGTGACACTGCAGTGATCTTACAGGAGGAAAGTGAATTGTTCTGTTGGACCCATATACTAGGGAGTAGCTATTCGGTAGATAACTCTTTTGCAAGTAACAATGAAAAGTTAAGCTGTGTATAGCTGAGTTGGTGAACCACGATCACCTCAGCTCAACCTATTGGTCTTTAGCCCTCCTCTGGAGTAATCCTAGTAGAGGTAGAGAGCATTCTGTTCTCCTGATCTAGTCCACCCTCTTTTTCTCTTCAAACCCCGCCAGGAGGCAAGACAACCAGTACCAGTTGTACTGGCAGCCAAGGTAAAAGACATTCCAAAGTGCATTTTATGGGTTTTTTTATAGTGTTTTGTACCATGTGAGCTGTTTCCTCGTCCTCCTTGGCTTGCTTTCATTCTCTCTTGCAGCTGGTTTTGAACAGTTATTCCCCAGTTCCATAAAAAAGGAGCAGAAATTTTGGCCAAGGAGCAAGCCCTTGGTGCCTATGCAGGGCAGGCAGGATGCTGATTGTTTGGAAATCAACAGTGGAGTTGTTCCCACTTGTATCTGAACTTGTGTTTAAGGGGACGATAGATCGGACACAGCTGCTGTTAGAGGTGTTCTTGAAAAGAGCATCCTACCTTCAGCTCGGTGAAGGATCAGGCAGATGTTGGTAGAGTTGTGCTTGACACTACAGTGCAATGTTTCTGGGAAGGTGTTGGTACAGCAGGTAATTCTCAGGGCTGTCTGCATTGAGATGTTATCCTTTGTTTACAGTGTGGGAATTACAGTGAATGCAAAATGTGGGGTGGAGCCCTCCAGAGGCAGCTGGTGATGGATTCACTGTGTTTTAGAGCAGGTAACGATTGTTGCTTGTCTTTGTCTCCAAGGCACTCTCTTTCTCTGGGTGTTCTGGCCAAGCTTCAATTCAGTACTGTCTGTGGACGAAAAATGGAAAGTAACCTACAACACCTACTTTGCCCTTGCTGTGAGCGCTGTGACTGCCTTCACGTTGTCTGCTATGACCACAAAGGATGGAAAATTCAGAATGGTAAGACATGACAGAAAAATCACTGCATATAAGATATTTTTCTGTTAGTCTCAGTAATGCACTGAAAGTATAATAGCTATTAAGCAAAAGCAAGTCCAGGTTTTCAGCCTTACAGTCATCATTAGCCTCCCAAGCTGAAGCTGTAATTTAGAAATTATGTTCTTAGATTGTAATTTACAGCATACAGAAGCCCAAATTCACCCTAAAGAGATTGCACTTGCATGAGAATAGCAATCTATAGGCTGCTCTAAGACAAGTCATGACTGAATTCTCACTCCATGATTTTGTCGTCGTATTTTACAGGCGCACATCCACAGTGCAGTACTAGCCGGTGGGGTCGCTGTTGGTTACGCAGCAGACAGAATCCAGTATCCTTGGATCGCGATGATTTTGGGTCTGCTTGCCAGCGTGATCACCGTATTGGGATCTTACTGTTTACAGGTAGTACTCAAAATCTGAAATTGTTATTGTATAAGCTGTACAAACTTCTTCAAGGTAGGATACCTCAAGGGAAACCTCTCTTTCAAAGGGATTAAAGCTCAGAAACCTGAAGTCTTTTGAGTGGAGTGTAGGATTGCAGCTTGCAAGACCAAAGTTCATTTTCTCTGCCTTTGATAGACAATACGCTGTTATCAGCTTGTGTTTCTGTGTATCAGTTAAACCTTTTCTTCTTCCCAGAGATGCCTGAATCCAGCTCTCAAGATTCATGATTCCTCTGGAGTTCATTTCACATTTGGCTTCCCTGCTGTGCTTGGAGCTCTTGCCCAGGTCGTGCTCTTAGTAGCAGAAAATGGGACTTTTTTACCAAGGTACATAAATTCTTGCTATTAAGTAATAAGTAATGATTATTGTAGTATGCCTTGAGAAGAGTTCTCATACATACAGAACACCTGAACGTCATCACAGGTAAATGATTTTATACCAGATAACCTAAGATAATCTCTGAAATCCCAAAAAGTCAGTAAAGAAGACTTTTAGAGTAGAGCAGACTTTGGATCAAAACTTCAATATTAGCTTTTCGTCCTGTTTTCTGTCTCCCTTTTTATTTGATATTAAATACAGCGGACATAGGAGATGAAGGCTGGGGATGTGCGTCCTTCCAAGACTTAGTTTGGCTTCTGTGATGGGTTTTGGGGAGCTTTGTGTGCTAATACAGGGAGGGCAGAAAGCAGCCTTTCTCTTCGAATGAGGCTTTAACTCTGAGCCAGGGGCAAGAATGCCATTTTGGACGAAAGTCAGTCTGGACACTGAACTGGAAGATATACTTGGGGAGATAGGTTGAGAAGCTGAAAGGCTCAGGTAAGGTTATTCTCTATAGGTTGTTTTGATCTGGCACTGGCATCTCATTTTTGCGAATCAAGCTCGTGTCCTGTCATACGAAGCTGTCTGATTTTCTCAGTTTAGGCGGGAATGAATCACAGTGCAGCATAAGGGCCTTGCACTTCTCGTCACGTTCTAATTGAAACAAACAAATTTAATGAAGTTTTAGTACCACAACGATGGTGTCTAGGGGCAAAATACGTCCTCTGAAGTCTGTACTAGGCTTCTGATAGGATCTCTTCAACATCTAACTGCAGCTGCAGAGAGATTTGAGAATAACAGAATTTTTATGAGAGGTTTTCATGTAAAATGCCATGTAGATACAGATTCATTCACAGTCTTCATGCTAAATTCAGCAACTGTAAATGGTGAAACACCTGTTTTGCTTTTCAGTCTGGGTTATTCGGTCATGTTTCACATCGGTGCCTTCTGCGTGACCATCAGCATTGCCTTGATAATGGGTCTTATTACAGGTCAGTATTAAAAACTGTGTTTTGGTAATATCTTCCTCATTTCCTCAGGGCAAGGGGTACGTCATCTTATTGCACCTGCTCTCACGTCACTGCGACCCTTTGCAGAAAGAGAGGCTCTGGTTTAACTGGGGCTCAGGTTTAACTGGGGCTCTGAAGTGTGTTTCTATGGGTAAATTATTTGTAGAAGTCATCATGGGAAACGTGAGCACCAGGGACTCTTCAAAGCCAGTCTTTTGAAGAAAAGATGTATTCAACATAAATGAATAACCCAGTAGCACCATTCTTTCAGCCGTGAAGTTTATTTTAACAGAGGCTTAACAGCCGCCTTCAAATTTCAGACGGGAGACGCATGAGGATGGAAAATATTTTCACATTTGGGTATTGTCTTAGTGACAGAAAAACGCTATCTAGAGCTTGTCACTTTTTAGGCCGGTTGGTACAAATCTGCAAGGTTTCAGTAATGTCAGTAGCTCGCTTGCATCAGCCAAGCACGAGGCCTTTGATCACCGGTGGTTTGGGATCATCGGGGCTCATGTGTTTCCCGTGTGACATTCTGGTTTGTGGCAGCTGCTGGTTTTCTATAGCTGTTAACTCTGTTTTGAATAAAAGATAAAAGGCAGACAAAAATTGCTATGAAATACACTCTAAAATGATTTTTTTTTATGCTTTAATTGATCTGAAATCTTTGCATTACCTTAAGTGTAATTAAGAAACTGATCCAATCAAGCAGATATTTCAAAACCATTCAGCTAAAATAATCAAACATTCAGTATTTAACCAATTGTTTAAAAATCCAGAGGTTTCCGTCTGAAATCCCAAGCTAACAGTGCTGATAAGCACGATTGCTTTAAATACACAGGCGTTTTTCATGGAAGAAGTCGGTAATTTTTTATGTCTTTTTAGAATCCGGCAGGCTGTTTAATGGGGTTTTACCTAGAGTAATTAATTTTTAATAACACAAGCCTTGATCCTGGCAAGTTTCTCTTTGTGTTTAAGGTCAGCTTGAGTCAAGGGGCTCTGTGGAAGCATTTAGTTCTGAATTTGTATTTTGATCTATGTTACATTTGGACGCGTGTTACTGAGAAACCTCCAGTTTTGCACAGTCTTCCCCTTTCCCTGATGTATATATTTATGTTGGATGTCTGTGTTTTTACAAATAGGTTTGATCTTAAACCTCAAACTGTTTAAGACCACCCCTGTAACAAAGTACTTTGAAGACCAGTTTTATTGGGAGGTAAGTTTCAATGTAAAATTAACTGTGTGGGAGTAACGTATAGCACCTTGTTGACCTTGATGAAGAACTTCAGGTATTTGAATTTAAAACAAAAAGTGGGTAATTCCATTTCACAGAACATTTTAGGTGCCCCGTTTGAAATGCACGAACTGTTCCCACAGTTGATTCAGAGCCTGAACGTTACAAATGCGTGTCGTGCTCAGCGAGGATTGTCAGCGCCATTGGTGGGGCCACATCTGGGGCTAAATCTGAAATGATCGTGTTTGTTGTAACACGTAGTTTTAGGTGCTCAGACACGCTCTGGGCCTGCCAGCCCTGGCCTCCGGGCTTCGTACGCAGCCCCTGAGGAGACTCGAGCAGCGTCTAAGAGAGGGATTTTTAGAAGCCAGGGAGTGGAATGAAAGGTGCTTTTTATGGCTGTGACGGGTGCAGAGCGGCTGCGCAGTCTGGTGCACAAACACCGGCCTTGGGCACCTCGTGGTGCCGAGTGTGATGCTGTATCTGAATTACCGAAAAAAGAAATGGATAAAAATAAGCTTCTAATAAGGTTTTTCATTGCCTTTTTTTTTGTGTGAGATGATTTGATGCATAAAATGTTCTGATACAAGAATGTTTGTCTTCACAGTTTCCCCATTTGGCTGTTGGATTTTGAGTGGAGGATCCCAGGTGACAGATGTGACCAAGATAAGCTTTTCCCGTTTGCCACTAGAGAAAACGAATAGCTGTGATGGGTCGAAAGAGCACTTAAAGGTCAATTCTCAGGCTCCAAAAAAGCCAACCCAATGGACACAGACAAAATTAGTAATGAACTGTTCTAGTTATTCTTGAAAGATACAGGGTATAAATTCACAGCTGCAAACTTACAACGAATTTAGCTTTTCTGCTCTCGTGGTCTTACCTTACGTATTTTTTTTTTGTAGGATATGTGCAAAAAAGTTGGCTGCATTCATTGCTGTAATGGCTTATCAATCAAAACGCTTGGAAACGTTAAACTATTTTTAGCTCCCAAGTTTAAAAGCCAAAATATGTATTTTTAAAGTGTAATTTTTCAAGGAGTACATACTCATTGGTATCTAGCGAAGCATTAAAGTACTTGTTTTTAAGCTAAATTAATTCTGTTGAAGGCCTTGTTAAGCAAGGCTTTGATGAGTGAGCTGGACCAGGGCCAGAACTCTGCATCTCGCCGGACTGAACTCTCTTGAGTTATCCGACTGCTTAAAGAAAAGTCTGTAATCACTTGGCTCAGGCTCGCTATTTGGAAGTTCAAAATCGTTCTGCTTGTGGATGGTGCCCCTGAAATCAGTGATATTACTTGTATATATCTGGCAGCAAACCTCAGCCCAGCCTGGCTGCGCAGTTGAGCTGTTTTACTCGGAGGTAGAAACTGATGGGGCAGAGGATTCTCTGCAAACAAACCTTTGTTTTTAAATGGATTGTGATCTGCAGCGTTTCTTCTTTGTTTCAAAATAGTTGATATAGAAAAACCTCTTTCAAAGATGCTTACATAATAAAAAAGTTAAAATGTGACTGTTTTTATTTATTTAGCACACTTGCTTAAAAATGAAGTAATGAGGAAAAATGTCACATTGAAGACAAAGCAGGAATTGTTTGATGCTCGCTGCAGTAATGCACGCTGACCTCAATTCATTCAGCAGGGATGAAGCAAACTGGATCACTGCGAAGTGCGAGACAGGTTTCAAGTAATGAAAAGTTACTTGCAGAGGAAAGGTCAGTTTTTCTTCTTTCCGGGTTGCAAACAAGCCAGCTGAGTTTATCTGCTGAGTTTATCCACCAGCTGCCAGGGACATTCAAGACGCAGATTTACACTTTTGCATTATCTCCCAGTTAACACGTACTACCTCTATAATAGGCTCAACTTGTGTTCTCCACTTTCTTAACTTTCCAGCAACCAACCACACGTAACTTCTGCACCACAAACGGCTTCTGCTCTTTTCTCACAGGAGTGCTTTTAAGGAATAGTATTTTATTCCCTCCCTTTTCCCCACATGTCTCTCATCACTGATTTTTTTGAGCAACAAGCTTAGGTGAATGTATAGGAAGGGGCAGATACAGGAAGAGCTATCTCAAGTGATCAAAATTTTTCCCGGTAGTGACTGTTCCCTCTTCCTGGAGACACAACTCTGCTCTGAAGAGTCTCTTCCTTTGTTTTACAGCAGTTAGAAAAAAAAGCTTTGTGGATGAGTTCCTTCCCTCTAGAGCCATGACACAATTTGTACTTGTGCCTCTACAATGTCATCTGCAGCAGCAGCAAGTCGTTACTCATTGTTGCCATAGAATAAATTAAATATTCAGGTAGGGGAAAAAAAATCCCAAAGCAGCATTGCTCTGTATTATGTAAGAAAAGCTACACACCAGTAAGTTTTGAAATTGAAGAAATGGTTATATTGTCCAGATATAGGAAATATTTAATAAATATATGTTAAAAAGTTGGTGTAAAGCATTTTTAGTAAGTCTGGGGTTGTAAATACCATCATAGAAACAGCTGGTTAGATACATCCATTTTCCACTATACTATTTACTTGTAGCAAACATCGTATCATAAAAGTGACTTCAATTGTTACTTGTAGCAATTGGACATTTGTCAAAAACATGGCAACATTTAAATCAACACACAAGAGTAAAAAAAATAAACAGAACAGAACCAGAATTTTTAGTGCTATGATTGAAGTTTTTCCTTGTTTCATCTTTAGACACAATTGAAGGTCACTGTTTACAAAACGCTTTTACAAAATCTTGGGAGTGTGCAGTTAAAAAGACAGCATGGCCAATGCACTTCCACAGGCGTGTTCATTGCCACAAATCTTCCGTGCGACCAAATTTGAAGACCAGTCCTCTGTTTAAGAGAGAATAAAGGGACACGAGTACATAAGAGAGCAAATCAAACGCCTAGGATTTTAAATACAGGATTTCAGGGAGCAAGTTGTAGTATTTGTAAATCCAGTTCCTGGTTCTGCAACGAAACCCATGCAGAGAGATCCCAGAAGTCGACTGCCTTTCCCAGCAGTTTATTCCCCCATGTCTAGATAAAAAACAGGGCTTAAGAAAAAACAGATTACTGCAAGTTTCAGTTTTAATTATTATAAATCAATTAGATAAAAAATGAACATAGGAAGATAGCCTTACCCAAAAAAGATGAATGCGTTCTGGAAAAACACAGCTATTCCTGGGTATACTACTGGTTTTTCTAAACAAAGAAAGAATCTCCGTGAATTGTTGAGAAGTGATTTTCAAGAATATCCCATCTCTGACATTTCAGAAACATGAAGCTGCGCTACATTAGCAAGGATAACCAGTCTCGCTTAATAAAGAACTCATGGAGTCTGTGCCCTGGGAGCTGCGTTTGACAGAGGGCTCCGTTACAACATAGGATTCCCAACCAGGTACAGCATGAAACGACAGCAAACTCTTGGTGCTGGTGCTACCGCACTACAAATCTGCCGCAGCCAGAATTCAGACAGCCCCATGCAGCTCACAGACTCCTTTCACTCTTTACCAAAATGGTCCCCTCCAATCTCGGTGGCTCAGTAGTGTGACACAGATGACAAGCATAAGCCTCACCCCACTGGAAACTTCACGCAATGGCTGTTGTGCCCCCTCCTTCAATCATTTAGCTTTCCAAATTAAAGAAGCCTCTCCTGTTCTCTAACCAAAAATGTGCATCTCAAACACAGTGCTCATAAAGACTGTAATTATCACATCGGATTGCACATCCTGTTTGGAATGCATGCGTGTCTAAGTATATATACCTATAGAGTCATACATAATGACAGTACGCAAAATGAGAGTGCACATTAGTGGCACTATTATTCACCTAGCTTTCCCCGAAAATCCCCTGGGAATTGAGTAAGGCCAAGGCTGACGAGAATGTAAATTAAACAAAACCACCAACGCGCCCTGCCTGGTGTGAAATTCACTTCAGCTCCAGGTACACGTAGCAGCTTTACATGTACTTGAATGATCTTACTTCCTTCTCAAAAAGAGACTAATTCCCTGCAGTTTTCATGTCTTTCTCAAGACCTGCCTTCACAAAAAGTGACTGTGGTACGTGTCAAGGTATGAATTTAAATGGGCAATTTGAATTAATTTTTTTCCCTTTTGCTAATTTAGCATATAGGCTTTGAGAGCAATTTGCACAAAATCAGTAATTTTTATTCTGGGAATAAGCATTCACCCAGGGAATTATTCCCATACAACCGCAGCGGTTTAATTATATCACTACAGTTCCCAGGTGCCCAGGACTTGTGTTTCTAATGAGGCTAGTTGGAAGTTTGTGACTTATAAGTAGATAAAATCCACCCCAATAATAGTAGATAGTATGGAACAGCGGTGCATAGGAAACCAAAATATTAAAACTGGTCCTGCCTAGAAACTATGTAAAAGTAAGTTCTAAAATTCAATAGTCATTTAAAATACTTTAAACTTTCAAAAACGGATCAGGCCGCATTCCATGCTGTATCTTACCTTTAACAACATAGCCTCCAAAAAGGATCCACATGGAAGCAATCAGAGATCCAAAAGCCATCATAAACCCGATGAACAGCCAGATCCGAGCACCTTGAAAAGACGTAGGGGTGTTTTGTGTCCAAGTACAGACACGTGTGACACTCAGCATGCTTTTGTTTCAGAGCACCTTCTATCACACACCACAGCTTTGCACAGACACACGGCGGGCACACTGGTACCGTTTTTACAACTCTTCCAAGACTTCAGGGCTGCACAGATCTATCGCTACCCCACAGCCCACCCTGCCATACCTGTTTGGCCCAGACAGCCTTCACTGTAACTGTCCCCCCGCACTTGTCCATTAGACACCGCATTGATCCTGTACACGCAAAACAGGGTAAAACTGGGTAAACACAGGTAAAGCAAAAAGTAAGTGTTTACAAAACAATAGGAAAAACTTCTCAGAAACCTGTATAAAAAGGATGATCTTGTATTTCTTGCATTTTCTGGTATTTTTTTTTTAAGAAGGGGGACAAGACTAAAACTTAAAAAGCATTTCTCCAAAGACGAATAAGACTTGGACCAGCATAACACACTTAATTTTTTTAAAAACGGTTCCTTACTATAAATATCAACAAATATAAGAAAGATATTAGAAATCCCAGATAGTAACTTGATTTGTTATTCTTGGTTACCTTTCCATTTAAAGACTATGCATTCTTCTATTAATTGTGTAAAATAAGTTCTAGGAGTATGTAGCTCTGATCAAGAAATCACACTTACATTAGGAATGCAATAGTGGCTATAACCCCACAAGCATGGTATGAATGGTTGAAATCTTCCACTTTTGGGTATTTTACTGCTGCATCTATGATTATCCACCAACCTGTAAAAAACTATTAAAAGAGAAGAAAGAGCACAATAGCTTAAAATATGGATGTGAGCCTTTTAATACTACATAAGATTGCTGTAGAAAAAAAAATTAATATAGGAAATCATTCTTACGGTCTCCAACAGAGCTAACTGATAGCATAACTAGTTTTGCCACCAACTTAGGAACAAGGTTGTAATACAAATTAAATACAA
The DNA here is from genome assembly GCA_013398915.1 of Dromas ardeola. Lineage (NCBI taxonomy): Eukaryota > Metazoa > Chordata > Aves > Charadriiformes > Dromadidae > Dromas > Dromas ardeola. Next base: position 13,377 of record VYZM01012232.1, on the reverse strand, counting down.
AGCCAGAAATTTACCGACTCCAATAGTTATCACATGGGTAGAAGCTGTGAAACCTAAGTAACACGTGGGTGCAAGCACCCAGCACAGATTTTGCCGTTAACTCTGCTGCTACATACAACGACGTTTCCCTGTTCTTCCTTTTGCTTCCAAATGACTAATCATTTTTAGCTCATCGACAACTGACAACATCTAAAAAGCCCAAAAGCAGCATAAGAGAAGCTGTACATACCAGCACTCCCGCAGCAACAGAAGCGATCGTGTTTCGTTTCTCTCCCCAGTCAACACATTCCGAGCACCTCAAGCTCTCAAGAAAACCTGACATTTTTCAGCGCTCTAAAGACGCAGAGAAGAAAAAGGGACATTTCTTTCCAAGAGGAAACCCATCACGCATCGAGGGCTGGCAGGCAGCAAGATGCATCGTGCCAGACCGCTTAAAAATGCTACAAGGCTACCTGAATATCCCACCCCATCCTGAGGGACGAAGAGCTGACAGAGCCTGCCCACCGATACCCACCCGGCACACGGCTGGTGAGGCGCCGGCCTCGGAGCTGAGGTGAACACAGACAGCTCCGGCCTCGGAGCTGAGGTGAACACAGACAGCTCCGGCCTCGGAGCTGAGGTGAACACAGACAGCTCCGGCCTCGGAGCTGAGGTGAACACAGACAGCTCCGGCCTCGGAGCTGAGGCGGTGGCAGCTGAGGCCTCGGAGCTGAGGCGAAGACAGGCAGCTCCGGCCTCGGAGCTGAGGCGAAGACACCGCCGGCCTCACAACTCCCAGCCCTCAGCGAGGGCCCCGCCGCCCTCCCGCGCCCCAGGCCGGGCAGATCCGGCGGGAATACGGCCATCCGAGAGGGGGAGAGGGCGCCGGCCGAGCCTCCCGTCCCGCCCGGGGAGCTCCGCCATCCCCCCCCCGCGTTTACCTGAGGGCGGGGAGGGACCGTTGGCCGGCGGCTCACCGGCGCGCGCAGCAGCCCCAGCCCAGCCGCCCTGCGCTGCGCACGCGCCGCGCCCCGAGACGGGGCGGCCCAAACAACTCCTCCTGCGCATGTGCCGCAGTGCCGGGGCCAAGGGGGGGGAATGGCGGCCAGCGCGCATGCGCGGGGCAGGCGCCGGCCCTCTGCGCATGCGCATCAGGTGCCGTTACGTAAGGGGAGGGGGGTTCTGGAAGGTTCTCGGCCGCCCTCAGTCGCAGCTGAGGGGCGGTAGCGGCGGCTGCGAGCGCTGTGTTCTGCCGGGGATCTATCGCGGCTTGTTTCCTGGGTGGAAGGAGCCTGGCCGGTCGCTATGGGGGTGACTCAGGAAGCGGGGCTGTCTCCTCAGGCGTCGCCGGTGGAGCAGGAGCCGTGCGGGGGAAGCCCGGCGGGCTGGCGGCGGTGAGTCGGCTGGGCACGGCGGGGGCAGCTCCTCGCAGCCGGTGGCTCGGGCTGGGGTGTGCTCGCAGAAAGCGGTTCTTCGGGGCGGTGGGAGGGGAGAGGCCGTTATTTGGCTTTACTTGACGTGCTGGGGGGCCGCCGTTGCGGGCTGATCGCGGGGTGGCGGGTAAACGTTATTCACAGCTTTTTTTTTTATTTTTATTTTTAATTGCAGAAACGACTTGGTCTCTCACGGGAACCAGCACAGGGGGTGCCCGGCGGCTCCCAGCGGTAAGTGCCTGTAAGCGGCCTCTGAGGCGAATTCAGCCCGGTAACGCCTGGGCGGGCGGGGAGGGCGCGGCCTGCCCGGTGGCGGCCGGTTGTGTGAGAACAAGGGGAGATGTGCCCGGTGTGTGCGCTGTCGGAAACGCCGGTGTCTCGTTAACTTAGCGGTGGGAGATGGGGTGGCGTTCCAGATGGGAATTAATCAGTTGTTTTATCTTAGCTGTGTCCTGTATAGTGCATGTGCCCTTGGTTCTCGTTTAGAGGTGAAGTAGTGAAACTTTAGCTTCAGTAGTAGCGAGGGGAATGTTGCTTACGAGCTCGTGTAGAACTTGGTACCCTTGATCGATTTCAGTAAGGTTTTACTTAGTAACTTTGGCTTACAATGATGGAAACTTTGTGATTAAGCAAGCTTCCTTAAACTGTACAGTGGTGACATAACTCAGGGTTTAAGCAATGGAGATAAGATAGTTACACCCTAGAATACAGTAACCTTTGTAGATATAAAATGGCTGCCACAAGCAAGGGACAGCCATGTTAATTATTAATATATAACCTTAACAAGTGTTACACCCTCTACATGTCATATCCAGTAAAACGTTAGCTGTATTTTTCACTACTTATGTAGAATGTTTTTAAAAGCAGCTTGCTACGTACTCTGCTGGGATGTGTGGAGTTTTGTGCAGATAGTTTTTTAATGCAGTACAATCAAGGAAGTGGCTGCTTTGTACTTTGAAGGTATTTTTTTTTTTTCCCCTGTCAGAGGAAAACAGTAAAACTTAACCTCCCTAGAACTGCAGGAGAAAATTATTCAGTTCATGGTTATGGCGAATGGTTATTTTTGCATTGTAGATGCAATAGACTGCATTTAGAATAGATTGAAGATAAAATACCTTGGGAATTCTGTTAGGAGAAATAAAAGGTATTAACTTGTATCCTTTTCAAAAAGGTGCGTGATTACCTAGCAAATGGAGTGTATGAAACATTAAACTCTCACAAACAAACCTCTCTGCAAAATTCCACACAGAACTACTCATGGTTTAAACTGAAGCCTTTTTGTATTCCATATAGAAGACTGACTACAGGAGAGGAAATGACAAAACTTAAAAATGTCATGTGCAAAATATGCTGATAAACTGGATGAGAATTTTTGGTGTGCTTAATTATCCTTGAACTTCTTGCCTGTGTGTCATAATTGTTGCTGCTGTATAAATGATTAGCTTCCCCTTCCTCACCACAACAGGAACAGAGACCGGGTATCACAGAACAACAATAAAAACAGAACCAGCTTCTGAAAGTGCTTGCATGGAGAAAACGGTGGTTACGAAAACTGATGATATGACAGGCTTCATGGATGACTTAACCCTTAGCTCACCAAAGAAAAGAGAGTCATCTTTGAGATCCAAGAGAAGTTGTGATAGGTCATCGACAAGATCATCTAGCAGATCTTCTTGCAGTTCACGGTCCAGTTCCAGTAGTTCCTCTTCAGCTTCCTCCAGGAGTTGGAGCCGGTCCAGATCAAGGTCATGGACAAGAAGAAACAGTTCCCGAAGGTACAGGAGAGACTCCCGTTCGTATTCCAGAAGCTGGTCGAGATCGCGTGGCTACAGGAGGTACCGAGGAAGGTACCATGCCAGGCATTACAGGAGGTACCACCGCTCTCCTCCGAGATACAGATCACGCAGCAGGTCGTGGTCTCGTGGAAGATCATATTACAGAAGGTCCTATTCGAGAAGCAGATCACGTTCAAGAGGCCGAAGATACTATGGATTTGGGCGAACAATATATCCCGAGGCTTACAGGAGCTGGAGGAGCAGGTCACGAACGAGATCTCGGAGCAGGTCACCTCTCCATTTGAGTGAAAAAGGTACTTTTGTTTATGAGACTTTGAGAACCTCCAAACATACAGTTTATTTTAACCAGTCAAATTCTCATCAGTTTACTTGCTTCATAGAGTGTAACTGATAGTGGCAATGTGGAAGGAAGTCTCTGCATGGTTATAAAAATGTGTTTAAAAAAAAAAAGTAGCTCAGAGCATGTTCTTAGCACTTCAACTGAAGCTAAATCTTAGTTTTGATGGAAATTCATCACAGTTGATGCTTACACAGGTCTAGTGATAGTAAACCTGCAGTTTTTAGGCTTGCATGGATAGGTACGTGTTGATTTAAACATAAGAGAATTACACTTTTTTTTTCCTCTTGTAGACAAGAGGGAACTCCTGGAAATTGCAAAAGCCAACGCTGCAAAAGCTCTGGGAACAGATAACATAGTCTTGCCAGCAAGCTTGAAGATCCTTACTCCTTCCAAAGAGATAAAAAATGAAAAACAAGAACATGAAGATCCTGGAGAATCAGCTGAGGTAAGTATGAACTGGAGTATTCTCAATGAAAAGGTAAACACTTCTTAAAACTTGTCGTCTGCATGGATGTGTTACAGTCTTTCACTGTGGAGTTAGTGATTATGAATTCAAACCCTTGAACAAAAACCTCAGATTTACCAGAGAGTTGAAAAACTACTCTAAAAATCAATGTAAACTTTGTGTTAAGCTGCAAGCAGGACTATGGACTCCTAAGAGGTGGTTAAGCCACTGAGTGCTTGCAGGCTTTGCAGTAGTGATAGGTTGGGTCGGAGAGGTGAATTTACTTTGTTCTTTCGAGTTATTCTTCTAATAGATATTGCCTGTTAATGACACTAGTTTATGTCTTTCTGGCCTAAAACAAGGAGTCTCCTAAACAAACCTAGTGAATACTGTGGTGATTTTTTTTTAAAGGTTAAATCTTTCTACCCTTTGAACTGTTAAAAGCTTTTCATGTGCAACAAACTGTTTCCCAGAAGTTACATACCCAAGCACACAATGCATTTTACATACTTTATTTCTGTCTTATAGAAATCATGACTATGGTTCCAGACATGATGAAGAAAATCTGTTGGTAATTAAGGGACTTGTGGGCTGTAGCTGCTGTGAATTTAAGGGAGGGAGAAACTTGAGCAGCTTAAACAGAATTTTAGTTTGGCTCTGTTGTTATAGTGTGTTAACCTGATTCATGGTAAATACAAAGCTGCGATAACTGTTACATCGATCGGATGCTGCTATTTCAAATGGAAGTAAATTTACTAAGGGTTTTAGACAAATGGTCCAGGCATCCCTTTCATAATATATGCAATATATTCCAGATGTTGAGAGAGTACAGAAGAAGAGGCCTGCATCACTTGCAGATAAGTTTATTGTCATTATCCAAAGCTCTGCAGGATGGATATGCAGAACTTAATGCAACTTAACTCCACCACTACACTTCATTGTATGGCAGTCCATGCTCGAAATCGTTTGAATCCTTTTTAAAACTGTAACTGGGGCATGGATATCAGGTCACATGTGAATTGGCACAGCGACATTGGTAAAAATACTGAATGCTTTTCAAATTGAGTTCCATATTAATCTGTTTGCATATTTAGTAGCTTACAGCTACTTTTGATGTAAATAACTGAATCGGCTCTACCTGAAAGTTCATACTCTGTAGTAATTGCCTTAACTTGCATGGAATACTGTATCCTCCCGCTGAAGCTGTGTGTGCTCTTCTCTAGCAACCCAGAAGACTTGCAGAAGACATGACCAAAAGCGGGATGGAGAGAGCAACCATACAGAGAAGCATTTCTTTCAGTCCTAATGTAAGTGTGACTTTCCCAGATGGAATTCCAGTACTTCATCCCCCCTGTGTTAAGCTTTTCCCAGCGTTGGTTGCGAGATTGGGTACGGTGTTCAGCCATCCCCGGGAAAGCAGGGCTCCGTCATGCATAACGGTGACTTGGGAAGACAAAATGCCATAATTCCAAATGTGTCCCCCCCCTTCCTTCCTTGTCCAGCTTTATATACTGAGTGTGATGTCTCATGGTCTGGAATATCCCTTTGGTCGGTTGGGGTCAGCTGTCCCAGCTGTGTCACTCCCAGCTTCTTGGGTGCCTTGTTGGCTGGCCAGTATGAGAAGCTGGAAGGTCCTTGACTGCTTAGCAACAACTAAAATAGTAGTGTGTTACCAACATAATTCTCATCCGAAATCCAAAACACAGCACTGTACCAGCTGCTGGTAAGAAAATTAACTCTGTCCCAGATGAAACCAGGATAGTGGCTTGCCCCAGGAGTGGGGTGCCCCCAAGTTATATATAGATAGATATATTTTAATAATGCAGAACTAAGGAAAAAGCAACTTCCTTGAATCCTGTGTCAACTAAGTGTATGAAAACATTTGTCTTATCAGCACAGATAAACCCCTTGAAGTTGGCAAGTCTTAGTATGTTCCTTTTCGTTCTAGAATTTAAAGGCGATTTCTTTTTCCAGAATACAATGGCAAAACCAGTACTGCAGAAGCCAGTGAGCCATGTTGTTAAAGAACCTGCGATTTCTCCGGCAAGAGAAGAGGACAAAAAGGGAAGTCCCTATGGGCAATGGGTTCCTGTCAAGAAGGAGGAGAAGAAAACATTTTTAAACTTCTCACCCAAAAGTGCACCATTCCGGGCACGCTAGCCTATTTTTCTCCCTGTCTGACTGCAGCATTATGCATATGTCAGTAGTGAGATCTGACATTTTCTGATCGGGTTGAAGACTTGTTAATACTGAGTATTTATTTTGAGATCTTAATTTTGGAATCTTAGGTTTCTTTTTCAGATGTAGAGCACAGTGATCCAGAAGCCACAGATGGGAATCTTGTGTATATTTGTAAATATTTTTGTATTGCTTTAATGGACTAGAACTTACAGGTGGGTAACTTTTTCTAAACAATGGTTCAGTAGCTGTTATTTTGAACTCCTGACTTACATTGTGTAACTGTTTACTTCAAGTAAATAAACTTTAGTTTTTCACTGGCCTCTCTGCGTGTCAAGTGTTAGACCTGTGTTTGGTGGGACGCTGACTGTGTGCTGTACATGGGTATTTCCAGGCATAGCTTTTCCTTCCCCTACTGTTATCCCGGAGCGCAGCAGAAGGCAACTTCTGTGTCATTCTGAAAGGGCACCTTTATCCTGGAATCGCTCCGGCTGTGGCTGGTTCAGGGCCTTTGGAGGAGCTTCCCCAGATACCCCACTGCATGCGGAGAGTGCGTCTTGGATGTAAACCCGACTGCTTTATGTGAAGCCATCACCCTGTACCTGAGCGGTGGTCACTTCTTCTAATGCTGAGCTTGCCTTGGTGCTGCCTTGCGTTTTTGATTTAGGTTGCTTTAAAAACAGCCTGTAACGGTTTACTCTTAAGGCAGCAAGCAGCTTGGGAAGCTGCTGGAGGTGGCATTGTGACACCGAGGGTACAGGTGATGCTGCTTGTAGCCGCAGAATGTAGCAGTACAGCGCACTCCGCTGCATGGCTCACCGACCTTTGTGAAGAAAAGCATTGCAAGCACGTCAATGCGCTGTTGCATGCTTTTGGGAGCAGTTAAACTCGTATTTTGTAAAAATAAACGGCTAATAAAATAAACTGACTTGTTGACTCCAGTCTGGAAGCTGCTTTAAGAAATTACGGAATTGCCAAGGCTGGCAAATGTACTAAGGATTATGTATTTTATGGCAACCTGAGGTTAATGCTTGAGAGAAACCCTATTCCTTACCCCCCTGGGGAGGAGGACAGGCCGTTGTGCTGCCCCCGGGAGAACTCTGACCTTGGGCACAGGACAGACAGCCGGGGGGTAGCTCTCTCCAGTCTTCAGCCACTGGAGACTGAAGACAAGCTGTATCCTAAATTAAGTATAAGACTGCGTGTTTATTTAAAACATGAAATTGCACAAGCTGGTCACTTCCACAACTATTTGTTCCACAAATTACTTCTACAAAGTACTTTTCCGATACAACTTCATATTGCCTGCAAAATCTCCATACCAAAGGAGTAGACGTGTAAGTAACGCTGAGATAACGTTCTGCGGGAGACGGCGGCTCAGACGGCTGTTCCCCTCTCCAGGTTCTGTTTAATCTCGGCTGTGTACTTCCCGTAGAACCTCTCCGCCTTCTTGTTGAACTTGGCGTTTCTCTCGTTAATGTAGTCGATGTCCGCGTCGTCGTTGTAAGGACGCCGGCGACTGTATTTTTCACGCTTTTCAATCCTGTAAGGCAAACGGCAGCGGGTGAAGACCTGGGGGTGAATCCTGTGCATCTGACCACCCAAAACCCTCCTGTCAGCATTTCTTTGTTTTATCTTAGCATTTACTTACTGCTTTTCAAGATCTGCGACCATCCTGTCCACCCCTTCCTTCGACGGCACGTGAGTTCCGTGCAGAAGACTGTCAGACGTGGGATACAGCGCTTCGCCGCTGGACAAGAGGAACGGGAGTTTTACACGTGCGTTTTAAAGACCAATTTTGTGTTAAAAGACTAATTAATATTACAGTGTATATGAGAATAGGCGTGTACAGAAAGGATTAGTTGGAGTCTTTAGTGTTTGTCTGTGGTATTTCTACATTATTAGCAGTATCAGGTGGCTGAGATCACACTTACTACTGCTCTTTCAGCTTCTCGTACTGCTCCAGGTCAGGTTTGATCTGCCGTGTCAGCCTCTGGTACTTGCGCAGCTGCGCAGCCGCGTAATCTTAGGAAGAAAAGGAATTCGTGTCAAGGTGAAGGTTTTTATTTCACGGCTCCGTTTGCAGCTTGAAATAATAACAAAGGGGTTCATCACGAACACGGTTAAGCCGTTACCTGAAAATCCCAGATCTGGATTTTTCCTCTTCTTTCTCCTTTCCCACCTCTCGGCATCCTCAGCGCTGATCTCCAGCAGTTTAACTCGCTCGTAGTCTTCTCCTCTCGCTGCACATTCCTAAAGCGGCACAAAGAACATTTTGGTTTTAACAAGATAGTGGCCGATGATCAAATTTAGAACTGCCGAGATCAGTCCTGTCACCCTCTAGTGCAGGACAGTAATTTAGATCACTGGGAGTCTAATTAGCAGATGGATTTTTTGGGGGTAATGTCTGTAGGAGCTCCCTGTGAAGGTGGCCCCGCCTCCCTGCCAGCACCTGGACGTATGGGTGGCTGCAATTGTGTATTTACCTTCTTTTTTTCCTCCACCTTCAGCTCCCACTCCAGCCGAGCTTTTTTGGCTTCCCAATTTGCTGGCAATTTTAGCCTTTTATCTTCTTCCACCACTTCTTGGTGATTCAGCTTGCGAGCCTCGTTCTAGGAACAAAAAACGTTTGTTACCCAACTCCAGAGACGCGGGGCAATTCTCCATCACGGAAACGAGAGCAAGGGAACCCCTGAGGATCACGGGCGCCCGTCCCGGGAGGCGGCCAGGCCGCCGGGGTCAGATCCCACCACGTAAAACGCTGCTTTTGGGGTGGGAGAAGCGAATCGGTGACACAACCTCCCCGCGAGCGTCGGGCAACCCCCGCTGCCCCTTCAACACAGTTTCTCTGTATTATCGGGAGCGGCCCCGCTGCGGCCGCCGCGTACCCGTTTCATGTGGAGCTCACGGAACTTGCGTAGCCGCTCCTCCCGCTTCTGCGCCGCCGCTGCCGCCGCCGCCGTGCTAGGCCGCGCCTCGTCCTCCGAGCCCGAGCCCTGAAACAACCCGCGCTCAGCCACCGGCAGGGCGTCGGGGAACTCCCCGACGCCGCTCCCCTTCTCCCCCCGTCCCCCCT
>VYZM01012230.1:370239-396531 GCA_013398915.1 Dromas ardeola | reverse complement strand
GGGCACAAGCTGGAACATAGGAAGTTCCGATCAAATCTGAGGAAAAACTTCCCTACGGTGAGGGTGACAGAGCCCTGGAACAGGCTGCCCAGGGAGGTTGTGGAATCCCCTTCTCTGGAGACTTTCAAGACCCATCTGGATGCAGTCCTGAGTAATGTGCTCTAGGCAATCCTGCTTTAGCAGGGGAGTTGGACTAGATGATCTCTAGAGGTCCCTTCCAACTCTGAAATTCCATGATTCCATGAAATAACGTTGGCTTTGAAGGAATTAAAGTTGGCCTCTGGAAACTATTTCTTGTATTACATGCGAAGAGTCAGTTCTCAAAAACAAGAAAAAAAGAAAACACAAAACCCCAACCAACAAAAAAAAAAAACACCAAAAAACCACCACCAAAAAATGAATGGAAAAAAAAGAAAAAACAATGAAATGAATGAATGAAATTCTGCATTTCTATCACATTGTTCTAAACACGGGCTGTCCAAAAACTAACCTGCTTATAAGTGAAAGAACTATCCCAAAAAACACAGGAGTAAAGTGCTAGTAACGAGGAACTACCTCTAGTGATTTAAACTTCTGGATTCGGCATTCCTGTAATCCTCCAGACTTCCTTGTTGTGCAACAGAAGTGCCTGGCACAGCAGACTCCAGGCACTTATATTTTCTGATAACGGTATGTACATTTTCCTGGGTAAACATCCGAGAGCCGTGCCCCCTGCTGCCCGGCACCGCAGCTCCTCCAGCCACTGCGGGTTCATACATCTCTAACCGAAGCACTTGAAATGCTTCAGCAAAATCTAACACTTATTACATATGCCAGGATCACAACATTTATCTCCTGTTGTTCTCAGTAAAAATTTACTTCTACAGGTAACTGAAGAGACCAAAAGGGATAAATTACTAGTAAACATTGCTTGAATTTCTTAACCCTACAATGGTGCTAAGCAAGGGAAAAGGAAAAAAAAAAAAAAAAAGGGCAGGGGGAGAAAGGAGTCCTTAAAAGATTAGGGCTTTTGTGACTTGATTTTGGAAGCTCTGAAACACCATCTGACCTGCAGTAAACAGCTTTTGTTTGGTGTTTCCCAGGTTTTGGAAGCAGTTAGAGGGTCTCTGGTACAGAGACATACTGCCTGGAGCAGTTCGAATGAAGGCTCTGTATGTACACATACAAAGCATGAGCAGAAGAAAGCCTGTATTTGCAATTAACACTTCAGAAGTTTAATAATTTATTCCAGAAAAAAATGGGTTTGAATTTGAACATTCAGAGAAAATAAATCTCCTGCTGTCCTCCTTCCCTTCTCTAAACCCTGACTTTCCTCACCATCTGTAGTTGCCCTTCTCCTTGTTCATTTGCCTCCTGAAACTGCCTCTCCACTCACATCTGCACCTTTCTCGCTCTCTCCCACCTTGTCAACCCCACAGCCCCAACTCACGGAAGGCTCAAACAGGGAAGCTCCCTGCCAGCTTAGTGATGAGCCCCGTGAAGCCATTACCCTTCCCTACCCCACGTCTTCCCAGATTCATTCACATTAATCATGGAATCACAGAATGGTTTGGGTTAGAAGGGACCTTAAAGATCATCTAGTTCCAGCCCCCCTGCCCTGGGCAGGGACACCTCCCACTAGACCAGGCTGCTCAAAGCCCCATCCAGCCTGGCCTTGAACACTTCCAGGGATGGGACATCCCCAGCTTCTCTGGGAAGCCTGTTCCAGTGCCTCACCACCCTCATAGTGAAAAATTTCTTCCTAATATCTAATCTAAATCTACCTTCTTTCAGTTCGAAGCCATTACCCCTCATCCTATCACTACATGCCCTTGTAAAAATCATTTTCATTTCAGTCATCTTCATGAAGATGGCAAGATCATGAATTGACACTGGGGAGGTTCTGATTGGACCTAAGGAAAAAGAAAAAAGCCCACCTTCTCTGTGACAACCCTAAGCTACCTGCTCTGAATTCAGTGTTGGCCCTACTTTGACCAGGACATGTTGGACTATAGACTTCCCACAATCTCATCCGACCTGAATGTTTTTACAAGTTCTTTGGTGATTCTGTGCTTGGGGTCAGGAGCTAGTGAACCTATAAGGCTAGTATTAATTTAATTCATCATTCAAAATACCTTTTACAATGTTCTTTGGTATGCCTTTCCCAACCAATTACCAAGTTGTGCAACAGCTATACATACTTGAAGTAGGACTAAGAGGAACCAGTTTCACTGTATCTTGGGTATCTTGTAACTCAAGATAAAGATCTATATGCATGTCTTTTCTACTATAGTTATATTTGTAGTATGTCCAGCTTGGGAGTTCCTCCAGTCCTACAGCAATATATGGACAGCAGTTCACAACTTAGAGAAGCTGATTTCAGTAGTAAGGTAAAACAACTGTTCACAAAAATACTCATTCCCTTTCCTCAGCCTTCCTGCACATTCTGCTACTAAGTCCAGCTATGCTTGTACCAACTCAGCTTCTGAGTAACACCTTAAAATTAGGAAGTTTACGTTTACCTAAGTTTTTGCTGTAACTTTTTTTTCCTCACCTCTCAAAATACTAACATAATGGTATTTTTTTTGAAGCCAAAGGACATAATGCCTTTCCCTACAGATGGAGTTGCTAATTTCAAGATATTTTCATAACTTTATCAAGAAGCTGGACTTTTAAAAATTATTATTAAAATACAAAAAAAAATCTCTTTATATCAAACTTTGCAGTGAACAATTTCTTGAACAATTTCAGTGAGTGCCTATTTGCTTTCAGAGCATGTAAAGAAGTATAACTTTAAAACAAACAGGTAAACTTGGCTTCAAAATGGGGTGAACTAAGATTGAATTACCCTTGAACACTAAGTAGATTTCTAAAGCTGTAATTCACATGGAAAGGAATAATCTATAATCAAGAGACATTTTCATTATTTTTACAGAAAAAAAAATTATGTTTCATCTAACCTGAAGTGCTCCCAGCTTCCTCAAAATCAATATTTCCAAGGTGAAGGACACCAGCCACTACTCTAAAAAGATCAAGTTTTTCTGCATCATCCAGTCCAATCTTTTTCATTGCTGTGCACATTCTGTTAAAATCTCCATGATCATCTAAGAGTGGATCCTTCAAGGAACCTGCTTTGAGATACTATAAAACAACAAGATAAACCAAAAATTCAGTAAGTTATTTTAAAGTAAATGTAAGCAATTATTTCCAGTCAAGAATACACCAGAACAAAAAGCACAAAAAAGCATGCAAAACCCGAACTAAGTAGAAACAGATCAGAGCTCTTCATACAATACAGGCTTTGCAAGAACCCTAATTTGTTTTAATTTACTGATACAAGAAAGATATTGAGGTGCCGGAGTGTGTCCAGAGAAGGGCAAGGAAGCTGGTGAGGGGTCTAGAGAACAGGTCTCATGAGGAGCGGCTGAGGGAGCTGGGGTTGTTTAGCCTGGAGAAAAGGAGGCTGAGGGGAGATCTTATCACTCTCTACAACTACCTGAAAGGAGGGTGTAGAGAGGTGGGAGTCGGTCTCTTCTCCCAAGTAACAAGTGATAGGACAAAAGGAAACAGCCTCAACTTGCACCAGGGGAGGTTTAGATTGGATATTAGGAAAAATTTTTTTCACTGAAAGGCTTATCAAACATTGGAACAGGCTGCCCAGGGAAGTGGTTGAGGCACCCTCCCTGCTGATATTTAAAAGACGGGTGGACACAGTGCTTAGTGATACGGTTTAGTGATGGTTTTTGTCAGTGTTAGGTTGATGGTTGGACTAGATGATCTGAAAAGTCTTTTCCAACCTAGACAATTGTATGATTCTATGATTCTATTGAATTGTATGATTCTATGATACTTTGAAGCATGATCTTCAAACTTCAGCAAACTTCATACTATCTTCAGAAAGCAGAAGTTGAGGAGTGTGACAGCAAAGGACAGGGGAATACAGGATGGTGAGCAATGGCAAGAAAGAGTTTGGCTAAGGAAGCTATCGAAGCACTTGTACTGAGGAGCGCTCCTAGCCCCTTGCAGATGAAAGAAGATTGAAGGTCCTTGTAGTAGCATGACAGAAAGTTTGACAGGCCGTGGGAAAGGAGTACAGGACAAATGAGAATGGGAAGAGTTATCCCTATTGCAGACAGACTTATTTAGAGAAATATTAACATTTGCTGGTGATTAAGAAACAGTAAAGTTGTTTGCAGTGTTCTATGGGTTAAAGGAATACCAGCTACCTTTTTAAAATACCAATTTAACTTTTTGCTGATTTTCTTAATTTAAATACATCAAAGGCCATTTTAATTATTAACAGTTTTAAATAGTAGATAGTAACACATCTGCATGCAATCAAGAAACTAACTGAACATGCACAGACTGATCTAAGGTTTTAGAATTACTTTAAAATGTTTTCAACTAAAAAGAATAATTAACTTTAAATAGAAGCCTTGTTAATGTCAAATAAGCTAACATGATTTTTATCAAAACAAAACACCACATGCATCTGAAAAATTCACTTCACACAACGTTTAGACACATCAAAAAACTTAAACTCCATCTTAATTAAGTAAAATGATCACCTCATCTTCCTGATAAGGAAAACACAAAAATAATTGAAGTATTAATTGACTATTCCAGCTACTTCTATTAAAATAAAAAATCTTACTATTTTTCATAAAATGACAGAGTAAATATTAAATTTCTGATTTAAAAAACTGAACAATGCAATATACTTCCTGTTTAAGTGGCTAGACTTAGTTTTAATATCATTGAAATGGGATCATTTATTGTACCTTCAAATTGACATGGCTGTAAGATACAGGTATTATGGCATCATAAGTTCCACTATTTAATGTCCAATACATATTTTCAGAATTATTCTTTCAGTATGGTTTAGTTTAGGCAAACACTTATTTCAAACTAAGTCCTTCAGAGGACACATTTTATGACAGAACACCTGCCTGTAAATCGCATCAGTAACAGATGATTGCATAGATTAATCTTCCAGTAGTAAGTAAATGTTGATACTTTACGCCTACGTAAATTACCAACTTCACTCCAAATCTTAATTTAAGGCAAATTAGGTAAACTGAGGCAAAATCTCCCAACCATCTCTTAGCCTATACGCTTGACAAGAATTAAGTGTCTACCGGCTTTCTGACTCACAGTAATATCAAATCGGCATTTCTGTATCTCACTCTCCCCCATCCCTGACTACAGAAAATGGTCTATATTGAAGCAAAAGAAATTGGCTTTATGTGCCCAGTGTTACCACATATAAACACTAGAAATCCAGGAGCAGACTTTACGATGTCGACTCCAGCAAAGGAAACATCTATACTGTCTTTGATAGCTAGGCACAAGCTACGTACAAGCTCAAGCCCAAGTTCTCAAAGGTAAAAGAGACGGCACAGTCATTGGGGGGAGAGAAGCTCTCGAGTAAACTTATCTTTGTATTATTCCACACATAAATACAGCTTGCCCTGTTACTGAATCCCAAGTATGGATTTGATTAAGATTTGAAATATCTTCCAGCTATGCAAATTAGAAATTCATCCTTTAAGTATGAATAGATGAAAATTGTATTAGAAAGCAGAGTGGAAGTTTAATGAAACATTTAAACAACTTCCAGTTCACATATACTGTTAATTTGGGTTAAATTCTTTAATGGCCTTAAAGGCTTAAATCCTACAAATTCTACTAACTCCAGTTTTAAAAAATGTAAACAGAGACAGAGCAAGAGGAAATAAATGTTTTGAAGTTTCACACTTTCTTCCAGGAAATGCCACGCTCTGCTGTCAGTTAACGGTTCATAGCAAGGGGACAACAAAAAACAATAAAGAATGGAGTGTACCAGGGAGGGGGATACACTCATCCTGGCAGCAAAGTTGCACTAATGTTTTATAACACAGTTTGGAGCATCATTTCAAAAATCCAGACAGCAAAAATCGCTCTGGAAAAAACTACTGCTTCTGACCTATTCCTAGCAGATTTAAAATGACAGAAAGTCTTGGACTGATTTTTGTTTTCCACAGAAGACAAGCTGCATTATTAAGTGTTAGATTATTATAAGAATGAAAAGGAAACAATTTTATACACTGTTCCATTTTAAAATGCATGTTAAACTGTACTCCAGGACTCTAGGAGTCTCTAGGACTCTCTAAACTCTAGGACTGTACTCCAAAACCAGAGTTCTGAATATACCAGCTTTGACAGTACCCATTTAGACCTATAAAGATGTGTAAAATGAACATTTCGTTCCACACTGTAAAATTCTAATCATCATTTTCAACTCTATCTGCATTAGTTAACAATATAAACTAACTGAAGATACAAACATACCTCAGGACTCTTGCGATTCTGCAAAATTTGCTTGTCTGTTTCTTTGTTAGCAAAGTATCTGGTACAGCCTCGATTTAAATACTGTAACAACAAAAAAGTGGAAATGCATACTTAAAGACAGAAGTAAGGAAAACATACGCTTTCATTTAAGGCTTGCTCTACGTGGCTTGATTTGTTCATATGATACCAACAACATGCTAGGTATTCAGAATTCATTCCTTGAAAATTTATTTATTTACATCTACAAAATTACAGAAGTGCAACAGTAATATATTTCTATTTAAAGCCTCTGGATTTTGACAACCAAAATATTTATTGACCCAGTGGGATATTCACTTTGTTATGCCCCACAATCTTAACGTTTGACTCTACCAACCTACTAATGGAGTCTGGAATTGCAGAAAAGAAAAATCAAAATTAGGAACCAAGAAGCTGTACAGAACATAAAAAAAAAATCAAGAATAATCTTTATGTTTTCAGCAATATATAGGCTTTATATAGTATAACCAGGGGTGAGAGGGGTAGGATCAAAGAATTTCTAGTACTGTGTCCAGTGTAGCTTTATGGTCATATTTTTTACTCACCAGTGATATATTTTGATAGGTAATAAGAGACATAGCGTAATAAAAAGCTTGAAGACTATTAAAAGCTTATAACACGGTACAAGTAGAAGCCTAATTCAGAATCTGGCTTCTGATATCAGTCTCACATTGTATAGTAAAGGGAATAGACCAAGCATTCAGATAATGACCGACGCTTCCAGCAAAATGGGATTGCCAGCTTTTTCTTCCTGATTTGCTCAGCTGAAAGTAAGAATGCCGTCCAAAAGCTTGGACAGAGCCCTTTGTCTAAAGGAAGTGAACTGATTCTTTGCTCTAGCCCATGAACAAAGATGATGTTTTCAACTAGGTGAACACAGATAATTCTACACTTTGATTAAAATCTATATACAAAAGTCTAAAAAAAATAAAATATCCTTCAAAGCATTTCTAACTGCAGAAGAGAACTAGGGGACAAGTTTAATATTAAAACAAAGCGACAAGAAACGCTGTTCAAAGTTAGCTTGGTGTTTAACAAAATATCAAAAAGTTTTCCTTATCAGCCAGTAAGAATGCAAAGGACAGCATATTTTAAATGCAACAATACATCCCTGTATTACAGCATTAGAAACATGATCCCAGGAACTGGCGATGGGAAGTGAAAGAGGTTGCACTTTTCAGGAGGAGAGCGTGGAAACTTATTTGACAGACTGTGAACATGAACCAGCACAGTATTCAGTAATAACCTATGTAGGAGACACTTAGTCACAAGATAATGGCTTTGATTTGAAAGCTAAAAACTCAAGTAAATTCACACATTAAACCTAGGAGAAATCGTATTTTTAAAGCACGCAAATACACAGCTTGAGTTTATCATGTATAACATTTAAATACCATTGTGTTGTTTTTTTTTTTTTAAACTCTGAAGTACAACACCTGATTATAACATCAGAGACCCAAACTTAAGGCAGCCTGATTTCTCTGCCAGAAATTACAATCTGAAAAAAATTCATCTTCTCATCCCCATCAACTACACTCCAGGTACAGATATACTGTGCAGCTTTACTTTCAAAGCCATGTGGGTGTAGTCCAAGCTACCTAGACCTATAAGGTCCAGCACAGGGTTGCCTAATGACTTTGACTCTCTGAAAATTTCTGCAGAAGAACCTAAAACATGAGCACCCAGGACCCAGCTTTTGTGGGGATGTGCTCAAAGAGGTAACCCCCCCCATCGGTGCTGCCGAAATCCAGACAACAGGTCAGGCAGGTGCAACCAACGCATTTGTCTTGTTCACGTGCCCAAAGCAAGGGCACACCTATGTCAACACGGCCAAATGCATGGGGAGGAGATTACAAGGGATCACTTAAGCCAAAGGGAAGCAAGCCTACCAAGGGGGGAAAAAGAGCGTTATGTTATCCTTCCTCTTTTAACACTGTTTCACTTCTGTGAAAAGTGAGAATTACCTTAGATTTGAGACAGTCCTATTTTCAAGTGAGTGTAGTTGTCCTGGTTTGAGCGACACAGGACCGATTTCTATTCTAATACTTGGGAAAACTGCACTTTTAGAAGACTCTAGTGTCTGAATTTGTGACAATATTTACTTTATAGCCAGCTATGGTATGTGGGTTTCAAGGTATCAGGATTTTCGAGCCTTGCCAGGTGCAGGGATGAGGAGGAGGGAGACCTGGGCACTTGACCCAAACTGGCCAACAGGATTATTTTATACCATGAACGCCACATTCAATATAAATTAGAAAGTTTGCTGAGAAGTTCTCTTTCTTCCTTGATAGCTGTGGTCCTGAGAAATATCTTGCCCCAGTGTCAGACCCCTGAGGCCCTCCCTTCCTCCCAAAGCCTCAGCACTCGCAGTGTCCGACATTTGGTGTCCATTGCTGGGAGTGCATGGCTTCCTGCTGATACAATGGGCTGCGTATAAGCCTCATGTATTTTTATATTGCTATTGGGATCAATACTGGTTTTTTAGTATTATTAATTATTTAGTCTTATTCTATTAAATCTATTTATAACTCAAAAAACATATTTTGTATGTTGTTTCCAAATTCCCCTTCCTGGGCAGGGAGGTGTCATCGGGTGACAGAATAATTGTCTAAACAACAGTAAATCATTGTGGGTTCCTCAAACCATAACAGTAGTTAAGAGAAACCAAGCACTGAACAAAACATGCTTGAGTCTTAGAACCCAAGCTGGCCCTAATTTGGACTTTGACTTGGTAAGCTACAAGGCACAAGACAAGTGGCACAGCAGAGACGAGGCAAAATTGTGTCTTTAGGGATGGATTTTTCTAAATAACCAATTTAAGAGTATGATTTTTTTTTTCCAGAATGTTTTTCTTGCCAAAAAAATTAGCATTAATATCAAAACACTGATCAATCATCAAACCTTGCCTAGTGTAATATCACCATATATTATTAGAAGCTTGAAAGATGGTATTTCCATGGAGTTTGAACCAGACAGACACGCAGTCAACAAAAAAAATGTAGTAAAAAAGTCACACAAGCATGATTATTCAGAGCCGTTTTATGATAAAACCTGAAGCAGCAAATGAAAATGAATAACACAGGAAAAATAATCCTGACAAAAGTAATACAGATTTAGGAAGAAAATTAACCTTTTACTTTTTTTTTTTTCTAAAAATCTCCTATAAAGTGATACTTCATGAAAGTTTAATGCAATATGACTAACAAATATTTATAGTAATTTACAGACATACAAAGATGAAAGTGATCTTAATTTCTTTTTTTTTAATTAAAGATTATCTACTTTAACTTCAGAAGGGGAAAAAAAAGGAGTGTTAACATTTTTAAATTTAACATGCAGGGTGGATCTTTCACATGCAGCAAGGAACTCAGCACTCAAATACTGACTTACGGTAAAGCGATAAATATTCTTAATGGAACTGAAAGTACCTGCTGCAAACTTAGTAGAAGTCAAAAAAAATATGTCAGGGTGTGATAAGGCTGGGGGCTGTAAACTCTTTATAACTGAAACAGGCAAGTGAGCGCCTTCTCTAAAGGCGCTCAGGCTGTTCAGTACTGTACTGCACCAGCCTGATTAATTAAGCAGGTTATAATTCTGACCTTGACATCTACAACCTTGTGTGCTGTCACGAGTAGTTTTTGATAAAAAAAAAAAAGAAAAAAAATCCCCAAGAGTGGGCACACAGCATACTCAGTTCCAGAATTAAAAATCTATTAACGACAAGAAATAAGTTTTAATGGAAAAGTGGCTGCCCAATAAAAATATGTATTTGAAAAGTTGTTCAAGATTTTAGCTTTAAAACATACAAGAGGATATTGCATAGAATAACTGCACAGTAAAGAAGAAAGTTTTGAAAACTAGCTCCATATTATAAGAAAATAAATGGTGGGGCTTTGTTTTGGGTTTTTTGGTTGGGTTTTTTTGTTGTTTTTTTTTTTTTTTTCAAGTATTGTTTTTGTTGTGTGTTTCAAAAGAAAAGCTTTCCTTCTAGAGAACAGAAGCAGTTCCTTCTTAGTAAGCATTAGACCAAGTTTCCATCGCACAACTGAGTACTAACAGATGAACTATATGATGACACAAACTAAATATTTAAAGAAATAATATAAGGTCTACAAAGGCCCCTAGGAACGCCTTTGAGGAAGTTAAGGAAACTTGTCCTAAAATACTGCCATAGCTTTTAGGGAGCAAGATCATTTAGGTATCACCGTACAAACCTTATGATGTGCACAATACAGAACTGCGGCTCTGTCCCTGCTTCCTGGCTCATCAGGACGCAGAGACTGACTTGGCCAAGCCAAGAGGCAGCAGCAACCTGTTTGGTCACCAGTGTACACCCGCCTTCCCTACAAGGAGTGCGCTAATTAGGGTGTCACCTGTGCAACCCCCGCGTTGCACAAAACTAGTAGGAGATTTGTATCTTTAAGGCTTCTAGCCCTCTGCTGAATTCTGATGAAATAGAGTACAAAAGATTTTGGGGAGAGTAACAGATAAGCACAGTCCGAGCTTTATTTAGAAAGCCAAGTCGGAAGATACACCAACAAAGAAAACAATCAACGCAGTAACGTAATTCTTTGTTAGAAGTGCTCCTCACCACATTTAAAATCAAGGAAGTCTAAAAAGATGACAGTCAATTTATATCCTTGTAATTGCACATGGTCTCCAGGGCTGTTTTATAAATCCCTTCCAAACCCCCGGTAGGAATTTGGTCTGTGTATTTTAGGAATATACAAAATTCTGCTCCTGTGAGATTCCAAGCCAGGCATAAGCCAAGAGACAGTAGACAGATAGAGACAAATGACAGAACACAAGCAAAAAAACTGACCAGTGTTTACCTATAGGATTTGATTTGCAAACATTTTCTTTGCAATGCAAGTCAAGAAAGCACATGGTGTTCAAGTGCGATTGCCAAAAGGAAAAGAATAATAAAAGAAAACAAAAAAACAACCAGAATATTTATATATAATTAAAGAGCAGGAATAAATGATTGAAGGCAAGAGTCTTCACCTTACTACTAATATCGGTGATGACAGTGTAAGATGTGAATAGGCTTAGAAGGACCTTGAGAGGGATGGCAAAAGCTTGCTTTGAAGAGAAAGAGAAGGGACAATCATGAAAACAGTGAGAAACAGCTGTATTGGTAAGGCTGCACTGGTTGGATAAGAGTTCAAAAATACTCATTTCTCAAGAAAAACAAAAATACTGCAATAATCAAGATTTAACACACTGAGAAATTAAAAGATAACTTAAAAATAAGGGAAATAGCGTTGGAGTCACTCAGGCAAACACAAAACAAAATAGAGAAAAAATTCTGACTGACAAGGAAAGGAAGCAAAGGGAAGCATCATGTTATTTGTTGATCATTTCTGAAAACAACTCAGTGAAATCTGAACATAGAGAAGGGGAGGAGAAAGAAGGAAAGCTGGAGGAAAAAGTTAAAAGTTAAACTGAAGTAGTAAAACCGTTCAGTGGAAAAATGGGAGGAAAAGAATGCAAGAACATAATGGTAGGACAGAAAGCCAGCCTGTTTGAGAGAATGCTACTAGAAACATAACACAGAATCAGGGTTAATCAGGAGAAACCACATAATCTCAGAAAAGGGGAAAAACCCTAAAAATAAAGCATGGGGAGAAGACGAGAAGGCAGTAAACAAATCAGAAGTCGTAAGAACAGGCACAGTGGATTGAATTAAAAGGCCCATACTATCAAAGAGCTTGTTTTCAACCACAATCTCTGCTTCACCCAAGCATTTTACTGTTCCCTTCTGAGCTGGGATGGCTATTTACAAATATGGATGTACATTGCAGCGTAACTCACTATTTCATTCTCCCTTCCTTTCCTAACTCCGAGAATTCTACTGTTTTTTCCCTGCCACTAAACATTAACCTAACATTTTAAAACAAGTATGCACAATGATTCAAGTATTATTTCCCTGCTGTTTATTTAAAGTTCACTTTCATTTAGGTATAGTTATGAGTATTACATTCAGCATTGATTTTGTCTGCATTTTATTGGCTTCTCCACTATTTGAGTGACTGGACCAGTAACAGGTTGTGGAAAGATAGCCAAAACTCAGAAATAGTAAGTAGTCATCAGGAAAGAACAAACGAGGTGAACAAAACCTTAAGAGGGAGGATCATGCTTAATGAATAGAAGTAATTTTGTCAGGAAGAGCTGAGCATGGCCTTTGGGTCAACTGGAAATAAAAGGGTAAGCTTTCAGCTGAAAGAGACTGGTGGGTCTTATCATGTAACCTGGAATGACAGAGGAGTATGATGAGAGGAAAGGGAGAGGCTCAAAACTGGAGCACTACAATATAGTATAGTATGATAGGAATAAGGCGCAACAGAGTAGAAAAGAAAAGTGATACGAAACCACATGGACTGGAACACAGAAGCACAACAACCTTGTCACCGTGGTGGGATCCTTGGTAGGAAGCGTAAGGGACGAATAATTTAAGAGAGAATCGTGGGACAACTCCTACCTCTTCCTAAACACGTGGTTGGAATAGGAAGAAATAAACACAGTTTTCAGGATTTAAAAGATGCATTACCCACAGAACAGTTTGATCACAATCAAGAAAGTCACACTTTACACCTCTAGACGAAACCACAACATTAATATCAACTGAGTATGCAACAGAACATTTTTGGAAAAAACAAAGATTCCTCGATTTTAAGATGGAGAAAAAGTACAGGGCATCTTCCAGTAAGGAAAAATGGTAGGTAGCTTTATTTCAGGATCAAACAGATTTAACAAAAAAAAAAAAAATTCTGACTTTTGTAACAGGAAAGAGTCTGCCAAAGATAATCAATAGAGATTTTAATAAGATCTCTATGAAAAATCCACGTATGGCAATAGGAGAAGCTTTAAAAACACTGACTCTGATACTCACCCTGAAGTTGTCAGGAGAGCTTAGGTATAGTTTTTCCCTAATGTCTTCTGGAGCACCAGCACAAAGCCTGTAAAAGATATGATAATTCCTCTCTTCTTTGCCTTGCACACAGATCCTAGATTTCTCCAGAAGGTAATGTGATACAAATCCACCAACCACCGAGTTCTAGGAGAAAGAAATATTTTTTTCTGATTATCTGAATATTTTTTGGATTATCTGAGATTTGGAAGTTTTCAGTTTACGTTTGTCTGATCACGGCTTGCTCAACAGACACTGCTCAAAAGAAGATTAAAATGTATCTGTATCTAACACATATTAAGCTTAGAAAAGAAACCATTGCCTTTGCCATAACTTCTTCCCCCGGCTCATGTATTGTATATACATACATTCCTCTTAAAAGAAGGGTCCGCTTCACCCCAACAAGCACAAAACGTTGGTGGAATTTCAGTAGTTCCTGCAAAGAGCATTGCTACGGCCACCCTTACACTTCCAGTGGATGGCAGTAAGTGCCACTACTGGACTACTGCAACCTTCTCTAGCTGCATTTCACAGAGACCATCATCTGGCCTATGATAAAATTCCCTGTGCCTAGACAAATCTTAATAGCAAGGAAATTCCTGAGCTTATGGCCATTACAGCAACTAAGAAGGACTTATTGACTGACAAATTTGACTATGGTTATGCAGTCATCCACTCATTCAGGAGGCCCTAGTCTGTACTTATACTCCTGTGAGAAACCAGACCTAATAAGGTCACCACGAAGTGCAGTCTTGTGAAGTATGAAGTTTTGTAAAAATGGGGCTCAAGTACACAGGCTGATCTTGCACTGGAAAGCTGAAACAGGCTTTTAATCAGTTTCTGAAGATACTCTGAGTGTTATCTGTTTCAGCTGAAGCAATTAATCTGAAACACCATGTAAGTGTTGACAGATAAACTGACAGGTCATGAATGTATCATTCCAAGTAGAAATCTGGGTCCTTTCCATTAGTTTATTAACATGAACGTGACCAACAGATAAAGTCCCTCTACCCTTAAAGGAATTTAGTTATTTACTATCTAAACTATTAACCGAGGATCTGAAGTTTAGTTACAAAACCAAGTGATGAAAACTTAGGAAACAACCACAAGCTCAAGAGCAGATCATAAGCTTAAATTCTGCAGGAAGGAACTGCAAGAATTTGTTTGTTTATGTCCTCATTCAGAAAGATGAGGAGGCACATACATAATCCATTGACAAAGGTTCTCAACTTGGACACACTGGACAGCCATATAGCCATCCTTAGTTACGGAATGTGTGTATACATACACTACTGAAGCAAAACTACACCCAAAGAAAATTTTTTGTAAGCTACACAGTGAATAGTACTTCCGACAAAAAAACAATTCCATGACTTCTTCACATACATAATACTAATGTGAGGTCCCAAAATTTCATACAAATACATAAAAAAATCAATAATTATTTAAAGTATTAAAGCATTAAGCTACATTTAAATCTGTTTATATCTAATATGTAACTCTTGCTTATTTGTCCATAAATACGTAACAGCAAGTGAGTTATTCTTTAGATATGCCTTTTGGCAACAAAGGGAACAATATGTATTCTTTTGTGGATGGAGGTAATTTTACTACTGACTCGACCCACTGTTTTCCAGTAGTGACACAGTACTGTGTGGCTTTGCTTTTCCTTTCAAGGTGATAGAATACAATCAGACCTGTAAAATAGGACAGTAGCTATTTGCTGCAAGATTAATAAGTATATTCAGCCTACTTCCAGTCTAGCATTTACATTTTACGACAAAAAAATCATCACTGGTTACGCGTAACAAAATTCCAGTACCTTTTCATTGAAGTGAATTTCAACAAATTTCCCAAAACGACTGCTGTTGTTGTTGCGAACAGTCTTTGCGTTTCCAAAGGCTTCTAACAGGGGATTTGCTGTTTAAAATATTGAAGTTTTTTAAAGTGTTAGAATTTTATTAATAAGCTACCAAAAAAGAAAGAAAAAACAAATACGTACTAACTATTCAGTGAATTTATTTGGAATAAGGAAAAATATTACCTATTAGGAATAATCAGTTTTGCCAACTGTACTGGATATACTTCAGTGGAACTTATAATGAAGTACTTAAATGTCACATAACACTGCAAATTATTTGAATCAATACTGTAAGAAATTCAGAGACAAATGCTGAAAATTATTCAGTCATGTCCTTCTACAGCAAGTAGGTAAATCACTGATACATAAACTATACGAGACAACACACAATTTGACACTTCCCAATGAGTTGTTATTCATAAAATCTAAACTACCCATTTATCCCACAGATGAAAGTGCCGCTTAAATGTCATGCATGCAACATGTTAGATTGATTAGTGAATAAAAAAACGTATTAGAAGAGTGTGTTGATTTCAAAAACAACTTTAAAATGCCCTTTCAAATTAGGTCAATTAAATGATCGAGTGATTTCATTTTTTACTGGCTCCAGTTTTCAAGTGCCTTAAAGCTCATGCAGAACGAGTGGCAGCAATCTAAAGCATGTATCTCTCTCTCTCTAGACATCATGCACACTTTAAGCAGTTTGAAAATGCTTAGTAGTTATGAAACACAGGGCCTCTGAAAGACTGCATTTACTAGCTCCGAAGATCAAAGAAAACCGATTTACTGAATTGGGCTAACAATAAACCATTGAAAAGATCTGCAAGATTTTTTAAGGCTTTTAGCTAAAAAAAAATGCATTCGAAACTAAGTGAGCAGAAGCTCAGATTTAAAACTCCATCTGTCCACAAATCTGCTCCTACCAAAATCAAAGAATGAAGAAATAACTACAGTAGTTGGATAAATTATGGATGATAATGCATCATTTAGTAGGACAACATCAGCATTAACATTTTTGTTTTGGCTAGGTTTTCATTTTTTAATACTTAAAGCTCAAATCTGACTTTTAAAACTGACTTTTTAAGAGATCTTTGATAACTATTCAGGTATGTTACATAATATTAAGAGTTTTGAAGAAAAGTTTATGAATAAAAACAAATTGCAAGAGGTCTTTCAGACAGGTTAAAGGTTCCTCTAGTAATACAAATTCTGTAAGCGTGCTCATTAAAATTGTGCCTAAAAAACTTCAAAATTCATGCATCAGATGCTGTTTTAGATTAAAAACCCCAACCTTTTCTAAGGTTACCTACAAGGACCAATTGATTTTATGGCATACTGCATCAGGCATTATCCAGCTCTTGGCCACTTTCTCATTTCCTTTAGCACACAGTCGATTTCACTAAGGAAATGGTTTAAGCAAACCTATAGCAACAAGAGATTAAAGCCTGAAGGACTTCTCTTGAATAATCCAGTGTCTTGAATTTGAAAACAGAATATATAAAGCAAAAGGAAAGCTAAACATTTTTTGCTTAAGAAAGAGACAGAGAGTAATGAAATTCTGAAATAAATCTACTATATGCTGTAGAAAACTAAAACTGACATATGAGGCATTATTAAATTGGCTGAGGGTTGTTTGTTTTTGAGATATTTATGTTTTCTCAAAAAGTTATTTTCTGTTCAATTAGGGAGTGCAGGCAACATTAAAGAGGCTCAAACGGATGATCAACATAGTCTGTTCTGACCTGGTTTGGGAGGCTATTATGAAGATAAGCACTATGAAAGAGTTAATCCTAATTACATGCTTTATGACAAAAAAGACATACAGAAAAATGATGCAGAACCATCATTTAAAGGAACTTCCCTCCTTTATCTGACTTTGAGAACTTTCCGGTGAGGAGGAGGAAGTACTCTTTCCTGGTACTAACAAGTAGTAATGAGGACATAATCTTGCCCTTGCAGATTTCATACAGAATAAAATCCAATCTTTGGTACACATGTGTGTGAAGTTCAACTCAAACATACACCTAGAGATGTTCTAGATCAAGGATTATATGACACTATACTAAATACAACTAAAGTGAATCACAAATAAAAAATACGTTTTCAGAATTTAGGATCAAAGTAAACTACTGGTAAACGATGCCCTAGGAAGCCTGGTAGTACTTCCATCCTAGCTTTTATTTAGTTACTCATGACTGACATTTCAAATTTGACCAAAAAAAACCAAAAGACCAAAACAAAAAAAAAACCACCAAACAAACCACTGGAACCTGTAATTCAATTAAAGAAAATTCAATACCTTCTACAATTCTATCATCAATATCTTGGCCAGAACCATAGGATTCTGTCAAATACCTGTAAAGCAAGATAAAAATATCAGTATCTTTTTTCATAGATCAGGTTACCACAATTCAATAGGATTTAGCACTTACTAAATACTTATTAACTATTTACTAAAGGGAAAGCGTATTGATTACAAGTTCCAAATACCTATATTTTTTAAAATAAATGCAGTTTGACTTCTCTTTTTTAAAACAAAAATATTCTTGCAGACTGCAGATTATTTTCAATACTTTAAGACACATTAGTAACAACTTCTAGACGTGTATATGGAAATTTCACTTTTACACAAATATAATGAAACCGTTACTTTACTATCTGTATTTACTAATAATCTTAGTAAACACATAAGATTTCATACATATTTCCTGAATTAAAGACTGTTTCCATGCATACAGCTTCTGTGTTCAGAACTACCAGTGTTAATAAAAATCCCACATGGAGATGGTGAGATAGGAAACTGCAGGTGCATAATCAAGGTAAGATTCAATTTAGTAACTGAAGAAAGAATTTGAAAATAAATCCGCAACGTACTTGCTCCAAAGCTGTAGCTTGCTTGCCCACCGCCCCGCACACAGGGCATGCTTTCTGGAAATTCACAAGTAAATCCGGGTTGAGCTAAAAAAAGTTCTCAAAAATGAGGCCTTCCAAAAAAAAATTTAGGAGCACTAACAGAACTGTATTAGTACCTTTTGCTTTCTGATCACACAAGAGAAAAACCTTCCTGCTTTTAAAACTCAATGATGTTTTGTACGCAGACTCTATGGGGGCTGGTGGTGGGGAGAAGCAGCAGCGATATTTGCCTGCTGCGTAATCAGAACTTCTTTTGCTGGGAAACAGAATAAAAACCTCCTTTGAGAGCATTCCTCGGGAGATGTCCTGCCAGTTCCTGCCGTCTCTTGTTTACTCTTAGTAATATCTAAGTTAGGATGTTGCCCGTAAAAATCGTTACCAGCACCTTGCAGTAATTCTTACAGCTCTGTTAAAGGTTGCACAGGGGTAGAGGAGAGCAGTATGAAGGACAGACAGCCGTGGCAATTCTTCATGGGATGGGGAAGATAATACACATACTAGAGAATACATGATGTCAGGGAAAAGGGAATTACAGATTTATACTGGGGAAACAAGGAGAAGGTGGAGAAGGGAATGTATTCACACTGCCTGCACTGTGCTTCCCTGGATAATCCGGCCACCTGTGATACAGGTGAATTTAATGGAGCAGTGCTTTCCAGTTACAGCGTTCCAGAGTGATATAAAGCAGTTAAAGTATAAAGCAAATATGGTCAAAAACATTAAAATCATGTAAGAGAAAGCAAGGCTGATATATATCAGCAACACAGCCACCATGTAGTTTAATATGCTTGAATTAGTATCAGTCATACATGAACATCAATAAATAAATAAATCCCATTATTCAATCTTATTCAGTAAATTAGGGTAAAGTATAATACAGAATCTCTGCAGTGATCTCAAAATCAAGAGTCAATAACCCTGGATGCTTAAGCAAGCTAAAGAAACAAAGACAGGGAAAACAAAGAAATGCACATTTATGGCAAAACCAACAGTGTCTTGCAAGATACAGTTAAAATGCCTAGTTACGTTTTTATCTACCACAATACCAGATGTGCAATACCAAAATGACTGCATCATAAACCATAACTACTACATGATGTCACTACAACAGAGTTAAGGTTTCTGTGAATATATAGCCATTTCTGTGTTTTATCGTGTCAGCATTTAAGTTTAACCCCATGAATTTCTTGTATTAGGGTGTACGTAGAAGTATCTTATTGAACTGTGGCTTAAACCGACTGATTACTTTACAATTTGCTCTGTCTGTATGTCAACCAAATGCATCAACACAGGAAATTCAATGAATAACTTTGGTCCAAAAGCACAAACCTCAAAACAAATTTAGTGTTTTCTGTCTTGCCAGCTCCTGATTCTCCAGAGACTATGATGGACTGACTCATTTTGAGCACTTTCATGTCACGGAATGCTTTATCAGCTTAAAAACAACACGTTAAACATGACAAAAATTAATATTCAGGAGAGTTGCAAGCATAAAGTTAAGCTACAGTACAAAAATTAAACCACAATGTTTTCAGGAATAAAAAAGTAAATCTTTACAATTGAGTGCAACACAACTTAAAGTCTGTTTCCCTTTCAATTATATTATAGTTGCTCACCCTTATCGAACACTGACATTTAAGAGCTTAAAGTCTTTGAAAACAAAGACCTACTCAACTATATCCAGGACAAAATAAAACAAAACCCACCACCTAGAACTAAATCTCTTGAATTAAATGCAGCTACAAAATTGGAACCGGTCTGACTTTAAGGTGCCCTTTTTTAAAGGGAAACCTTCAGTTGCACTTTGTAACAAGTAACATCTGAGACAAGAAAAGTTGGAAAAACGTGGGTAGTTTTCTTGTTATGCAACAGGTACTAAAACCCCAGCTTTTTATACTTTTGATTACAAAATGAAATGCAACACAGTGAGAAGGTTTTTAACAAGTCAAATGGTGATTTGTAGCTTCCAAATTATTTTTTCTTAAAGTGACTGAAACCAGGTTTAGCCCGTTAATAACCTTTACATGCATTTTCTGCCTATAACACAAGCATATAAAAAGAAACAGTGCATGTGCTCTGGCAACATAATAAAAGGCAAAGGAAATCACTACACAGCAAGACATAATCATAACTATGCCAATCATAATTATGTCATTCTTCACTTCTAAAATCAGAATATTTTTTCTTAATGGTTGTAAATTATATTTAAACTGCTTACACATAAAACACTGGAGGTAGAGAATAACAACAAGGTTGCCAGGGTTGCTAATTTACAAGTTCTTCAAACTCCATATTAAGGGTGAGAAGATTTGCAATCTTAGCAATCAGTGTTTTTATTTTATAACAGTTTAAAGCAAATTAATTACTGTTACAGGTGGCAATTTATGGGATAACTGCAAAGTATTGAATGTTTGTTTTGTAAAAGACAAATACATGCTCAATACATACCAATAGCAAAAACATGTGGTGGCAACGTTCCAAGTGATCTACCCTGGTACTTTTTAATAGTATCTGAAGAATAAAACTTCGGTATATCAAAATATGGATTCACTGCAATAAGAATGTTGGCTACATAGGTCTGTGAAGAAAACAATTAAGAGCAAACTATTAGCTAGTATCCAACCAAACGGTTAACAGCAATTTTCTATTATTATTGAAGACTATAGCCTAAGCATAACAATTACATTTACAATTCTCTCCAGCTAATGCAGATAAAAAAAGGGATATATTTTCAGAGTTCCCCTAATTATCTTCTCTGGACTTCTCTGAAAAAGCACTTCTCGGGAGAATTTCCCAACCATTGAGCTGTGGAGCATGTCCTGAATTTGACCTTTCTCCCAAACTCCTTTTAAATTATTTCCTATTGTCCGAGTGACTGGATCAAGGATAAGACACCACAACCTCCTCCTCAAAAGTGAATAAACTAAGCTTCTGGCTAGCATAACACGCTCTGCTCCAGTAAGGAGGATAATTTTTCAATATCTAATGGAAGCAACTCAGCAGGACAGACTGACAGGATCCTGTCTGGGAACGCGCTCAAGGCAGGCAATAAAAGCATTCAGCCGAGAGAAATTAGCTATGGCTGCTTCCACAGTGAGAAATACAGAATGCAAATGTTCTCTCACAGAGAAGGAATTCGAGAATAACCTCCAACCAAGACTGCTTTTTACCTTTCCATAGGATAAGGAATACTGAAGATAAGGGTTTTTTAAGGTTTCTGAAAAAAACTTTTATAGCTTGGTTATAATGGCCTGATTCCATGCAAGGAAGGAAAGGCGTCTGAATCACAGAAAAAAATAGATTTGCAGGAAAAGGTCTGAAGAAAATCAGATAACCCTTCGGCTTGAATAACTTATTTAGTTTGTTGCTACTGAGGATATCCCTAGATAACTGAAATTTGGACACTATCATTGTATGTTGATATAAGGTTGGATCACACACAATATATTAATTTTCTCAGATGCTTCTGTTCTCAGCCCTTATTTCACTGAAGGAAAGCATTTCTTCACAAGCTGCAAGTACTAATACTAGTTTTCCTTTTAGTAACAAGACAAATACTGTTAATCAGCATTAAACAAAAAGCAAAAAAAATTGTTGATTCAAACTGTATCTTAAAATTAGAAGGGAAAGGTAGTTAAAATATAAATTGAACCTTTTTTTTTTCCTCCAGAACATACATCCACTCAGGACAATGTATTAGTAGTATTTGTTTACAATGAAGAAAGGCTATGAACCTAAATACTATCCTACCTCATAACCAGTTCAGTTTTAGAACTTTACTCCCTTGGGGGTTTTATTGTTTGTTTTTTAAATTATTATTTTTCCAGAACACTGTTCAAATGGCCATTTTTTATTTACTTATTTTAAAGCTGGTGCTTGATATTGAGCCATAAAGAATTTACAGCTATGCAAAGTTAACTGCAACAAAGGAAAACAACTATACTTTCTTTTTATATTTATATACAATGGTTTAACTCCAATTTACTTTAGAACAGTCTGGTAACACAAAAGTTGATTATTTTAACACAGACATTTAGAAAATATGTAGAACTGTTTTGTATCATCACTAGCCAGCTTTCTATTAGAAGAAAAAATGAGAAAGAAAGAAAACACTTATCTTTCTTCTATTTCACAGCTGTCAGTGTCGAGGCAGATGGCAAGGACAAAATGTAATTTAGTCAGAATTCATTAAGTACAATTAGGCAATTTGATAGCAATATAAAAGATTAAGATGGACATCTGAGCTAGGAGGTGTCAAAGACAGCACCTGTTTGCTTCGTTCAAAAATAATGAAGAAAGAAAACCATCTTTGTTAACAGCTACTCTATGGGCAAAGTAAGTTACCTGGAGGAACAGACCTTTGTGATACAACGCTGTGCTGTGGTTGCACATGAACAGTCATGTAGAGAAAAGTCTATTGCTCTGCCTGGTAAAAATTAGCTAACATTAATGTGATTAATGTGATTCAGATCTCAAAGTATAATGTCCAAAAAAAAAAAAAAAAGAGGCCTAAAACCTCCTAACCTTCCAGTGTTACCATTTCTGTTTACTTTCTATTATAGGAAAAAGCAGAATTGTAAACACTTGTTTTGTTGGTTTTTTTGAAAGGACATCATTAGACTGGTCGTCATGACACGTAATACTTACGTAAATTCTGTCCTTACTGTACCGAACTTTGATATTGTGAAGGAGAGTGGCTTCATTTAGATACATAAGGGAACCTGCAAGTAAAAAGACAATCATATACCATTAAGGGCTCAGGACTAGCTTCATGTACAGACAAACAACTACATTTTAGGATTACTGAGAATTTTACTTCCCCTCTCTTTGGTTATATTTTAGTCCTATCATTTCTTTACACTGTCTTGAGGCAGAACTGCTGATTCAATATATGTTTTAAAAACCATAGACCTGCTCTTTACTGTAGAACTGGAGCTACAGAGAGATGCTGAACAAGGAATCGGACTGCAGGAGACTCAACACAGACCCTGCTCAGCGTAGGCTCCCTTTTACCTGCCTTTCAGACAAATATGGTGCGTCTCCCTCCACACCGTCCTGTAAGCGCAGGAATCGGTGCCTACCAAAATCCCCAACGCCGACCTTTTCCTTCCTTCCAACTCCCCACTCCAATCTCTGGCACAGTGTCCACAGGGTAACACCATCTAATGGACCTTTAGAATAACTACTGTCTCCTGGTGATTTGTAGATATTAATATTCACTGATTCAATGGGGACATACTGTCCTGGAGGCAGCAGCAAGCATCACTGCAACACCAGGCACCAATGCAACCTCTTGTGCTTCAATTCTGAATTTCGTTGCTACTAGGCCTCCTCAAAGAAACTGGTAGGGGGAGGAAAAAAAAATTAACACAACAAAACCTATCTATTTTTTTTCTTAGCTCGTTAATACAAAACAACCAAACCAACTCTGCTGAAATGTTACAAGGCAGCAGCTCAAGGCAGCGAGCACGTAAACACAGGAAGCTTCGGACCATATGGGTTCACATTCTGGCAAAGCTGGTCCTTGTTTTCAGCCATAAAGCACTGGAAAGTGTTGGTAGCATTAATTACAGAGGTCATGACCAATTCCCATTGTAACAATATCAAAAACATTATCCCTACACCAACTGAGGGCACTACTCATTACACAGCCTCCATTTTCAAATATGGTCAATCCTCTTTTTCTCACCGCTTAATATTCAAGTGCACAACACACTTTCGTCTAGCTACAAGTGAGTGACTACCATACTGGTAAACCTTATAGTATTAGCATCACGTAAGAAGTTCTATACATCTGACTACTGTTGATGGAGTAAGCGCCATGCCTATAATTGTAACTGCTACCCCGCACCCCACATGAGGGCCACAGACACACGTCTCATCTATAATGACCAACAAAGTTGTTTCTCAAGTTGGACTGAGTTGGACCAATGCCCTTTCTCGAGGGCTCCAGCAGGGGAAAATGTATTCCAACTTATTTACACAAACGTGCAAGAAGGGCTGCCGGTTCTTATGACCCAAAGTCAACCTGCCCAGCCACCTTGCCCTGCCCGAAGGATGCCTGAAGCTCAGTAAGCAGCTCTTAACATCTCCTTCAAGGCTTTTCCTGATGAACCAAAAGATACTGACAAAGGATAATGGGAGCATCTCAAGAGCATCTGCGTTTTTGTCTTCAATCTTTACCCCTTCCTTCCGCAGAGGACCGAGGAATGGCCCTGCCTCACACCCCCTATGCCAGATCAGCCTGAAGCAGAGGCAGGTTCAGCAGCCACCTGCAGCCTCCCTCCGGCTTATGTAGCTCCACTGAGTAACAGCCCCTCCTTCCATTACACGTCTAAATACAGCTTTGCTTCAAACAGTTGGAATTGTTCACGCTTCTCAAAGGACCCTGCAACTTCTGGGTTGTTTAGAAGAAACCATCTCCCTCCGCAAAATCCCTTGCATGCACATCCCTGTGTTGGCAGAGGCACACGAGGCATGCTTTAGCTTTAGGCTAAGCAAATCTCCCTTTGGATCACAACAGCCTCGGAATCGGGCCTGTGCACGATACCTTCATGAAGCAGCAGGCTGGTACCCATCACTATGGCCTTTCCCCTGCCAGCCCAGCAGACCCACACCCCAAGCACCGCGCGGTTGCTGGTACAGAGGCACCCAAGTTGCGCAGGACTTTTCCTCCTCCTCTTCTCTCCATAGAATCACAGAATGGTCTACGTTGGAAGGAACCTTTAAGATCATCAAGTCCAACCACTGACCTAACACTGACAAAAACCATCACTAAACCGTATCCCCAAGCACCACATCTACACGTCTTTTAAACGCCTCCAGGGATGGCGATTCCACCACTTCCCTGGGCAGCCTGTTCCAATGCTTAATAACCCCTTCTATGTAGAAATTTTTCCTAATATCCAGTTTAAATCTCCCCTTCTGCAACTTGTGGCCATTTCCTCTTGTCCTATTGCTTGTTACTTGGGAGAAGAGACCAACCGCCACCCTGAAAGGAGGTTGTAGAGAGCAATGTCTCCCCTCAGCCTCCTTTCCTCCAGGCTAAACAACCCCAGTTCCCTCAGCTGCTCCTCATGAGACTTGTTCTCCAGACCCCTCACCAGCTTCCTTACCCTTCTCTGGACTCGCTCCAGCACCTCAATGTCTTTCTTGTAGTGAGGGGCCCAAAACTGGACACAGTACTCGAGGTGGGGCCTCACCAGTGCTGAGTACAGGGGGACGATCACTGCCCTAGTCCTGCTGGCCACACTATTCCTGATACAGGCCAGGATGCTGTTGGCCTTCTTGGTCACCTGGGCACACTGCTGGCACATTCAGTCCACGTGACTGAGAACATGGTACTGGGACCACAAACTTCTTTCCACCTTCACCTTTTTTAACAAAGTCATCCCAAGAGAAAGTCACATTACAAGGAGACGGGCCAGAAACAGAAATTCCTACTCGCTCTAATGAAAGTTAAAATCTCCTTCTCCCCTTGTGTGTGCCTTGGGGGGGGCAGGGTGTTAACTTTTGAAGTTTGCTAATTTTTTAAGTCATTTGGATGCTCAGTATTGAGCTGAGGAACTACTATATAGTAATTGTCTACATACACTTAAAGAAAGAATCCTCTCCCTTGACTGTATCTTCGTAAGAACCTCACAGGGTTTGCAGGATGTTTTAAAGGAAAGAGTCATCAGTTAAGCATCCTAATAAAAACTTGATAATTATCTAAACAGCAAAGGACCCCAGATCTCAGTGCGTCTCCAGTGCTCTCCTAGCAAGTCCCTGTTAAAGCAGTTAAACCTGCAGACTCGGTGCGTAATGGGAGCTTGCACCCCGAGGGAACATTGCTGCCTTCACTCAAGACAGGCAAACTAAGGCTTATCTCAGCAGCTTCTAAATGCATCTTCTTTAGAGTAAATCCTTTAAAAGAGGCATCCATATCCAGAGGCAAAGGAAGTCACCGGAGAGAGAGTTCTGAATATTCATATGGCTCATGCCTAAATGTAACCAGTGTATGTATGTGCATTTAGTAGTCCATATATTTACTTACACACACACAAAAAGTTCACAGAATTGAAGTCAGGCACTAAAAGCTAGGAAATATCAGTATCAAATTTACTCACACTGGCTCTCCTGTGCACACAATGAAGGAGGGTTTGTATGGAAAATAAGTTTATCAGGTAATTACAAGGCTCTGCATTTGTAGATCTATTTTATTTTTTTTTTAAAGATTCTTATCTGATACCCTGCCACCCTTATTTTTTTTAAAAATTGC
>VYZM01012230.1:341791-370208 GCA_013398915.1 Dromas ardeola | reverse complement strand
AAAAAAAAAAAAAAAAAAAAATCTTTTTCTTGGCCATAAAAAATAAAAATTCTACATATGGTGACAACCCTCCCCCCAAAACTGAGTTGGGTTTGAGGGGAGCAGAAGAAGAGTGTGAATAACAAAAAACGGTTATCTCTATGGTTTGCAATCTTTACTGAAAATTCACATTTGAGGAAGGGCTAGATTCTCAAAAAGGTGTCTCTTGCAGCTAGTCCATTTGGGATATGAAAGACTAAGGGTGCAAAAAAGCAATACTTCAGCAAATTAATTCCTAGAAGGGAGTTAATCACAGAATCACAGAATGGTAGGGGTTGGAAGGGACCTCTGGAGATCATCTAGTCCAACCCCCCTGCCAGAGCAGGGTCACCTTAGAGCAGGTTGCACAGGAACACGTCCAGACGGGTTTTGAATGTCTCCAGAGATGGAGACTCCACCGCCTCTCTGGGCAGCCTGTTCCAGTGCTCTGCCACCCTCAAAGTAAAGAAGTTCCTCCTCATGTTTAGGTGGAACTTCCTATACTCAAGTTTGTGCCCATTACCTCTCGTCCTGTCACTGGGCACCACTGAAAAGAGCCTGGCCCCATCCTCCTGACACCCACCCTTTAAGTATTTGTAAGCATGATCACTAAAGCAAAGGTTGGAATATTAAGTGTATTATTAACTAGTCTCTCATGATTTTTCAGAACAGTATTATAAGGAGAGACTGAAAGCACTCAGTATTTTATTTTAAGTTTATTCTTAAAGATCAATGATGCTCCACACAAATTCTCTCTGACAGAGAACGAAAATGAACTTGGGTTTCACACATCTTGGAAATAAACCTTAACTAGTGAACAAAAAGTGAGAGTATGTTAGAAAAGTCTCAAAATAATGTTTGATACAGAAAGGATTACTGGAAAAAGCACTTTTAAGTTTTATATTTTAATCAGTAAGCCAAATAAAACATTTTCTGTGATAGGAAGACTGTTTTAACTTAACTGAATAGTACTTTGCTGGAATCTCAAATTATGTCCACAATCTCACTACATATTTCAATTCCCTGACTGGGACACTGAAGTGCCAGGACACCTCAGTAAAATCACTGAGAGAGATGCACAGATTAAATGCATTTCCCTAACAATCATCATGTGCAGAGAATACAGATACCAACTTCGAAAAGTTTCAACCCACATAATGTTTGCAAAAATATAAGCAACTGGAAGAAAGGCTACCAGCTTGGTTCCACCTGTAATGACACTGCACCGCCTAAGTCAGATCATAAGCCTCAGATCTCATCTTCTTGTTCCTCATGGAGCAGTTGTAACAGCTGTACTTCCTGTCATGGGATATAAATACTAATCCCTATTCCAAAACAGGAATTGTGGTTAAATCACCTAAACAACTTTCAAAGTCCTAGCCTCTATTTTAAAGGAAGAACAATAGAAGATACTTCTGCCCACCATCTACCAAGTTATCAATATTTTCACCAACCAGTAAATACCATAGGAAACACTTAAAAGAATTGCCTTCATCAGGTTTTCAAGAAGGGAGAGTCTCTGCGATTTGCTCACCCAAAGCAGCAGCAGCAAAATATTTGTTTAACAGTTCTCTCAAAGCCTATGCTAGTGCTTACTCGTCTTTTACTTGGTGCTCTCTCCCCTCTCCCCAGATTTGAATACCATACTTGTTTCCACACATCTAACTAGAAAATATTTAACAAAATAAAAGCCCTGCGGATCAACACTGAAGTTTATTACACAAGTCCACCTCAAAACTCCTCCTCCAGCAGTACTCCTGTATCCGATTCACTATAACCTATTTCCTTTTCCAGTGGCCCCAACGTGTCCAGATTCCTGTCTCCGGTTTTGGGAAGGTTATCTTAAAATTTATGTTCAATTACCTGTACTTCCATAGGAATGCTGTACAATACAGCTGCTGATAAAACAACCAATTCTTTTGCTGCACTGTAAAATAAATAGTTAATTCCCATAAT
Source organism: Dromas ardeola (assembly GCA_013398915.1). Lineage (NCBI taxonomy): Eukaryota > Metazoa > Chordata > Aves > Charadriiformes > Dromadidae > Dromas > Dromas ardeola. The sequence continues at coordinate 368,234 of VYZM01012230.1, read as the reverse complement.
GCTGAACACAGTTGATCCCGGCGCAGTTAGGTGACACCTGATATATATCTGAAATCAGGTAACAGTCGTATATGGGAATAATGTAACTGACTTCCTCTAAAATGTTCAACTGAAAACTAAAAACCACATAAATTATGTTTATAAAGGGCTTACTTTAAGAAGTTCAAAGGACTAGTAGAGGTCATACGTAAATTCAAGCAAAGAAGCAAAACCAAAGACTACAAGGAAGAAACAGGAAGCTTGTAAGGAAACAATATTGTCTTCTATAGAGATTTTTTTTTTTTCAAATGCATAATTTATTTTTAAATTCATAACTTACAATTATCTTCTACATCCTTTTTGCTGTCCTCTTCCGCAGGAAACACTTGATTGATGGCAGCCTGGAAAGTCTGTTAGATGAAAAATATCGACATTGTCAGAGTTCCATAAAAATAGAAATATAGTTCAAAGATGCCCGATGCGATGATACAAGTGAGTGCGCTGTGGCTGTGCATGGTTTAAAATGAAATTGCCAGCTTCATACTTCGGCATTGGAAATTTTACTGAGTTATCAGATGCAGATAGGAGCTGCTGCATTTACGTTACTGCACTACATTATAAAAATGCATTCACTGTAATATATTTTTTTATTGCAATAATATTTGATGTTAATTTCCAAAATTGCATGTAATATTGTGTCATACAGAAAATAAGGATTTAAAAAAAAAGTACTGTAAAGGGAACAGCATCGCAAAGGACACACAACTTCCTCAGTTTTGTGAAGAAGCACAAAGAATGAAAACCAAATTATTAGTTCAGTTGAAGGACTGTGCTGTCATGATCATGTGCTGGTTTTAAACATTCCTACTTAAAGTGTTCCATACATAATATCCCCTGTATCCCCAAATATTGTAGCTTTGGTTGTTGCTTGTTGGGTTTTTTTTTTCTTCAATAATTCAATACTAAAATAAAATAAGACCTTCCTTCAATCCTTGTATTCCAGTTATACAGAACAGCTATTTATCAAGTGTTCACATCCAACTGGAAAAATTCATAACAAAAGTGACTTTGTTTCTTCTTTATTCTCCAGAAATCATAATTTATACTGTTGTGAAAAGGAAGGAAAAACATCCTAGCACACACGCATTACAGCATCTGCACAAAAATAACTATTGTAAGAGGCAGGTTCTTAATTATACTTTTTTGTTTACCATAGTAATAGCTTGTTTGCACTACCTATGAATGAACAAAAACCCTGTTGTACCAATTAAAGACGACAGCCGCCATGCTGCTGCAGGCACAGGCTCCTTTTCCCCGTGGAAATGGAGACAAGAAGTCTAGTCTAATATTTGAAAGGCAACCAACTGGATCTAAAGAATGGCCTTAATAAACAAACATGTTTGCTTGTTAAACATTGTATTCAGCAAGAGAGTCCCATGAGAAACACCTCACGTGGAAGTTTAGGAGAAATACAGCGACTTGCTTTGCCTTCGCCACAGCAGAACAGACACAGTATGTGAGCTCTCTCAGCCTCATCATGAAGAGCCACAAATTCCAGCTCCCTTTGAAGTGGGAAGGGTTAAAAATGTCTCGAAGCAGAACTAACTGCTGCCAGTCAGAAAACAGTAAGTCTACGATATCCCTTCCCTACAAAGTTATCATAAAGTATTACAGTTTGTAGTCATAATAAATTGTATTTTGTCATTCCCTTATCAGGTTCTAACACACAGAAAAATATGCACAAGAAGCTTTCCCAAGGGAAACAGAGCTGCTCGATGACGTTGGAATGTCTGAACGTCCATCAGACCACCTTCCTCCAAAATATTCCTTATCAGAGCTTGGTGTAGCTGTGAAGGAGCTGAACGTCTTTACCCACCTCAGAAAGTTGCCAGCTGCTGTTCAGAGTTTTAGCAGGGCAGAGATTCCTCCCCCCTCTTTCCTCCCTCTCACAATATTGCAGTTAGAACATATTATCTTAATAAATTTCTCTGCAGGTTTGTCAACAATAAAGGTGTATCTCATGGGGTAAAGATATATTTGAACACAATGGTTTCCCATGTAATCAGTTCACTGTGCATGAAACAGTGGAAAAGTTTAAAAAGAGCATGACTGGCTCCCTGAAAATCTAACTTCCCTTCTTGTTCTTGTCTGCTGATATGTAACCCATGTTTTAACCACTAAAAGACACAGAATTTGTTTTCCACAGGAGAGAATGACCATGATATCCAGCTATTCTATAAGACTCTTAACAGATCTCTGATACTTTAACATTTCACGGATCTAAAGCCACCCATACCAGATTTATCCCAGAAGAGGAAGGAAGAGCTTTTTCAATGTCCTCACCACTTAGCCTTCTGATCCAAGATAAATTTCAGTGAAAAAAATAATGAGAACTCACGCTGTATTATGTCCTCCTCCATTTTTTTTCCACTCAAGGTGAATTGTGAATTCATTTCTAGACTATTTCAAAAGTGACAGAACAAATAAGCAGTACGAAGAAGAGTTACCTGAAAGCTGATGTTTTTATGCTCCACTTTTTTAAGATCAGAACATGAAGCCTAGTTTCAACTACCTCAACAAAGAATTTCACTCCTGTATTTAACAGATGGACTGCTTTATGTAAGGTGATTACTTATTGTGTAGGTAAGTACGTTAGCTACATGTGCAGAGCTCCGAGTATTGCCAATTACTATTAAAATCTAATATATTAAGTAGGAAAATGGGCAAGGTAACCCAGGGCTATCAATAAAAAATTATGCAAAGAAATTCTTTACTATGTTGTCCCATTTATTATTTTCTTTTTTAAGCATTTATTGTAAGGAGAAAACACTTTGGACATTTGGTGGAAGACTTTTGCATTAAGGCACAGTTTAGGAAAAACTCATTCTAAGAAAATGGAGGGGGTATTAATCGCATTAGACACTAAAGTCTCAGGAGGCAAAACAGGGTTTAGGGGGTTTTGTAGGGGTTTTTTTCCCCTCTTTGTAATGAAGCAGCCCTTGAAATCCAATGGCAATCTTAACTATTCTCCCAGAAACTAGATGAGTGAAAAAAGATATCTTTCCATTCAAGCAGGATCTTCTTTCTACCATGTAATTCAATATGTGTAACCATGTCTCCCTTTATAACTTCCAGATACAGACAGGAGACATCTCTACTCTCAGCTGTATTTCACAAACCAACCTAAAGCAGTACTAACAGTGTCTTAAGACAGACAAGAACATGTCTCATTCGCGCAAGCAAGCTGCGCTCACTGCTAAAAACAAACAAACAAAAAAAAACAAAAACAAAACAGAACAAAAAAAAAAAACACCAAACAACAAAAACCCCCAACTCTTAGCTTGAAACACTGAACTTTGGACATTCTGATCCTTACTTTCAAAGTACATTTATTCATTTATACTTAGCCCGGAAAAATACCTTTCTGGTTATTCACAGCATACCAGAGCAGGTGCCCCATAAAGCCCTCCATGACCCTTCAGAACTGGCGCAGAGCCATAAGGTGCCTCTCAGCTGACCACAGGAGGAGCATCAGCGGGTGCCTGCAGCACTGCATGCCTTCCCAATGACTGCCAAAAACTCCTTACTGCTGATGCTCTAAGCAATGCCTGCCCCTCTCAGTGCCATGAGGGTCCTGGGACGGTATCTCAGGGTGCAAGTCCCTCTGAGGCGTCTCTTCCTAATTGCTTTACTTAGATTTCCTACCTCCAGGAAAAGAGTAAATTCTCTGTTTGGCAATTTCACTGTCATCTGCCCTGTTACAGCACCAAGTAACACAACAAAATGAGATACATGCAACAGGATCTGAGGTTAGGATTCCCAGTAAATTCAGAAAAGTACACCCCAAGCAGAAGTGTAAATGCAATACTAGTTGAGTTTAACAACTGGCTGCCTTTCTACCTGCCTGTTTCCTTTGTACACCAGCATGGAACCGCTGGTGGGACACGAGTCAGGTCTGCCAGCCCCAGCCCGGTCCAGAGCCCATCCTCAGGGCAGCGCTCCAGCCCTAGGTGGGACCATGCTCATTAGCAAACCCCTCTCCGGTTTCTCTGTCTTCTTTCCAGTCGTGGCATTTATCAGCCTTGCAAGCCGATGATCTAGTTTTCGGTAAGTAGCTCCCATCGTGTAACACATGCGTCCTCTGTTCTGATAACACGCTCCTGCAGCTTGGATTACTCTTCTCTGTAGGTGCAGGCTGGGTGTCTCAGGTCCCCACCTCTCTTCAGACACCCAGCCTCCACACAGAAATGTAAATGCCGTTGTTAACTCTATATGGGCTGTGGTACCCAAAACTGCTATTGCTGGTTTGTAAGTAAATCAGTGTATTGGCCAACCACCTTCACCCAATCTGGACTGGGTAACCTGGTTTCATAATACAAAGCAATCTATGGTCACGCTGGCCTCAGGTCCTCGTCCTCCTGCCACTGCTTGCTGCCGTCCTGAAAACTTTCCACTTCATTTTTCAGGTGGATCCGTTCTCCGACCTCGTTTGCCGTGTCGGGCACAGCTCGGCAGGCAGAGCTGAGACACCGCCACTCTGCAACACCAGAGCCAGCTACAGGTGGGGAAGGGAGGCAGGATTTTAAGACATCGTGAAACTGCTGCCTTGCAGCATTTATTGCAGTTATTAACAATATATTTTAATTAACCAGTAAGTGGTATAAAAGACAATAATCAAACATATGCATGCACATTTCCTTTTCAGCCTGTGATCTCTGGTAAGCTACCAGCACCTACAGAGAATACATATGACACGTTAATGACCCAGATTAAAAAATAATAATAAGTTACACTGCCCAGATATGTTTACAAGATCAGGTTACTCCTCTCCTCCCTGTAATTATCATGGGCGACTCTGGAGCTGCTGGATCACTCCTTCTTACCGAAGAGCGCTTTTGAACTATCATTTTAAGTAAACAAAGTTGATAATAATGGGTATTAATGAGGACTACTTCAAATTAATGGTATAAGAGAGCAAGAACAGAGTCTTCTTAAAAGACAAAAAGCAATGAGAAACATTTCACTATAAAAAGCAATCAATGACACCTTGAAAAGACTGAAAAGGTAATCAAGAAAACGTTTTACTCTGCCTCTATTAATATAAAGAAGTTTGATAATTAGAAATATAAAAACCATAATCTCTACGGTATTTAAACCGTGAAGTGCTTGTTCCCTTAGGTGAATGAACATTAGGCCCTTAATTGATCTGCTTAATTCAAGAAAACATCCAACAGCAGAACAACAAACTTTCTAGACAAAAGAGATTGTTTGTTGTGAACCATGCAGCAAAATATTTGTATTCTAGGATTATTTAAAAAAAAAAAAAAAAAAAATCCCTGAAAGAAGCATATGTTAGAAATAAATACCGACTCAGCAATCTCCTTATTGCCTGCTTCTGTTTCAATACACAGACTTCCATTCTTTATCACATCAGAGCCATTTGGGAATAGAAGCAGAAATAGCGGTGGGTGTCAAAATCATTTAAGTCAGTTAAAGACTACTTAGCCATAGCTTTGGAGTATTTAATATTCTTGTCTGAATAATTTTGCTCTTCCCCAAACTGAAGAATGCATTACTACTACTACTAAACCTACAGACTTTATCTCTCGCACAAAAATCAGACATTGCACTTGCTTTATATTGCTAAGGAAAGCAAAATCAACTTCCTCTCCAAGACACAGAAAAAAGAAAGCTTATAAACATTCTCCCAAAAGGAAGGACTGCTGCATAACCTTTTGACCTGTGACAAGGCATTCTCTACCATTGTCGACATGAAAAAAGAAGTAACAAGAAACATTTTGTATTTTCCATACCAGAAACGACAAAATTGTTAGAAAGGGCACACATCACATATTCACAAAGACCAAAATCACAACTTTTAAAACCGTGTCTGAGCTTTTATCAGCTAGTAAAAACCAGGATGCTGACCACCTGAATTAGGATAATTGATAGATACAAGGTGCTTCCTGTAAAAACTGACATTTAATTACAACACACTGAATCTGAAAGATGTCATGATAAATGAAGCAGCTGGAACACACTAATTAGGATGAATTAGGACGTCATTTTAAAAGTTACATTTATTTTGCCTTTAATTTGGTGTAGCAATTCCATAGGACCTTTGTTTGACATCGTGTTACTTCTCAAGGTACTTGAGGTAAGAGGATTCATCTCTCAATCTTCATCAGTCTAACAGTAAGGTGTCTAATCCAAGCCAGAGCCTAGGACACCCCTGTAGGACACTCTCTATGCATTTAAGGGAAAAGGGGGAAGCTAATCTCAACAATAGACTATTAACCAGTCTCCAATTTAGACAGTACTGAAACAAATGGCTACGGAGATTCAATCCTCCACTCTTTCATGACAGTCCTGCACCTGGATCGGGGCAAAGCCCAGTATCAATACAGGCTGGGGGATGAAGGGATGGAGAGCAGCCCTGAGGAGGAGGACTTGGGGATACTCATGGATGAGAAGCCAAACACGAGCTGGCAATGTGTGCTCGCAGCCCAAAAGGCCAATCGTATCCTGGGCTGCATCAAAAGAAGCGTGGCCAACAGGGTGAGGGGGGTGATTCTGCCCCTCTGCTCCGCTCTCGTGAGACCTCACCTGAGTACTGTGTCCTGGAGCCCTCAGCACAGGGACCTGTTGGAGTGGGTCCAGACGAGGGCCACAAAGATGATCAGAGGGCTGGAGCACCTCTCCTAATAAGACAGGCTGAGAGAGTTGGGGTTGTTCAGCCTGGAGAAGAGAAGGCTCCAGGGAGACCTTACTGTGCCCTTTCAGTACTTAAAGGGAAGACTACAGGAAACAAACTGGCCAGGCACAAACTTTTTAGCAGGGCCTGTTGCAACAAAACAAAGGGTAATGGCTCTAAACTAGAAGAGGGAAGATTTAGATTAGATGTGAGGAAGAATTTTTTTACAATGAAGGTGGTGAAACACTGGAACAGGTTGCACAGAGAGGTGGTGGAAGCCCCATCCCTGGAAAAGTTCACGGTCAGGCTGGACGGGGCTCTGAGATGTCCCTGCTCATTGCAGGGTTTTTTCAACTAGATGACCTCTAAAGGTCCCTTCCAACCCAAACTATTCTATGATTCTATGTACTAAACACACACAGAGATAACTGACGGAACACATGCACTTCTAATCAGTGTGATATTTCATTTGCAATGCAAGCTAAAGCTGAACAAAGACCCTTAGCCAAACTTAGAACAGAAAACTTATTTTCCACTCCTTCAGGCTGCGTGTAATTGTAGATATTGGCAAAGATTTAGCCTACGGGTAAAATAGCGTTTGTAAGGTTTTTCTCTGTTCCGTTGTTTGAGACACTTACCTTGCCTTTCTGATTCAAAGGTTCAATAGTTAAGTTGTCAGTGCCAATGTCCACAATCATCCCCATCTGAAACCCATCAGTTGGGTGTGGAGCCCAAACGGGCTTCCCGTCCTCCATTGTGGGATCTATCCAGTATTTCCTGTAAGAAAAAAAAAATAAACCAAAAAAAATTTGTATACAAATTTAGTAAGCTATCAGGATTCACTATAAAGACTTTAGTTTACTATGGTTATTCCTATTATTCCGTGTGGAAGTGGCCGGCCTGTCAGGACAAGGTTCTTCCAGCCTTTTTCCAACCGGCAACGCTTTGCTTACAGAGGACACCCTCAGACTCAAGTGTGGAGAAGATTCAAGAACAGATCAGTTTGGGGGGAAGGCGGGTCCACAGACTGCTCCCTGCAGCTCCTTCCCCAATTTTCCTAACTTGTGAACCAAAAAGTGGGTCTATCACATGATCACAACAGAAATACAAGACAGATTCAAAGCTAAGACTATACCAGGAGTACATACATACGCATTTGCGTATACAGATGTATAAACACACATATATATTTACGTGCACGCAGTGGGTCATATGACTAAAGGATACCTGTCTGTACCTGATTTGGTGTGCAAATACTTGAATTTCTGCAATGGGCACATGTCGAGACATGTGAGCAGAAATCCAGTTTCTTGTCATTTGAGAGAAATGAACGTGCCCACTCTTTTTCGCGTGGCTGGGCATATGGCCTTTAAATAACCCACGAATGTATTTGGTCACGACTGACTTATCATAGAGCCTTTGCGAGACTGACCTCTCATAATATTACAACTCTGCCTCTTAAGGAACATCAACCTTACTTTCTATAAAAATATGAGGTGAAAATTATTTCAGAGGAATCTATGATGCACAAGTGAAACGGATGCAAAGGCCAAGACATTCAAACCCTCGGCTTCCCCAGTTATGCAGCTAAATAAGCTCCCAATTAAAAGGAGTATTTGATTGCATGCAGTGCTCATTGAACTAACCAGGAAAGTTGCCAGGATTGGCACACTCTGAATGGCTAATGGTGCCATTTTAAATATGCTGAATTAGTCGCCTTTTTTTTTTTATTTAAAACAAAAAAACCACCAACAACCTGTTTTATAATCCTTACCCTAATAAGAATAAGGAGTCCTCACAGCTTGAAAGGCTCACTTCTCCTGGCCGTTTCTTACTCCCCTCCAGAACTCATTCACACACTAAAATGACATGTTTTAGTGATTCCAAAATTTATAAAAAGTATCTCATATCATCAAGGTGTAACTTGCCTCTCTCAGTATGAAGGAAACGAGCCTGCCAAGCAGCAAAGAAAAGACTGGTAGCAAACCCCAAGAGTCTGTAAGCTAGGAAACATGTCCCACATTTTTCTTTTCCCACATCTGAAGGAAAAAGGAGCTCTGAGATTTCTCACAACCAGGGAAGGCCGCAGGCATTTTTGCCATAGGCAGCGGCAAGGAAAAAGCGTCATTGGCCCACCAGCAAGTTGTACAACCACGAGCAGAAAAGGACACTCTTATCCCACAGAGGATCTGTCAGGACATGCTGCACATGACTTGCTTTTTGCTGCCTCCAAGGACTACAGAAAGGTTTGAAGAGAAGGAAAAGGCTTTCTGTGACCACTTTGAGAATGCTGCTGGTCTTAGCATCTTACTTGTGAAGGAATAAGACAATTTTGCCGTTAACTTTCATGTGAAATGGTAGAAGATAAAAAGTAATTCTAAAGCAAAGACTCAGAAAGCAAAGTCAAATATTCTTTAAATGAAGTAGCATTCTGAAGAGACTTTGAAAAAACCAGCTATAGAGTCCTTAATTTGACATTGATGTCTGGTTTTGTCTTTAAATTTACTCAAACAGATTTTCTTTCCGCCTGAATGCGGTTCAGGATGTTAAGAAGCTCATGAAGATTTCGACAAATGGTTCCAGTATATTCTACTCACGCAATTCATGCCATTTAAAACTTCATATTTAATACAGGAAAACTTGTGGTGTACTTTTCCCTCATGAATGGAGCATATTAACTTCTTTTAACTACTCATAGAAAGCTTATGTTCTAAAGCCTCAAGTGTCACATTCACTTCTGTTTACTTCAAACCTTTTTGCCACATCCCATGAACTCTACAGAACACCACCATCTTCATCACATGTTGCCAGCATTGTATGACAAATCCTGTAAAACAACATCTGTATTCACTCACAATAGGCTCTTGGCCATTTTTTCTTTACTTTAGGATACTGTAAATCAGACCTAGTATACACCACAGTTTTATGGATTTATTTTTTTTCTTTTTTAGCCAGATCTGACCTCTGAGTACAACTGCGATCGCGGGCACAGTTGCTAAACAGCTGAGTTTATTTCTGGATATAACCAGGCCTTCATTTCTTCACAAGCCTATCATTTGCTTTTAAAATGCTAGTTCAAATTAGTACTTAACTGGTATGTCACACAACCACTAAAAACAAGGCTCCTTTTTACATCCCGAGTAGCACGGCCAGGGCTCCGGACGTAACCATGTTGCACAAGAAACAAACCCTTAAATTACTGTCAAAATTTCTGCCAAAAGTTAGAATCCGACCTCCCCAATTAACATCCGGAGGCTTCTGCTTCGCTCACTGAGATGGGCTTTTGCATTCTCGCACATTCTTAAGCCTACTTCATGCTTTATTAATAAATTACGATAGAGGAGCATCACAAGCTTAAAAAACCCTCTTGAAGGACAGAGCGGTGATTGAATTCAGCCACCACCAGGAAATGCATGTTTAAGAAAAATACCTGAGGCTTAGCAAGCGCCTAAGAAGCCATTGGGTGAAAGCACCTAAATGTGAGTGTAGTAGCTATTCACGGAACAATTACTTTTAATAAATACAGTCTTCCACGCGAGAAGTGACACAAACCCAGTTGTAACATTTTGGGTTTGGCACCACTCCATCTCTGTCAGCTGGGACTCTGACAGGCAGCACATTAAAATTGGATACCGAAACCTATCGGGTCATACCTGCTCTATTATCTACCCTTCCATCTCACGGATAGGCTGTCGCCCTTGAGACAGATGCATGAAATCTATTCCCGAACCTGCTCTTGAATAGCTGGTTTCCAGCCCAGTGTATTAAGGGAACAGAAACAAAAAAAAAAAATTTCAAAGTTCAACTACGTGATATAAGTCCTTTAGAAAAAGAAAAGAGCACTTTTTTAAACATGAAACTATGCTTTACTGATTTAAACATACATACCACAGAGTACAAACTGGGAAAAATACAGATTTGGATGGAGAACCTTCAAATCATATCTTCCCCACAAAAATACAGCCCCAGTCTGGTTACAGACCACTCATTAATAACAAACTTTTTTTCCCCATGTGCATCCATCTAAATCTAACCTTCAGGCAGCCAACTTCACTACACTGTTGAAAAAGCACACTGTTTCTGAAAACTATGAAAGCCAAGAGACTCATATCCAGCCTAACAGCACTAAGGCAACAAATTTGAGAGCAATAAACACCAAACACCTGAATGATGCTTCCAAACAAAGGGGGCCAAAATGAGCTATCTTCCACATTTGTATTTGTGTATATGTACTCAACGTTTATTAAAGATTAAAGTAGTTGATTATAAGTTGCTAGGTCATTTTAGTCTCCACAATTAAGCGTTCTTCCAAGATGAACGAGAGAATTCACAAAGGTTATGCTTATAACTGGGAAGCCAACCGCCCTTCTCTCTTTCTACAGTCAGTAGGAAACGAGACCAGGAACGCCATACGGGAGTTTGTCTCTCCATTGAGCAAGAGAAGGACACTAATAAAACAAGCCTTTGTCTGAAGTTGGTAAACTTAATAGCTATTCCTTCAAATGTCAGATTTTATATATTCATAATTGGCAAGCAGGAATAGACCTTGCTTTAATTATCAGTAATAGGATTCAACACATTTAGCATTGGCCAAGCACGAGTAGCCAACAGTTCAAACAACTTGCAAGACAAAACTACGCTGCACTCCCCAGATTAAAACAGCAAGAAAAACACCTGCCAGGTCTTCTTTAACTTCTTCTGTACTATTATTCGCTCTTTTGGAGAATGTTTAATAATATTGTTTCTCACAAAAATTATCTACGTAACACATTGAACATATGAAACAATTAAGAATTGCTCAGTTGAAAGTTGTCACATTACCATCCCACTCACGTTTACTGAAATATTATTGATTTTAAAAGAACATAATACAACTACATCTTGCTTTTGTAAAGTATTCAAAAGGAAATCAAACACTACCACCTGGTGAAAGAATTCTAGGAAGGCAAAATATAACAATGCAATTTTAAACTTGTTGCCAGAACCCAGAGGTTGCATGATCTGATCCTATTTACTATCCTATGAGCAGTTTACTATACCAAGGCACTGTACCGATTGCTGAATTAACTGATTAAAACAAATGAAAAATTAAACCTCATTAAACAACTGACAATATCTCATTAGGTTGGCTAAATCCAAGGGAAATAAAATAGTCAGAATAGGTATAGTATCAAATTATCACAATAAAAGTAGAATTACGTAGGTTATTTTACATTAAAAAAACCCCAAACTTCTACTTGTGTGTTTAAGAGATGCTCAAAATCCTGCAGGGTACACAGGGCACACGAGAATTCTTCGGGAAAGGTCCTGTGAACATACAGGACAGGACAGACAGACGAAAATGCTAATAGTCGTAGCTTACTGTCAGTCAAGTTATTTTTTCAACTCTAGTTCATTGTTTAACTGAAACTTCCACAAATCAAAGCTTAGGCAGCGTTCAGCACTCTAGTGCAGGTGATAAAATATTTCAAAGGAACTGCAGATACAGCACAGAGTTGGGGGGGTTTGAGCTAAATACAATTAGTCATATCTGCATACTGATAAGATACTGAATATCAAACCCATTAATTTTTTATTTCTTATTTACTTTGTCAATTTACTGTAAAATTTCTCTGCACTAACACACCCTAGCTTAGCCATACCAAACTGCAGTTTTTTCATACCCACTTAAGATAACATCAGCAAGGTAACTGTATCCAGTGGAGACTTCTGCCAACCCAGAAAAGGAGAAAATGGGCTAGAATACAGCACAGCACAAAGGTATCTTCAAAAATGATTTGCCTCGAAAATGGTAACGCTGACTTGTTAAATCGCCAATACATTTTGTAGATGCATGCAGGTAAAATGAGGAGTAATAGTTCACACATCTGAGAATTACTAGATAAAAACGTCTTTTAAAGCAACACGATCCGACTGCTGAAGACAATTTGAGCACAACAGCTGACGAAATTATTCTCATGGCATGCTCATTTTCTTGCATGTATTGACATGTTTTCAATAATGAGCAGCTAGAAACTGATTTTTGTATTTGTATTCACCTTGTATTTAGCATTCACCTACGAAACACCTACTCTGTGTTTACTACTCAAAACATTTAAAAAAAAAAAAAATACAAGCCAATCCCGCATGCTTAAAGCAGAAGAGAAATCTAGTTGTATTTTCTCCACATTAAATGTAGCAATTCCCAATTACTAAAAAAAACTGTTCTGGAGCTTGGTAACGCAAGCCTGCAATGCTCCGAACCATTTCTCAAACACCTTCTCCTGGAACATCCGTGCTCGGAAGAACAAATTTTAAGGAGCAGAAGAAGGGGTGTGGTAAGAAAAGGATTAGCAAGAGACCTGTACAGCTTGCTGTAAACCATCTCGCCTTCCTGTGTCTTAATTTCTGCTTGAGCCAATTCACCCCAGCCACGCTCCTGGCTTTGCTCCCTGCTCCTGCCTCTTCCCCTCCTTCCCACCTTGAGAAACACTGATCCAGGGCAGGAGACGGTCTGAGTAAGAACAAATCCTTTGAAAAAACACACAATTACTTTGTCTGCAAATATTTAAATGGCTGTTGCATCCAAATAAATTCCTAAAAAACCTCAATTTAAACTCAACGGTAAGAAGTTTCCTTCACAGGAACTGAATGTCTCATGTTTATCACTATTCTGAAAATAAGGTGTTAAACACATTGCGCTGTAGGCAAGAACTCTTCCAGTTTTGAAAAACATTTGTTTCATGCTTTTTAAAATCAATTATTACTTTTGCTATGTATATGCACCTTTCACAGAACAAAAATGTAGCTCACTTAAAAAGGACGAGATCATTAAAAAAGTTCCTATGGAAGCTTTTGTAGGAAGCTTATCTAACATAATTCATACTTTAACGGACAGACTCCTTAAAAAGCTGAGTTTCTTTCAGCTTACTAAGTGCCAAGAGCCTCAGTACCACCTACGAAACCAAAATAAATACTTCCTAGCCAAGAAAATCTGCCGTTAAGGGATCCAGTGAAGCTCCAAGAAAGCCAAAGGAAGGAGGGCTTGGGCAATTACAACAAACACGCCAACTCTGGGTACGGCGTAAGAAGCGAGACCATAAGAGGGTCTAGAGACAAAAAAGGACCACTTGTTGCACACTGGCAGAGGAGAGACAGCAAACACTGCAAATCCCCACTCTCACGAACTATGCTGTGTGAGAAGATGACAGGGAATGGAGAAGACGGAAGGTCAAAAGAGACTTAGCAAAAGACGATGGCAACACGCATTTTATTTTACATTACCCAACAGATTGATACTGTCTCATATTAAATGCTGAAGTAATCACGACTGTGTTTGCACCTGATGGGATGTACTTCCATGAAGATCAACAAAGGCACATATGAAGGGAAAAAAGAAAAGCAAATTTCTATAAACCCAAAAGAATAAATTGAAGGGAAGAAGCAGCTTCCATCTGTCATCAATGCCAACAGATTTAGCCCTCAGCAAGCTGTAATATGAAAACATGTGCTTAGACCTTCAAGAGAAAAAGCACTCATCTTCTATAAAGCTTTGTTTGGCGACCATTAGAAGAAAAAAAATAACAGTAGTTCTAGCTTCAAGAATTTCAAATCTACTAAAAGACAAAACCTCACTTTTACTAAGCCTAACCAAAACCACCAGCTGCAAAAACCTCAGTGGAAAGTTTTTCCATCTGCCAACAACGGGGCTGCAGGAGCCAGTGCTTGGGGAAGGCTTCCCAGTGAACTCTGCCCAACCCGTCTTACTGGGTTTTTTTGGAAATGCACCCCTCACCAGAACCCTGGAGCACTGAAGATCTTTGTGGCACCTGATGTCACTGCGTCCCCCATGTGCAACTGTGCCCACTGTCGCTCCCCATGGCCAGTACTGGCTGGATCTGTTGAGACGTGGCTTATGCAGTAGCATCCTATGGCAGTAACAGTTCAAAATGAGAACAAAACAAATAAAAAAAAACCCAACCCAATACCATGAAAGCCAGCCTGAAACTGCTCTTATTGCAAATAAGTAGTTCTCTTATTGCGATGTAGTTCTAGATAGTTTCTTAATAAAATACTAGCTAGTTATAAAATTCTGTCAAACTTTAGTACCAACTCTCTTTAGCCAGTATTTGTCCAACTGCAACTGCTGTTATACAAGACCAAGATGAAATCTGTACAACTCTGAGCTTGTAAAATTCTAACCACGGTGGTTGTGGTCTTTCAACTACGACATTGAGAAGTTAAACTTGATTCATATTAGGATGAATCATGGTCTGATGATTTTCTCTGTGATTCCTGCCCTTCTGCCAGCTTTTTAAGCTAATGTTCTCTTAAGAACATTGTTCCCATTTTAGTTCCCACTAACAAAATGCAGAGATTTCTGTCCCAATTCTTGGTAATTACAATAAATCGAGTGGAGCTCCTTGATGGACCAAGGAAGAAGTATGCTGAGGGGATCTGCACAAGCATTTTCGACCAACAGCAATACCTAAGCCAGTAATAGCAACAAGCAGAAAGAGGAAAAGACGCAAAACCCAAAAAACAACACCAAATTCCACCAAGACAAAAAAAAAAAAAGCTGAAGTTAAAATTAAAGAAAGGACTCCTCAGTTACGGTCTGGACTGTAGTTCAGAAGCTTTACTAAGCAGAAAAGAAGCCCAGAAAAACAGATACGGCTAAGAGACAGAGTCTGAAAGAGGTTGTTCAAACCAACCCAGCTCTTTCAGACTGCAACTCAGCCCCAGTGAAACCAGCGGGCAGGGAGCGGGGAAGAGAGGAAGTACAAAGCAGAACTCAGCAAACAGATAAAGGCATCAAAGCAAAATCAAAGGCGTCTTAAGTCGTCTCATGATAAACTATAAAGGACACACAGGAGCAGACAGGCTCACTCTCTTGCAGATCTAGCAGGAGTAGTTCAAGCTAACAAGGTGCACTCTGGAGTTAACTACCCCTACAGCTGAGAGACCACACTGTGTGGCCACCGGTAGCAGTGCCCAAGCACATTAGCTTAAATCATATTCAACAAACAGCCTCAACAAGGGCAGGTAACTTCAAACCCCTCCAGCTGGCACTTCAACGGCGTATTCGTTTACACCCTTGTGTGCCACATTTTCCAAGTGTAAACATCAGAATGAACAAATACTTCTCGAGGACTGACGATGACTCTCTCTAAGCTCAGGAAGTTTAAATTCTCCTCCAGTTATGTCATTTTCCAGCCTTCCCCACCCATTCATCTTCTACATCTCATACTCTCCTATTGCCAATAATTAGAGTGCCCCATTTCCCCACCCAACGCACCCCGCTGCCAAGCTATTGCTCATCTTCAGGGGACCTAATACAAGAACTGATGTGTTCATTCTCTTTTAAGACTATGCATCCATCGGTTTTTCTTTGAGCTCCGTATACAAGATACAACAAAAGCTACCAATCGGCCTCAAACACAAGGGACCTCAGCTCCAACACAAAAAGTAGAAAGTCAGATTATGCAAATGAAAAAAAAAAAATAGTAAGGTAAGAAAATCCTTCCTTTTACTCCCGAATACTTAAAGGAAATGGTATCACTTATCATAAATATTGGTTTGGTATGTAAATGTCTGGTCACTAGCTTCCATAATCTGAATTGCAGAAGCTGCACATTATGATAAGTAATCGGGACCCCAGAATTTTAATCCTCTGTAGACCATCATAAAAGCAAATCTTGGTGTAACCAGCAGGGGCTCATATCAGTTAAAACAAGCATATATTGCATTTTACATCAACTTTTGCCAAGCTGATTCAGGAAGAGGCCAAGGCAGACTGAATCCCAGTAATTTAGTCTAACTCATATGAACACAGATTAACCCAATAAAGTTCATCCCCTCACAAGAAAGTCGGAGGCATATTCCTAACCACCAATTTAAGGTGGGGGGGGGGAACAAACCAAAACCAAGCCAAACCAAAAACCCAAAACACAACAACAAAAAATTTTGAGTGCTTTTGGATTTTTGTTGATTCACCAGCAACTCAAGAACTCTCCACAACCTAACTAATTTTTCAGAAAAAATACTTGAAGAAGAAAGCCTACATTAACTAGTGACAATACCATACATTTTGTACTTTCGGATGTGTCATGCTCAGCCCCTGAAGTTCAGGTAACCCTACAATTCCAACAGAGAAAGTCAAGAGCTGAATCGTAACGTTAAACCTATCAGTAACTTTGTTCTCCCCAGCAGCACTCCTGAATGTTTTAGAAATACCCTGGGGACTCCTGGGGGGTAACCCATTCACAACTCCGACCCCTTCCCTGAATTCGTTTGTCTTGACAGGTTTTGAACTTCAGGTATAAAACCCTCTTGCTGCAGTGTAATAAAGCATAAATAAGTAAATACAGGGATAAGGAAGAAAGCAACCTGCACTGAGTTTTATCAGTTCGATACATCCATACGCGTCTAACTAACAGAACAGAGACAAATTTGCATGATAACTTATTTTTGAAGTCCAGCAATAAGTAAACATTACCAAACACCACTTCCCAGTACATATTAGAGTGATAATGGAACTGATATTTTAGAAAAATAAGAATATATACCCAGCCAGGATTCAAGTCAAATCAAATAAACTAAGCACTGCGGATGGCAGTATCAAAGGCTGCTGGAGGGTCTGCAGGAAACCTCAGGTGCTTGACCTAAGGCCATTGCAGAGACAATGGCCTGGAAAAAAGACAACGGTACTTTCTGTCTTACTACCAGAACAATAAACAGCAAGTAAAACAGAGGTTTCCAAATAGTATCAACTTTGCTTTGGCCCTTTTATTGCAGAAGAAAATACTAGAAACTAACGATAATCAGCATCTGCAGATTAATGGGTACAATCCAGGAACTGTCACTGTCATCCCTCTCTGTGCAGAAACCGTAATTCTTTCAGAGATAGAATTAGCTCCTAAAAACGGTTACATTACCAGGTAATGCCACCTCCTTTTTCATCTCTTCATATCAGCTTGTACTTCCTACAAAAAAGGAACCCAGGAAAAACTCCCCCTTCAGAAATCAGTAACTAAAAAAAAAAAAAAAAAAAAAAAAAAANAAAAAAAAAAAAAGACAGAGAAATCTATTGCTAAGTTCATCAATGTCACTGATAAAGTAATTCTGACGGACGAGACTAAGAGACTAAAAGCTTTCTCTTAACATAAAAGAGCACGAGAGCCATTTAAAACAGTTACCAAGAGCAAAGAACAAAAAAGAAGTATCTAGAGCTACCTAGAGAAAGTGACACAGAACATGTTTTATCATTAAATCCATCGGTTTTCTTGGGGATATCTTAGGGACGATTACAACATGCAAAGAGTAATTTCAGCAAGAGACAGTAACTGCAAAGAAATCATTTACACTGTTCTCAATCTCAAAAAAAGATCTGTAACATATGCTTTAAGAATAAAATCCACCAAAAATCCAATAAAATGATCAGAGGCTGGAGCACCTCTCCTATGCAGAAAGGCTGGGAGAGTTTGGGTTGTTCAGCCTGGAGAAGAGAAGGCTCCAGAGAGACCTTGTAGCAGCCTTTCAATAATTAAAGGGGGCGCGTAAGAAAGATGTAGAGACACTTTTAACCAGGGCCTTTAGTGACAGGACAAGGGGTAATGCTTTTAAACTGAAGGAGGCTCGATTCAGATTGGATACAAGGAAGATATTTTTTACAATGCGGATGGTGAGGCACTGGAACAGGCTGCCCAGTGAAGTTGTGGATGCTCCATCCCTGGAAGTGTTCCAGGTGAGGGTTGGGTGGGACTTGGAGCATCCTGATCTAGTGAAAGATGTCCTATGGCAGAGTGGTTGGACTAGATGATCTTTAAGGACCCTCCCAACCCAAACCATTCTATGATTCTCAAATAACCTTTAATTATTGTACTATTCCAGAAAAGTTTGTATTTTCAGAGAAGGCGAAGTGCTGGAAAGCCTAGGCATTTAAGCAGCAACAAATCAGACAATATCGACCATTAGGACTGACAGGATCTCAGCAGCGGGGAAAGCTGCAGACCAACACAACTTCCACATTAGCCACATCCTGACCACAGCTCAACTCTCATTTTTGGTAGGACATCAACTCCCTGCAAGCTTTGAGGAAGTCCTGGGCTTCCCTAAACCTAGGTACAAGGCCAAGCAGAACATGGACTCTGGATCACAGCTAATCTTTGCTCAGATTTTGCCACAATCCAAGACTCTTACCGCTGTGTCAGTGCCTTCAGGAGCAGCAGCGAGTAACCGATGCAGCTCCCACAGCTCCATACTTTTACAGACCATGTGTTACGAGAAATTCAGCTCAAGAACATCACGCTCGCTTCTTGTTCAGAAAACGGTTAGAAGATCTAAGGCAGAAGATTAGTTCAAAGTCCAATTGTATTTTACTGACTCATTTTAAAACCTCAAACACATCATCTGAATGCCACTCACCACCCCCACCATGTATAAAAGGTGATTTATTAATTTAACAGGAATGCTGCAAGAACGTGCATCCCTGCTCAAAAGATTCTGTTGAAGTAAACAGTGACCAAAAACTAGCAACCAGCACTACCACGAAAATAGTTATTAGTTTTCTGGCCAAGTGTTACAAAACCTATACAAAAGACCAGGCTTAGCCAAATCCATCTTTCAAAAGAAATCTGGGGTAGCTCTAGGGCTTTCAATAGCAAGTCCCATGGTGCAGGCGATACAGTGAACGCACCGTCTCTGTCTCTTCCCATGCAAGAGGGCCATCCCTGAGGCTGGGAACTGTACTAAGGCACGACAACCGCAGGCACACGCGGGCTCAATAAATCTGATATGAAAATAAACCAAAAATAACACATGCAGAATCACGGCTACCAGGACCAACACTTAAGCGTAATTACAAATTTTGTACAGAAGCTCATGCAGAGGAGAAACCACCACAGTCACATGTTAAGAACAGCCTATTTATTTTGGCAAGGAGGCCAAAAGTGGAGTCAAGGAAAGCTTTTGGTCAGGTTGTAAATTCAGCCGCAAGATGTGGCTCAGGTGTTTTTAAATTGAAAACTTCCTGAGCAATTACAGCTGGAACAAAATTTCTGGGAGAACGAGCACTGTCATGCTGCCACTGCTACTGCCCAATTGGACTCGGCAGCTCAAAGATGAGAGCATTTATCTATGGCATTTGAGCCTTCCTTTCAGAGTATGCAAAATATTTCAAAGATTACACCTCCAGAGGTTAGGAAACTCATCACAACCACTTTTCCCTTCTCCTTCTTTAATTACATGACTATTTAATTTCCAATTTTGTTTTCCTTTCTGTAACAATTATCCCACAATTTAACATTACGGTGGGGCTAGGACCATATTACGTTTATTTTCATCTCAAGAACAAAATGAAAAATGAAAACACTGATACTATTTTCAACTCTAAGTGACACCTTTCCTCCATTTTGCTGCTTTACAGCCCTTCCTACAATATTCTGAATTAAACTGCACGTATTTTAGAGCAAGACCAGAGAACTCATACAGAAGCAAGCCCTGTATGGTCAATTTTAGATACTTCTGATTTGGTGGGGGTTTTGTATGTTTTTCTTTTTTTTTTTTACTAATGGTAGAGATTTTAATAATATCCATTATCTAAAGGACAAATTTCATAAGTGTAAGGCATATTATTTACAGAATTTTTTTCAAGTCATTGCTTGTCCTTACATGAATCCAGAAAATAAGTTTTAAACTCAATGGCTACATCTACGTTAGCAAGTAACAGTACGATAGGAGCAAATATGTACAGTGAAAACAGCAACGCTGAGGGGCCAGTGCCCATTCTACAGGCATTTTGAGAGTTTTACTAAATCTAGTTAGTACCAAATGGCTCTAGTCTGGGCCCCTGGACTGAATATGAATTCACAGCGGGAGAATATCAGGTGTTTTTCTAAGGAGAATCTTCCTGGTTTCACCCAAAAGGGATCCAGTTTGGTGCCCAGACCTGCAGTGCAGTAAGTGCAGACAACCAGGAGGTTCACAAGAGAAGGCTCCCGAGGTGAACTAAAAGACTGAGACACACCTCTACGCATTCTTCATCCAGCTGCTGATGGTTCCCGGCACAGGAAAAGACGGAAATTGTAGACTGTGGCTCTAACATAGTCACAGGTCACTTTAGGGCATTTTTCCCTTTTTTTATCTGCATTTTATCTTCAACTTTATCATCACCATTGTAATCTAAGCTTTATTTTTTAATGCTGTGCATTAGTGATCATATAACATATAGCTACCGGTCATATAGCATTACTTAAACAGCAAGAACGGCCTTAAAACAATGGGAAGACAGCTTCTCATAACTTTCTTTTTAATAATAATGTAAGCTAAGTTATTCTTCCTTCTTCCCTCCCCAAGGGCAAACTATTCCTACTAAAATACAAACATTTTGCCTTAGACCTCTAACGTTCTACACTTAAAATGCATGCTTCTTTTAAAAACTAGAGTTCAAACACCAGCCAAACCGAGTTTTCCCCCTTCAGATTTTGTGTAATTGTAGTGATCTTGCTTTCTAAAAAAAAAAAAAAGGCATGATTAAAGTTATCTTCAGTTCCCTCTAAATTGTCCCAAGACGATCCCGCAGTCCCACCCTGTGAGCCACCACCAGGCAGCTCCCACCAACCCACATGAGGGCACCTCGCCCTGGCTGCAGGAGGACACCCGAAAATACTGTTGCTTAATCAAACAACAGGTCTCAAAGTAAAATATCACTTATACACTCAGGTGGTGACTTACCACCGTCTCCCCGTCAGATGATGCTGTGGACTGGAAATGTGAAAGCAGCAGCAACAGGAATGTGGCTAAGTCCTGTTCCTGCACGTTCCGACATAATCCCGCTCAGCAGACCTGAACACAGGCTTGTGCGCTTATTCAACCTACAAATAACTTTAATCATTGTGTTTTGTCTAAAACCGGGGTACGGATTCCTCTCTCTGGAGGAGATTAATCTTCCTGCTGCTTGTCGGACAGGAGAGATTTGAATTAGGGCTTTAAGCCAAAAGCACAGCTAACATTTGCAGTTGTGGAGATCTAATCACGTATTAAAATTTCTGCTCCTGCTCCAACATCACATTATGAAAAGGAAACTTTTCTTTCATTTATGGTCAGTATATAAAATGTAAATCCAAATTATTTTAAAAACACACTGGAAGACACTATTAAAAAAACCCTTGATGAGAGTATACAAGGCTTGCACACGTAAGTTTAAAGTTCCCAAATACAAGACCAGTGCAATGTTACTCTTCCCCACAAACCACAGATACCTCTACCCAAAAAAAAACCCAAGTAAAACCCTCTTTCCCCTCTGCCAGGACAATTCAGCCCCCTTACTTGCTATGTAATGCTCCACTCACAATCAGCTAGGAAACTATCAAGAGGTACCCAGGACATTTTGTGGCTCAAAGAAGAGCTTCCAAAAAGAAAGAAAAGAAAAGAAAAGAAAAAAAAAAAAAAAAAAAGCAGGTGAGGTAATTTAACAGCTTACTGCCCCAAGGACAAAAGTCATGTTTCCCATTTCTGGGTCCCCTCCTCCACAACTCAGGCAGCACCAGTGAACCAGGTCACTGCACAGTAACAGCAGAAAAATTTCTCTGCCAAAGTGCATGGTTTAATCCACTTAAATAATTCCTCCCAGTTCAAAAAGAAGACGTGTGAGCTCCACTGCCACCATAAGATAGAAGTAGAAAGTATATCCACGAGAAGGCGGAGGTGAGAGCAGAAACTCCTCCTTCAGGCAAGTTGTTACTTTGGCTCTCCGCATCTCTGAAAATAGGTGCAAAGGATGCAGACTAAGAGAATCAATACAGACTAAATCTGCCTTTTCCAAGCCACAAAAACGACTCCACTTGTAATTCAAAGTTCAAGCAGACTTACTTTATTAATTTTTAACATACAGTCCTTTATTAGACATAAAAGTTTCCCTTTGCTAAAAGCAAAATACTTGATGCAGAAATACGAAGAATATCTGCGACATTCATTAAGGGTATTTGCTTAATGACTTAGGTTACAAAAAATCAGCCCTTTCTAAACCTAATAGTTTTTCCATAGCTTTGAAGATTTTCTTCAATTTCTGAAAAGTCGGAAGGTTTTCTCCCCCCCACCCCCTCCCAGCTGGTGTTACCTGTTAACATTTTGCAAAAAAATTCAAAATACATACAAGCATGGCCTGAATTACCTGGACACAGCTTGAGTTCAGATGTTCAAGGTCAATACAGAAAATCACGACTTTTATCTTCAGAGAATAAAGATGCATTTTTAAATATTTCAAAAAAAGCAAGTGTATATAGTATTTACCGAACAACTGTATTTTTTGTTCTCGTGTTTGTGCAACACAAAGGGGAAATGGGAAAACACAACAAACTCCACCAGCAGAGCTTCTGGAATTGATTACCAGCATTTCTTTGAGCTATCTGATGTCAAGGATGGTTGACATCACGTTTCCCAGCTGTAAAAGTAGGGCACTTTATGTGATCACAGAGATTTGGCCAATATGACCTTTAGGGTTTAAGTAACACTCTCCTGAAACAGTTAACTGCTGATTTGGCAGCCCCCAAATGGGGATTAAGAAAAAAAAATATTCCAAAAACCCCACAGGTGTGCAATTTCTGATAGAATCCAGGTGCCCAGCAGAAACTGCGGGGGTCTAGAAATCAAAAAGCCTAAATGATTTTTACAAGGAAATGAGCAAAACTGACAACACAGCTGACATCACAGGTTCAAACCATGTATCAGCTACACGTCTACACATATAAAGTGCAGTCAGTACGCTCGATATCAAGACCATCAAGAACGGCAATCAAATGGACTTGCCTAAATGAGTGAGAAGGACCTGATGTAGCTGGAGCAGAAATGAACTGAACAGCCATTTCCACTTAGTACTTTCATTTAATTAAAGTTCTTGAAGAAATGTCTAATTTTCTCAACATCAGTCTCAAGAAACAGGCACAACCCCATTTAATGCAACCTGCTATACATCATTAGAGTTCACCCAGGTGACACAAGAGGAAAAACCAAACTTAATTAGATCAATTTAGATCAGTTGCTATAAAATCCATGGGTTTTGTTATTTGGCACACTTAAACCTATTATCCAGTTAATCAATTAGAGAAGAGGATAACGTGAAATAGTTCTTAAGCATGCTTCAAAGATACTTAAATCTTCTTTTTTTTTCTTTTAATTCAAACACCTTCTGTGATCAAGAGCAGCACCTTTAAAGCCATCCTCCAATGATAGCCCAATCTATCTGACTAGTTTCAAAATCCTTCCAACTAAAAAATATATTATTGATGATTTCTAACCTTGAAGACACATCCCTTGAAGACACGTTCTTCCAAGCCCAAGGAAAAACATTTTCTTCTTGCACATCTTTACAACTGTCGTCTATATGCTCAGCCACACAGAAATTCCATGAAATTTTCAACAAACCCTTGCCAAACAAAAAAAGGGCAAGGATCATGTAATCACAGGTTAAATATATACAATATTTACATGGAAAACAGACTGCATAATTCTTCAATCTAGCAGAAAAAGCTGTAATACACAGTCACCAGAATCAGAGGCCACCCAGACTAGAAACGGGCACGATTTTAAATGCAAACACATTAATTTTGAAAGTCTTTTGTAGAATTACTTTTAACCAATAACACAGATTTTAAATTAGGACTGGATTTTTTTTTTTTTCCTAGTTCAGTATTTCTCAGTCTGATTTGCAAGACATCACACTCAGTCTGCAAAGCAGCTGCCTTTTTTATTTATTTTCAGTACATACACAGACACAGCCAAAGGTAAGTGCTACTGCCTTCTGCCAGAAACACTTGAGAGTAAATTCCTGGCTGCTTTCAGCATTTGCAGATATTTCAAGTACTCAGAAACATCAACAATATCAATCAAAAGGTCTAGGAGACAGTTCGAAGAGTCACACACAAAGTCCTGATGATAAAAACATTTAATTAATGCATTTGTGATTACAAGCAAGACCCTCACTGCTGACTGCCAAAGAGTAAACCCCAAAACCGTCTCTGATCTTTTTCATGGAAAACTAACATGCTACTAGGTTTTAAAGGATGAAAAATACAATTCCAAACCAAACGGACCGATCAAAGATGCAGAAGAGACTGTGCTGCTATCAAAGGAAAGACAGTGGGATCATGTGAGACTGGTCATCAGTGGACCCACATGAAGACAACGCGATGACTCCCCTGCTCAGGGCTTTACAAAGCATTCTCTTCAGCTTTCTGGACTTCTGGTCTACAATGCTCCAACTCAGCTTCACTCAAGCACTCTATTTGGGCTTCCAGTCTGGAGGTCTCCAGCACTTCCCGTATTCCAGCAAATACATTCCTTATTGCAGATGCACATAGCCCCATATAACTTCTTTGCAAATGCATCAAAAATTTGAGCTCCATAGGTGCTCAAATTACAGTGATCAGGAAATTCTACACAGAAGTCAGATACACACAATTCAAATTCCTCCTTGTGAACAGAAATATTTGAAATCTGCTTTCATGATGGATATTTCTTCACACTGTTGAAAGACCCTGAGCATCCCCTTGGAGGGTCGGGGGGAGTTAATACTAAACTCCTGATAGATTCCTGTTTTTCCTCTCTGGAGTAAAAATTGTCCTCAGGGAAGAGTTTTTGGTTTTGAATTATTCATGGGAACTAGAAAACGAAAACCTTATAACATAGTTGCCTTACAACATCATATGATTAGAGATCTTCTAAGGTCATCTTAGAAAAAATTCAAAACAGCGTAAAAGGAACAATTATGTGTAGAACAGAGATAAATCTGACTACAATGAAGACCTCAGAGGGTTAATCCAAGTCACGCACTTCCTCGGGAATCCAAAAAAACCCAATTCCTTTGTTTGGTGCTGAGACAAACAGAGCAATAAACACATGGGGTTCAGTCACCTTCCAGAGACCTATATGAAGTCTTGAGGCAAGAACTCAAGAATAATTGAGTTCTAAAAGAGTAAGATGACGGTACAAAGCAGCCCGACTGACACAATTCACAACCCACTGAACTCAAAAAAGCCAAAACAAAACAAAAAAACACAACCAACCCACAGACTCATTTTGCAAAACTCATCAACAGATGAATCAGTACCCTCGTCACACCATGTTAATGAAGACTCCACCTCTCTTTACGAAGACTCATGTTCCACCCTCTACAGTAGCATACCTGTCTTCAATTACAGGGGCGTACATGTTTCCTTTCATTGATTGAAGGACACAAGGCCTGAAGAATTATCTTATTATTTCTATTAATAGATGACATTTAAAAGAAGCACACACTCCACTATAGTTCAGAAGACTGAACTATAAACCTGGAGTACATTTGTGCCCCAACATCCCCCAGAAATGAAAAGCAGACAGTATTTCTTTCTTACTACACAGGAAGAAAATGAATAATATTAACCACCAACCTGACATTGCATTTCAGTATCAATGCTCTGTTAAAAGGAAATTCACAACTTCCCACAGTTTCTGCTTTATTTGGGTCACTAGTACAAGGAACTTGCTAGCTATAATGGCTTATTCTGACAAATTTAAAAAAACGCATGCTTCTTGAATAACTCCAATAACTTGGGAACAACAAGGAAAACAAGAAATTAATCAAATGCCTTCTCAAATGCCTGCACAACCAGCAGTAGCCAATTCCTACACTCTCTTCACAGACAAGGGTGAGCCATGCTGGCTAACCTCCCAGTGTTATGACCTGTGAAGGATACAGATCTAATTTTGCTAAAAGAAAAATACCACTGCATCTGGTCTATTAAGAGATAATAATTT
>VYZM01012230.1:329388-341773 GCA_013398915.1 Dromas ardeola | reverse complement strand
TTTTTTTTTTTTTAGGAGTGACAAGTTAGCAAAACTTGCTGACATTCAAGTTTAAGCACACAACAGAGGAACGCAAATGTATTTCAAAGTTTATCAAAAACGTATATGGTTTCTCAGCTTCTACTCTATAAAACTCATTCAAGTTTTACTGGATGCTGCAATTTAACTAATTTCTTCATGTATCCAGCAGCCTGTGCTGTGTGATGATCCTCCTCTGACACAAAAGCTTTTGACATCATTCTGGAAACGTACACAGAGCGTGTCCTGTAATAACAGCATAGGAAACCCTAATACACCAGGTGTGGCTTTGGAGACGAATCCTGATCCACCCAGGAAGCGCTCTAATAGCTACAGCAGCCTTCCTGTAAGCCTTTTACTGCTGCGGGTCCCTTGAACTAGCTCTATACTGAAAAACATAAAGGAAGGGAGGTATAGGACAGAGGACTAATTTTTCACCTGGCCTGCCCTTCTATTGTTGCAGTGCAATAAAAGATAAGCCTTGACTGTAGTGGATTATTTTCATCTTCTTTGGCACTCGGCTTCTCCCCTTTCTCTCTCCCATAGTTTATCTCTTCTCCCAGACTCAAAATGCCTTTTTTTTTTTCCTCTCTCTCTAAAGAGAAACTCACATTTATTTTTAAAAATAAATGATAGCTATCAGCAAGTCAAAAACCACAGAAACAGCAGGATCACTGACGATACTGAAGAGAAAACATGGCAGCAGAAAGGACGAATCCCAGAAAATCACCACTGATGCTATTCCAGGTAAGAAAGTTTCCTTGAAATGCTCTGGACTGCTTTGCCTTTTGGGGAACCAGGAGACCAGGAGCCTTCCATCCTGCCAGGGGAGCTGTGCTGGTCCCGCACCGTGCTGCGGCGCTGAGCCCAGCCAGCCAGCAAGGCTCTGCCTGGAAGGTGAACCCCATCTTCTCAGCCTCCTCCGTTCAGCGTGTCCACAGCTCAGCAGCCACTGTTCCAGATCGTGCTTTCCCTACTTCATGTGGCTGTTTCTGCCTACACCACCCTGGTTGACACCAGCATTAATAATTCTGTTCCGCTGGTAGTTACTGCCCTTCTCAAGGCCTTCTACTCTAAACTGCCTCCCCCTTATCCATTAAGCTGCACCCAAAATTTGCTTGTAAAGCAGATCTTCATCTCGATGCAACAGTATTCCCCCCACTTCCATTTTTCCCAAAACAGGAAAAGAGATTGTTGCTTTGGTCTAGGAATCTAGTGAATCCACACGCATTTTGGGTGGCAAAAGGCATAGGGCCTTCTTTGCTAGGGTGCTCTTGGCATGGTGACCCGGTGCTTCTGCTGACCCAGAACAAGATCAGTGTGATACCACCCGGTGCAAGGACCACTGTGAGTAGCCAAAGAAGTCCCCAGCAGAGCAGCAACCCACAATAGCCTGCAACAACAAAAAATACTCCTTCCTGCTGGTTGGCATGGGGAGCAAGGACGTTCTGCTGCAGGGCTTCCCAGGCTGTTCTGGGCACACATGGGCAAAGCTTGCCGTGAGAGCAGTGTTCCCCACAGCAAATGTGTCCTCCACGTCACTTGCCCAACCGCAGGCTGATGAGCAGGGTTAATTGTAGGTTGACAGCTTCCAAGTAAATTACAAACATCCCCAATCCAGCGCTTACTGGTATGACACTGGTCATCCTCAACAAGGGAAGGCAAAGTAGAGAAAAATATGGATTTTGGTTAGAACTCTTTCCAATCCTTAAATTCTGCTTCCACCAGCTGTTCTGCCCTGAGTCTCTCCACTACCCTTCTCACTAGACACCAAGCCTGGCTGCCAAGTAAAACAAAAACCAGCACCTCTTTCATCCTCAGAAAACCGTACTGATGCAGCCAGTTTTACTTGCTCTATTGTACAAACTCCATTTGCAATCTCTCTTGGTATATGCAGTCCACAAAGAGCATGCGAAGCTGCATGCTCACTTGCAGGACTGACGCCATGCAAATCCTTCTCGTTTCCAGCAAGATGTGAAACACAAAAGGCAGGATATCCTGGAAGTAGCAACGTAAAAGAAAAAAGAAGAAAAGAAAACAAAAAAAAGAAAGGCAAGTCACCTGGGAATAATTTACACAGGGCTTCCTAAATGGGCAGCAGGTGATCCTGAAAAAAGAAGCCTGATTCAGAGGGAGCCACCTTGTGAAGCCACCCACAAACACCCGCAATGGAAGCACCAAGGATCCAGAGCACACCTCCGCTGCAGCCTGTGTCACAGAGCGATCCAGGCAGATGAATGATGGGCAAGACACAATGCAACCCAGGAAGCCAATCCAGGTGCCATAAGAACAATACATAGAATCATAGAATCATAGGGTTGGAAGGGACCTCTGGAGATCATCTAGTCCAACCCCCCTGCCAGAGCAGGGCCACCTTAGAGCAGGTTGCACAGGAACGCGTCCAGACGGGTTTTGAATGTCTCCAGAGATGGAGACTCCACCGCCTCTCTGGGCAGCCCGTTCCAGTGCTCTGCCACCCTCAATACTGGAGTATTCATTATGTTTTACGCTCTGGTGAACTCCAAATGAACGCTATCACATGCATCTGGGTCAAAATTTGACTGCCATTACATCCAACAGTGCAAAGAGGTGGTATCAGCTATCACCGAACCGAGGTCTGCATCCCACATATGACTGACTCACTATAGCCTGAAGCACCGGAGCTCCACATCAAGCCATTCCCGTCCCAGCTGGGTGGGGGCCCTTGGAGGAGAGCCCTGGTACCTGAAAAAGGGGAAATCCTCCCTCAGCTACAGGAAGATCTTTAAAAAAAACTTCATTCTTCTCCCACATTTTCTTCTTGTTAGTATTGAAATATATGTGAAGACCTTTACAGAGGTACAGTAATAGAGAAGGTGCTTTAGTTTTTCTAACTTCCCTAGCTACTAGCACAAGTTTTTAGCTTATATTAGAAGTTCAGCATAGTCCGAACACTTGCAGGAGATGCTTAAGGGAAGTGGTGATGTGGCAGAAAAAAGGAGGAAAAAAAACCATCCTTTTTTTTCCAACAGTAGTAACTTGAAGACTGCTAAGACATGAGCTTCAAAAACAAACAGCCCTCCACACCAACCACCAAACTTTGTTTAAATGCTTGCTAACATAAAATTGCTTTTCCTGTAAATGGGGCTACTATTTCATATTAGACTTAGTTCTGCTGTTATCTGCAGCTGTGCGATAGTTACACAGCTTTTCCTTAGGCAAAGGCCTGAAAAAAGTAAAACTAAATACTTGAAAAAAAATCCTGTATTTATCACACAGACGAGCTTACCCCATTCTCAGACTGGAGACTACCGGTTAGAGTTTTGTGGGTTTGCCTGCCTATAAGATGTTCATCACAAAGTTAGGCCATGAATTTAAAATGGAGCAGCTGACCAAACTAAAAAAAAAACAAAGCCACACATGCCTCATGCACAGCTGTATCTTGCCCATGCGAATTTCTCCAAAAAAGTATGTACAGTGGAGGAAGTAACGGGTCCTTTTGAGGAGGCTCCTGTCTTACCTGGATCCTCTCAAAACTCCTTGGCCATTTCCAACAAAACGACTGATGGAAATAAGAGAGGGTGCTAGAGAGAATACGCCAAGTCCTAGGAAAATATGAGCCAATTAGCTTTCATTAATTACAACTAACCACACCTCAGCACACCTTCAGATGTCACTCCAAAACCTTTACCTGTCTTGGGGTGAAATACTTAGCCCAAACTGTGAGGCCTCGTGGCCTTCTTACACCCACAGCAGGCACACCCAGGGTCAGCGCCTGGGCATCTATCAAGCAGCATCTTTCAGCTGAGGAGGAAAACATGGCTTTAAAGTCGAGCCCAAGCATGGCAGGAAAGGCAACGCCTGATGCTAACCTGGTTTGCCTTCAAGCAGTCAAACCAGCATTTTTCTTCCAGCAAACCAGCTGGTTTGCTGTCAAACCAGCATTCATCTACAATCTTCAAGTATTCCCTCTTGAATCTGCCTTTCCCACCTTGGCATCGTCCTTCAGCCTTCACGTGTTCTTCACGAAGGAGCTTCACCTCAAACTACTCTTCCTCCTCCTGCTAGTTTCCCTCTCCCTTGCTTCTACCTCCTCCCTAGGGCTAAAGCAGCAGAGTCACTCAGCAAACACACCAGCGGCATAAAGTGGCCTTTGTCCACCCTCTTCCCTCCCACGAGGATTCATAAAGAAACCAGGATTAATACAGAAACAGCACATCTCAAATAGCCGGCTTCTTTGAAACCATACAAATTTCCACTTCCATCTGATGCACTCAAGCACTTATTACTGACGTGAATTCTCAATTTTCTACTAAAAAAAATATTTTTTTAAATCAGGAAATAATAGAACTGCATTTGTTTAAAGGGATAAAAACATTCTCCTTCTACAGAGCTCAGTAACTGATCCGGGACCATAACAGAAGGGTTTGCAACAGAAGCTGCAAAGGGCAATTTTAAAAAAAAAAAAAANAAAAAAAAAAAAAATCTATAAGCCAACTTAATATCTTAAAACCCTGCTAGGCTGACTCCTACATGAACAGGCACACAACTCCCTATCAACAGAAATAAAAAAGCTGAACTCCAACACTTGGTAAAAAAAAAAAAAAAGCAGCACTTTCAGTTCCAAGTTAAAAGAAATACGAAATAATATTTTAAAAATAGAAATATGTATAAAAAACTGGGAAAGGCTGCAAGGATTTAAATAGAAAGAGAATAATCCGTAAGAGTTTATGGTCAACATATTATTGATATTTATCATTGCTGCTTTGGTGTTGAAAATACAAATTATAATTTAGCATGTAACACAGACACACCCATAGCATCAGATGCCATATCATCAAAAGACTGTACTTTCATTTACAATAGGAAAGACTGTTACAGCCCAAAGAAAAGCAGCTACTTAGTCCACTGCACTGCAAAAACCATGTTCTGTGGGTGTTGACCTTTAAGCAAGACCTGACTTGTACAGCATGATAACAGG
Organism: Dromas ardeola; assembly: GCA_013398915.1. Lineage (NCBI taxonomy): Eukaryota > Metazoa > Chordata > Aves > Charadriiformes > Dromadidae > Dromas > Dromas ardeola. The sequence continues at coordinate 336,795 of VYZM01012230.1, read as the reverse complement.
CTAAGAAACTTCATGTCTCAGATTCCTCTCCCTAGCTTAGTAAGAAATAATCTTTCTCTTTGAAAGGATGTGGAACTTCAAAGCAAAACAGAAAACAAGACCTAAAATTTGTTTCAGATTACCATCAGAATATGATACGAAACGTACTTGAAAAAGCATCCTTCCCCTAACCAACGCTGAAAATTTGTTCTCGTATAAATGATCTTAAAAAATACTACGGTGTTACGCTGCTTTTTCAAAAGCCCGTAATGCATCTCCAAACTCCCGAAGAAAAAAATATTTTAACGTATGACATTCATGCAGTGAACCAAACACTATCTCAAGGTCCGTATCATCTGAGATTGAGTGTCTGACCGTGACTAATTTCAGATGCTTGAGAAGGTGCAAGAGTACTGTAATGGGATGACAGTTAAAGACGAAGATCATCCCACCATCTCTCAAACTTCTGATTCTTCTGTACACCTGCAGTTAAATACTCTGTTCACAACAGTTCCAATTCCAGACAACTCTGACAGACAAGCCCATTTCTCTTCTGTTTCCCAAGAACTTCGAAATTTGAAGCAATGCTCTTAGCCACAGCTACGAGAAGATCAGTTACTGAAATCTATAAAAACCATTAAAGTCTCTGAGATACGATTCTAGCAAAGAGCAAACAAGGGCAATGAAGTGATAATGAAACGCGCACATGTATTCCCACAAATGAATACACAGCTGGCAAGTCTGTTTTTGGAAAAAAGGTTAAAAGAGGAGGAGAAAAGAGGCCTGGCAGCATGCTCATCAAAAGGCAAGCCAACAAGTATGAGGGAAGGAGAAACAGCATCATCCCTGTAGCACCCATAAGTAACGCTCCTTGCAGCAGAGCAGAGAGAGACAACATGCTGCAGAACGCCATTCGTGTGCCCATGCACCCACCAAAAAGGCTTGTTGCGCTAATACAGCAAAGGCTTTAAAGCAATCAGCAAACACTGCAAAAATAACAACTTATTGTGAGCCCATAAAATGAGACAAATATTTATCCCATTAGTTTTCCTACCTTTGTAAAGGATCCTGGGTAAGAAAAAAAAAAAGAGAATAGAAATTCCTCCCCACCCCCAAACACACCACATGTACTGAAACCCAGTGTTCTTATCTTTACACAGTAATAGAAGTCCATGTTATCTTAGGGCCTTCTGAAGTCCATGATCTTTTAAAAATCCTTTCCAGTCCTACTGCCTTGACTCGGAAATTCCCCACGTACACTCTTTATGTCTGCATTTCTCTCTGGAATGGGGCTACTGGAGGCATTTGTGTACCCTTCTAAGGGTTACACAGGTTTAAGAGACTGCAAAAAACGCTGTAGTTTCCTAAGAGAGGGTGAGCTGAACGGGTAACAGGGTAAACCCCTCTTATCTGCCTCCCCTCGTTTCTGCTCCTCGCTACGTGCTCCTGCTGCCCCCGTTGTGTAAGCTCTCAAACGCATGATGTCCCCCAGGGGCAGCAGGGACATGGAGAAGAGAAAGGCGATGGGTTTTGTTGCTTTCTGCCGAGCCAGCAGTTCCCACTGAGGTGTGGAAGAGCGCGGTGACCATCGGCGCTGCTGGGAAGGGCACAGCCGTGGGAAGATTTCCTCCTTTCGGGGCGGGGGGTGGTGGTGCCAGCAGGCAATTAGGCAATTACCTCAGCCCAACGACTCACAAAATTGCATCCCTAGAGAATCATTAAAATTGAAGTTATTAAAAAATATCTGACAGATTCTTCACTCCTGAATGCTTTGATCCCTGGCCTGGAAACTTTGCAGTAGGTAAGCCGAGCTCAGAGCACAGGAGGTTACCGCACGCCGTTAAACCTCAAACCAGCAGAGCAGCTACGGAGCATCCCTCTCCCAAAACTCACCATTGCCTCCTCCCAAGCGAGCAGATCACCAGGGTGGGCTGGTTCAGCGTGTCTGCACACAGCGCTCACCCCACTGAGAAAAAGGAAGACGCAGCAAAATAGCCACGGATGATTTCATGGAAGATTTTGATTGCTTTCACCTTCATCGCTATAGAGCGGGTGTGATGGGCCGCGCTTGAATAAATCGGGGCAGAGCGATGCGTGGATGGGGACTCAGAAGGGGGTGGACATCGCCCCACTGCAGGCACAGCCTCCCTCGTGGGTCGCGCTGGCGAGGAAGACTGGAGAAGGACACACTGTCCTCCCACGGGCAGCTCCTTCTGAAAAGTGGCTTTTACAGTATCATCTTTTAGCCAGGTTGCTTTGGATCTGGGGCACGAAGAACGAACCTGAAATGACCAAAAACCTCACCAAGTTTCATGGCAACAAAGAGAGTACGGCAGATGAGAGGGACAGAGTTCTAGACCATACAAATCACAAGCTGGACTTGTTCAAAATACAAAACATAATAATACTTACACGGCTTCTGATCAGGCCCGAAGAAAACAGAAACAGTCCACAGAAACACTTAGATTTAATTCAGACAGTTGCTGCTACCAATATAGCCAGAGATCTTGTTGACACTGGAGAGGGTTTTCTGAAACACTGACTTTGTTACATTCCCTGCTTCTCTTTTTCTTTCCACAAATTTCCAATCAGTCTGCTAAATCTCGTTAATTACAAAGAAAACAAATTTATTCACAAAACTAAGTAATTATCCACTAGATAAATAATACTCTTAATTTAATTGTCTGTTTAACTACCTTCACAAAATAAATCCAGCAAGCTCCTCTAAGGCACGTTGCTTCCAAAAAAAAAAAACAAAAAAAAAAGGGGGAGGTTATGTTATAAAAGGCCTTTTGTTGAGCATTTACAAATCCAGGGGTCAGTCAGACTTCCAGCTGAAGACTCTGGGAATTTCTCTATCGATTTTTCCGAGAGCAGACCAAACCCCAAAAGATGCACACACACATGTGGCCACCCCAGCTCTCAGCACTGACGACACCTCCATTCAGCACTGCCAGGGCCAGATCCCAGTTTGGAGACTGGCACCCTTCTGCCTTTATCACTCGGAGATCAGGTGAGTGCACCAGCACGAAAAGCCAGGTTTAACTCCAGAGGTCTCATCCATCCCTCATTCCCTGGCGCAAGGAGAAACTACCCTTCATCCACCCACCTGCAGAGTGAGGAGAAGCATTCAGCTGATGAGGAAAAGACCCCTGGCTTGACAGAAGTGCTTCAGGAGTCACGTAAACCCCGGGTACGACCTGCAGCGTAGCCACAGCAGCACAGATCCCATCCCATGCCAACCAAGCGTTTGTGCGTGCCGTGCCACTGACAGTTTGCTGCAATTTAGCTGGCGGAGCTGCAACTCACTCCCTTTTCACCGAGAAAAAGTTAACGTGCTGCTAACCACCTTCACAAGCCCACACGAAGTGGTCCACAGGTGGGACCAGGCTTTGCCTTCCAGCTGCGGCGTGCAGGTCCTTCCAGTGGCAGGACCAAACCGAACCAGCCCTCCCCATCGCCCTCTGCTCCGTTGCTGCATTTTGTTCAACAAAAGAAAAAGCAGGAACACGCTTTGGCTAAATAATATTTTTTTTTTAACTGGAATTCCAAGATAGTCGCTTCCTGAAAGACAGAATTAGCATGCTCTTTCCAATAAAATACATACCATTAACTATGTATGGTCATTACTTACAGAAATCATTCTGCCAGAGACTAAGGAGCCCACGGATTTACCTGTCGTTTTCTTACCATCAAAACCTTAGGAAAAACTGATACTTCATGTCTACCTTCATAAAACTGATATTTTTGGGGAAAAAAAAAAGAAAATATTTCATCCACAGACTTCAGTTCAAAAACTGTATTTTTTCTGTATGCTCTTTATATTATTAGAGTCTATCAATACCTCAGAAACATAAGTCTCTGTCACCAGTATTTATTACAAACGTAATACAGTCATTCCAAGAAACAGCAAAAACCTAAATAGACGACATTACTGTGTTAAAATGTTAAGTCATTTTTATCTGCCCACGCATATAAGAAAAGATTCAAAATGAGGGTACCTAAAGAAACATACACTACTTAACAAGTCTGATTTCTTTCCTTTAAATAGGCTGACAGGTCTTTAAAAGTGTTTGAGAACAGAAGACGCTGTAACATTTGGACACAGGTTATGAAGCCACATACAGTATGTACTACAGTAGATGATGAATACCTCAGGTTTTATCCCTCTGATTTTCCTGGCTTAAACCACAGTATGATCCTACACCTACATTTCCTATGGGATTACAGGCTACTCTCCTAAACCACAACATTTTGCTGTCGAATGCCATAGTTTGCCTCAACATTAACTATTTTTAAGCCCAATGCGTTAAGCTGTAACATCAGATGACCAGCAATAACTGAAAGATTCCAGGTCTTTTATCACAGAAACTGCATTTCTTTTGAGCACTAAAATTACTTTTTCCACATAAACTCAGGCCAGAATACAGACAGCACCTGAAGAAATTATCAAATTCAACCCCCTACACAAGAACAAGTAAAACATTCATGAGGAAAGTCTTTAATATATCCTTAACACAAGTCTTATTTGACTTTCAGAAACCTTCGAAAAAAGGAGACTGCACAATCTCAGCTTGTTCCAGTTTTCCCCGAAGCATAACAGATTTTAAGAACAACATCAAATCTTTGGTACAAACTAGTTCTATCTTTTTCAATACAGTCACTGACAGAAGGACACACTTCTCATTACTTTTAAGACTGTAGCATCTTCTTGTCCCTTCATCTCCTCCTCCTTCTGCCGGAACTGAGCTTGTCTAGCCTTTGTAGAACGCACTTCCCAAACATGCATGGTCTCTGTAGATGATGCTTTCCAAACCCTTCCTAAGCCTTGATGACCATTTCTGCCAAACTGAGACGTTTGCATTTATTTTTCTTGAAGGGCTGTAGCCAAAACTGAACACTTTATTCTGTTAACTTAAGCTTTACTAGTGCAAAAAGTTAAATGATAAACTTTAACATCCCACTGCTTATCGCAATCCCCCACAGCCCTCACATCTGCTTCCGTGGTGCTGCTGGCAAGTTGACTTAACCTATCTGCATTATGGGATCTCTCCTTCCTGAAAATAGTATCTTGTACTTGAATAAAGCCATTGAATATACCAAAAACCTCCTGTCCTCCAAAACAGAGCATCAGAAATAACGCCTGAAACCCCTACTCGGTCTCCTTCAGACTTTGTGCTAATTCTGTTGATCAAAGACATCGCTGACAACACCAAGTACAGAGGTGCCAGAACTGCCCCCAGCACCGCTGAAGCTGACTTCCCAGTCTGATGGCGACTCATAATCACTCTGTGGGAACAATCCCCCAGAGCTGCTATCTCTACACTAGGTCCCTTTGGCTCAGCTGTTGTCAAACACTTCAGATGAATAAATAATTTTCCTAAGAGCAGCCCTACTGGGTCAGACAGCAGGTCTTCTTCCAGTATGCTGCCGGCAGCAGTCAATGCCCAAAATTAATATAAAAATTTGGTAAATACTTGACAGTACTTCCCCAGTATATTCTCCCAGGCTCCATGTGGAGCTCAGTGACTCCCTGAGCTACAGGAGGTACTCTGTACGAGTCAGCCTTAGTGGATTTTTCTTCCATTAATTTGTCCGGCTGCTTTTCGAATCCCTGGAAACTTTCAATATCCACATGCTTCAGAAAGGATTTCCAAAGCTTAACTAACTACACATTGGGTCGAAACCAAAACACACCCCTTTTGTTCATTTTGGACCTGCCAGCTTAATCTCACGCTTCCGCATTTTGGACTGAAAGTGACCATAAAAAGTTAGTCCCCTACCCAACTTCGCCGCGTCACTCGATGAGACTGTCAAAATTTCTAAAACCTCAAAGCTTTCCTCAGAGCAGCGTTATCAAATACAAAGAGAACACGGAGGTTAGATGGGGTCACAAAGCCCTCTCCACCCCCGCAGAGCAGGCAACAAGGAAATACTGCTTCACCTTGCTTATCAGAACATTATGGTTAATGGGTCAAAATACTGACCCGGTATCAAAAACAAAGGCGCATGGCGATGCCGGATCCCGAAGGACACAGTACTTAGTGCAGATTATACATGAACACCCACTCGGGCTAGAAATACGGGGGTGGGGAAATCAGTTCAACTTACAATTTCTGCAAGCTAACACTGACATGGTTTTAATTCAGAAAGCCATTAAGCCTCGCAGCAAACTTTACTACCTTTATGTTCACACTGCTGGCTTTATAGTTTCACAGTCAAAGGCATAACCGTACCATCGCTAAATAGTTTATTAACTTACACAAATTAAAAATACAGTCAAGCTGAATCCTAATTTCTAGGTTAGTAAAAACAACATCGCAAAGGCCTCTAACTTGTGCTTTGACAGTTTGGGTATTTGCTATCCCACCTCATCAATACTCAGATCTTTCTTTTGCAGTTATTTTATAAACCATACACTTCACAGTTAACTTGTACATTAGCACAGTTTTATGATATTTAAACAAATACTGCAAGAAGACATTTGCTTATACATTTAAATTTTTGCACAAGGATAATTTTAATTATTAAATCATTTCTACTGTTACCAGGCTTTTTTCCCCTAGCATCCCCCTCTGTCCCCGAAAGAAAAATTGCAGATGGCATTTAATTCACAAGTTCCTCTCTACCCTGTTAATTTGTCACAGAAGGAAGACTCAGAAGGAAGTCAACCTTTGCACTCCGATGGCTGCGAACCCAGTCCATACGCCGCCCTGCAGCCCAGCGATGCCAACCGGGCTGCGCGGAATTACATCGCCTCAAAGGTCCCTTCCTTCCCAGAGCGAGACGGGACGCAAGTCAGGACGCACTGCCTCTCTCCCCACCTTCCTAAAAAAAGGGCTGACCATCAGCAATGTTCAGGCGAAATAACAGGTAACAGCCCTCCAACTAGGCAACCTGTAATCTATTCATTTAGCTATCTCATTCTTACGGGCCTCCGGTGGCATTCGGATTTACTAGTTAGGAATCTGCGGGCCAAGCATCAACAATAAATGTGCTGCGTTGCAAGCTGTGTTCAAGTGACGGCCCGTGAAGGGGGCGAACCTTTGTAAGTTTTCCTCTTCAGCAAGTGACAGGAAATCGGGTATCGGTTTTTGGCAGCACATCGCACCGGAACGCACGCCGCTCTCCCAAAAATCAGCCTGCCAAAGTGCCTCAAGGAGAAATGCTCCAAGAGAAGACGGTTTTCCATTGCACCACGGGTCATACTGTGCTCGGCCGGCCGAGGCTGTAAAAAATTCCTTTTCCATGAGGAGGACAACCCTACCAGCACAGAAATGTTGTGGAAACGAGGAGAGGCGCTCGGCTGTAAGTCGGCCGGGAGGGCATTTTACGGAGGACGACGCCAAAATAAAAGAAAAGCCGGGAAAGACGTTCCCGCGCTGGTTCACTCAAGGAAGCCGAGGGAGAATCCCCTCAGACGGCCGC
>VYZM01012230.1:317706-328363 GCA_013398915.1 Dromas ardeola | reverse complement strand
CCTGCCCTCATAGCCCCCAGTCACCCGCCATGAGGGGTTTCACACAGGCGGGAGCGGCCATGGCCGGGGCTGCTGCTCGACGGCAGAATGGCGCCTTCCCGCCCTGTCCCTCCTGTCCCCCGCGACTCCAGCGAGGCAACCCAGGTGCCGTCCTGCCTTCCCGCCGGCCTCCATGGCGGCTCTGAGGGATTTCCGTGGCACCTGCCCCCCCACCAGCGATTGCTCCCCGCGGCCAGCACACTGCTGTGACTCGGCGTCGTGGTTTGGGCATGTTCCTCAAACCAGGACACCGGGGAGAGCAGCCTGGCCAGCCGGTGTTGCATCACGCTCAGCTGCGGCATCACAGCAGCGACAGGGTGGCCGCTGCAGCCGCCCCTCCCTGACCAGCCCTGCCGGAGTTTCGCCTTGCCTCCCCGTCCCTCGGCTTCAAGAGCCTTCATGCCTAGCATCGCCTGCTGGTTTGTCAGCCTTTCCCATGAGCACTTCGCTCCTCTTCACGCAATACTCCACGAGTGGCACGGTGACCCCGGGGCAAAGCCTCTTTGGTCTCCACCTGATGGCCATAAAATTCTGGTGTGTTTTGCTGACGGAGGGAAACAAACCAGTTCGTGCTTCAAAATCTCTTGTGCTTTCCTTAATCTTGCAGCCCTAACTACCTTTCTTTAGGCAGGGTATGCATCCTTTTTGAGTGTTTGGACAACACCAGGGACATTGTGAGTACAGCCACTAGCTAATGAATAATTTAAACAAAATATTTTCTTCCAGCTGTATCATCCCCCATAGATACGATACTCATCAAGATGCCTTAGCCTCTTTTAGGAGATAAAGAGAAACCCCAGGGGGGTCTCTAGGGAAAGGGCTCTGTCAAGGGTCAGTGCGGATGTACGCGTGGAAAGGAAAATGGGAATATACAAAGGCCCTGAGTAACCCTGCATCCTGGGCAGAGCATGGGTGGAGTTAAATGCTGTGTCCAGATTAACATTCCTACAACTCCTGAAATGTGCTATGAGCTTGTTTTGGTTCTTAAAATATTCCACATGCCTGCAAAGCAGCAAGGTGAATTTGACAGTTGCATCTTCGCTTGATGTAATTTAGGAATGTTTGACAATTTGGACAAATCAAAATATTGTAGAACTTCTAAAGAATGGGAGTTTACCTTTGGCATTACCTTTCAGGGCAGTACTTTGTATGTTCAGCCTTACTTTTATTTTTAAATGACAGATAAGGATAATTATTATCTGTGGGGGAAAAAAATGACTGGACAATTAAATAAAAAATGTAAATTTGCTGACTGGATAAAACCCCTTCTGTTAGCAAAAGAGGCTATGATGTCAGGAAATGATCAAGAAAATATTTTCAGTGTAAACAAGCTGATTGGTTCCATGGTGCCATGGAAGCCAAGCAGTGCTGAGCACTATCTCACCATCTGACGTGCCACTCCCTCATCAGGAGGAGCGTATCGCTGCTCTCTCCCCTCTTTTCTTCCTGGGAAATATAAAAATAACCCGAGACACAGTTCTGTAAATCCTCTGGGAAAATACAGGAAAACTCGCACACAAATAAAATCCGAGTGCAAGAACTTCAACCTAAGCAAGGTGGGGGGTGGGGGGGAGATGGAAAGAGAAGACAAGGGAAAATGTGTTTTACTGTAGTCCTTGCCTGTGTATAAGGAGGCAGGCAAGAAGCATTTCCAGTTTTGTTCCTAGGGAAGCTGGACCAACCTCTGTAATTTCAGCCTAACCGAGACTTTTCAGAGCACCAGGAACAGCGTGGCTAGGTTGGAGACGCCAACCAAGTTTTGCTTACTAGCTGTGTAAGGGACAGACGCGGTTTGAGGCTGTGAGGGATAGCAGAGTGCTTTTAGCATCACCCAGTTCTTCCTGCACCTCAACACGTCAGGCAAGGGAAGTGGCAGTGGGAGAGCATCCATTCATCATTGCAACGCGCAGGTGGATTTTGTGGGCATAGCTTTCACTCGGGGCAGGTTCACACTGTACCCATCGGACCATGAGGGTCCGTTAATGATGAACGATAATATCATGAAGGAGAAATATATATTAGTATAATCTTAAAAATGCAAATGGAGTTTACTGGACAGCCCACCAGGAATCCCGCAAGCGTGCCAAAGGCAGAAAGATTGCCGAGAGAAGGCAGCGTGACACTTTAACAGGACTATCGATGTGCGCACGCACCTCGGCTGTAGCCCTGCTGCAAAGATGATATTCCAGATGTCCGTGGTGTCTTCATTCACCCAGATATTAAAATTGAATATATTAAGTATGAATTCATGTTGTTACATATTTTAGCAAACACTTTCTGTCCTCAAAGTTGCCACATATTTTTTTTTTAAAATGTATGTTAATTGTATGAGGCACCATAATTTGTCAGAGCTGATGAATGGTAGTTTGGAAGAATGAGCAGGTAAAGAACCCCAGGTGACTTCTCAGAAAACCCTGGGGGGATATTGTGTGTGTTTTCTCATTTCAAAGAATGTCCTGGCTATTTACATTTCTATGAAAAAGAATTCTTATGTATAATTCAGTCGATCAAGTTTTAGACCATTCAATATAAATACAAAAAGGTAAAGGCTCTCACACTTGCACAGCCAGAAATGTCCCTCCCGAGATGGCTGTTCTCAAGTGGTTAGTATCATGAGTGTTAAAGTTTCTCTCCCCCCACTTTATTATGAACAATTAAATCAAGAAATCAGGTTTGACATCAACTACAAGCCTTTACTGTATGCATCTCTATAGAGGGAAAGCTTGTGTTTAAATCACGTTGATAGTAGCTGGGTTTCCCTGTGGATTACACGCAGCTACAACTGTTTTACACATCGCATGTAATGGGTAAAGTTTTGCCTGTAAAAATGTCCATGGGCGCTGACTTAAGTCATAGCCAATGACTTAATGAGGCCAGAAGTTCATTTACTTTGCCTTGCTTTGTTGGCATACTCTAAATATATATGAATGTGATTTAATTACACTGTATCTGTGTAATGTGGTTGTGTTAAAATACCTCACGGCTTGTCAGCATCAACTCTTGGAGCTTCCTGACTGTTGAGTATTTCAGTTTAGTGTCTTGACACTCCCTAAAATGATTTTATAGTTTTGCAATTGATTTCGGGGGGGGGGGGCGGGAAAAGACAACCTAAACTCACTGGTTTTAAAACTGTTTTGGGTTTACCCATGCAGAGTTTCCCAATGTAGCTATTGTAACAACCTGTGTAGTCCTGCCAGCACAATTTATCTCTTATTTGTCCGGATAAATAAGGGCTTGCTCATATGTTTGCAAAAGAACATTTCTAATTGGCTCAAGGTTTAGCAGCTTATGTTCAGAGACAGAACAAGAAAATTTGCTGGAATTTTTAGCAGTAGTATTTTTATCAGCTCCAAGATGACGTTCCTTTCAGGATCAGCCTTTAGTTTCTTTCCAAGGAGGCTTTGTCCTGGTTTGAGGATAAGTGCCATTCATTTCCTTATCATGCAAATTATTTACTGGAAATCGGTGTGTAAGTCTTATTTTATCTGCTACCTTTCACTTAGTATTATATGCATATACATAATTCTCTGATTTTGACAGCTGTTAAATGATCCTTTTTTTCCTCTTTCTTCCTAGTAGACTTTACATGAACCCTTATTTTCACTACACCTAATTTTTAAAATATTCTGACTTTTCCACAAGCCTTCTGTATTCCAACTGCTTTATTCCAGTTACAAAAAAATGTAAACGTTATGTTTTAAGGCAAGAGTTCTTCTTTAAAGTCTTCCTGTTTTATTTCAATTGGTAAGTAGTTTCTTCTTTTGTGTTATCAGGCAACCTGTTAGTTAAGGAATGCTGATGGTTTTGCATTGCCAGCCCTAGCAACATGTGACCAGTTTCTGAAGTTCTGTTTTTTGACTGGGAATAAGTCCCGTGGACTGGCTGTATTTTTCTGTTTCCTCTCCTTAAAGGATAATTCAATTAAGCAAATAGATTATTCTGAATTGGGGGTAACTCCAGAGAAATAGGCTTGCAGAAGTAATAGCATGAAAGGAGGAATCCCCAACGTGTAATCCTTCTGAAGTCCATTGCTTTTTGTTTTACTTTTGTGAGCAGATTCATTCTATAAACGCAAATGGTGAGGACAGGAAAATGAGATTACAGTACCCTGGAGTAGCTGGAAGATATTCCGGGAGTCATCCCAGTCTTTGAGGACAGATGGATTCCATTCCTGGTGCAACACACCCCATGTCTCTGGGGAGAGGATTGGCTTTTGGTTTTGCTGGAGCTTCTCTCTGGCGAAGATCTCACGGGCCCGCTCTCATGCGTATTAAAAGCAGAATGGGCCCCACTGGTTTAGCTGTTTCTTCTGGAGGACAGGGAAGAGCTGTAGTATAGAAATGGGAAGCCAGTAAAAGCTGCACAGATAACACATAAGAGTAATTACCATAGTTTTTTAAATTTTTGCTTCCCCTCCCCCCCCCCTCTGTGATCACCTCGGTGGATTTCCTTTTTGGTGACGAACAGCAATTGTCAATAAAATAACTGCAGGCTCATCTGAAAAACAAATGTAGCCTGTGGTAAATATGTAACCTATAGATGTCAGGCACGGGGCTGTTCTTCCTTCATGGAGCCAAAGCTGTTCACCTGTAGTTAAATGAATTTTAGCATGGATTAGGTAGATCACAGTACTGGTAGTACTTCTCACACTTCTTAGAGAAGTGGAGAAATTTTTAGTGAATTCTGTGAGGATATTAACTAATTTTTAAATCTTTTCTGTAAAGGCTGCTGCTCATCTAGCACACTCCCAAACGATTACATCATGTTAAACATACTGTGAGGACTTTCTTTCCATTTCAGACATTTCGTTTTGGGCAGTTTTAGCTTTCGCGTTTGAGCCAGCTTTGAGAAATAAAAATTGAAGAGGAATGGGTGGTCCACTTGAAATTCTAACATACCTTTGGGCAGGGACCAGGTCTAGCAGTAATCTAATTCACAGAATAAGGGGGGTCCAGCTGTGGCTCTTCTACACTTCACGGTGATGAAAGAAGCAAGAAATAAATATATAATCTCAATTAAAAGATAGCAGCATGTTCCTTGCCCTAGGTTGAAAAGGAAGATCACTAATGCTGCTGAGACAAGAATGAAATTCTGCAAATCTCTTGCAGGCGCCTCTCTCCTGTCTCGCCCTCCCATGTCACTGTGGGGTTATTCTACAGAACAGAGACAGTTTAATTTACATTGCTGGGTGAATAAATCCACTCTCAAAGATGTAGATTCTGTCATTGATATCCATCTGGGCAAACCACTCAAGGAATTTGCCTGGGGACCATTGCTGCGTGAAGGAAGAATAATACTTTGCCAGAAAAGTAGGCTGCCAAAGTGGCGCGTTGTTTCGGCATCTCCCTCTGTTCCTTTGCAGTGCAGTTACACGAGCACCCAAATGCTATCAAAAGCACGGACAGACTAGACTTGCCTCCCCATACCCTTCCCATAGGTGTACTAGCTACGTTACCTGAAACCCCACCCTGCGCGCTTTCCTGCTGATGAACAGACCTTCGGTTGGGTTTTACACCCACACTTAAATTCCACCACCAACCACTTCAACCCCTTGTGGTCGGACTTTTAGTACAAGATAAGGCAGTCCTCGCTGAGAAGTTAAATACCCACTGTGGCATGATGTTCTCTCTCCTGGCGTGTTTATTTGGCCCAGGGAGTGTCAAATTGTCCAGTTCTTACTCAGTTACTAAATCTGCTAATAATCTGAATCACTTTTCTGTTCACAGACAGTTCCAGTAATAGGAACCAGGTGGGAAAGACTAAGGATAGTCTGTTAGTTTAGTTAATTCCTTGTGAAACCACATATCTGAAACAGATGCAGAATGACATCTCAAGTGTGGACATTCAATACAAATACTAGTCAGCGGGCAGGTGCGGGGGAGGCTGGCTGCTATAGCAGCTCTTCTTAGTATGGTCAGCTTCTCAGACAAATGAGGATGAGCTTTGTGGTTAAAAATAACTTTAAAATCAAAAGAATTTTCTCCACTTCCCTAGACTCGGGGGATTTCTGACTATACAAGCAGCCTGATGATCACAGTAATTTAGTGCCACATAGTCTGAAAAATGAGAGGGCTATATGAACAGAGTTTGGTATAGAAGGTGACTACGTAGGACACAAACTGAAGCTTGTTATATGAGCTAAAAGCAGAAATAATTAATAAATCACAAAAGTTAATATATTTGACAGGTTTGACTTTAAAGCACATCTAGCTTGTATGATTCCCCAGAATAGCTGCAGCTAAGTCATGTTTCTGTTCTAAAGGTAAAGCCAATGATTCCTGGTGCCAGTAGTTGTGACACTTTCTAATAATTTTATAAATACTTCTTACAAGACGCTACAGTTGCCTATTTAATTAATTTTTAAAGTTGTTAACTGAAAGACCTCTCTGCTGAACAGAAGGAATACACAAATTATTCTAGAAAAATAGCAGGCATCAAAAATTGCTGCATTTTGCTTTCAGTTGCTTATAATACCATCACTAACCTTCAGCTGCTCAGTTTGAAATTTTCCAAATTAGGTATTTGCTGCAAGGGGGACACTAGCTAAAATGGTTCTGCTCACAATGATGTTAAAGGAAAGTAACACTGCTTAAGCTTTGCAAGAAAGTTTCCTACAGATCTGTAGCACAGATTTAAACTTGGCAAGCAGTTTGTCTGTAAGCCAGAGATGTGCCTTCTGCCTTTAGTCTTGCACTGCAACCAAGTTTAGCCAAGGTATGAAGTTCTGATGAGTGTTACCTGTGGGTTGGCTTTGACCCCTGTGGCTTCGTTCTCAGAACAGTGCACCTGCAGCCGCAGCGCTCCTGCTCCAGTGCTGCCCAGGTTCCTTTGCAGCCACCTTGCCCCTGCCAGGTGTGTCACATGAAGTACAGGGACTGAGAGCAAGCTCAACAGAATCACGGAGTGGTTGAGGTTGGAAGGGACCTCTGGAGGTCATCTGGCCCAAGCCCCTGCTCAAGCAGGAACACCCAGAGCCAGTTGCCCGGGACCATGTCCAAATGGCTTTTGGGTATCTCCAAGGATGGAGATGCCACGACCTCTCTGGAAAACCTGTTCCAGCGCTCAATCACCCTCCCAGTAAAAAAAAAAAGGCGTTTCCTGATGTTCAGAGGGAACCTCCTGTGTTTCACGTTTGTGCCCATTGCCTCTGGTGTTCTGTCACTAGTCACCACTGAAAAGAGCCTGGCTCTGTCTCATTTGCATCCCCCTTTCAGGTATTTCTACACATTGGTGAGATCCCACCTGAGCCTTCTCTTCTCCAGGCTGAACAGTCCCAGCTCTCTCAGCCTTTCCTCATGGGAGAGATGCTCCAGTCCCTTCATCATCTTTGTGGCCCTTCACTGGACCCAGTATTCATCCCTGGGATGCACCGCTAGTTACTGGCCTACAACTAGACATTGTACCACTGATCACCACCCTCCAGGCCCAGTTGCTTAGCTGTTATTCAATCCACCTCACGGTCTGCTCATCCAGCCCATACTTCATCATACATCAGCTTCTCTGCTGATGAAGCTCCTTTCACAAATACAGGATCATGGAGGAAAAAGAGCCGTGGCCATTTTTCTAGAGTGTAGATTGAAGAATTGAGCTTAGAGATATAATAAAAGATTAACAGACGTAGAGCCAAGAGACTGTGAGAAGAACCAGTGCAGAAAGGGTGTCACCCGGGGTTTGGAAAGAAGGAAAACAGCAAGGGGAAACAGCCGGGGAAAGATCTGTAACCACTACAACAAGTTCTCCCTAGAACAAAACTAAGATTGAAGTGCATCAGTGTTCTTCTGCTGTCGGCAAGCAACCGGAAAAGTCACTGGGATTTGTGCACCATGCTTTCATCTAGGTGAGCAAGCAAATGACAGCATACTATGACTGCTTACAGAGTAGCAAAAACCACAACTGTGGAATTAGTTCTACGAGTGACCGCCCTATACTGGCAATGGAAGTCAGAAAAACCCAAATATGCAAAATACACAGTAAGCAAGACAGTTACAAACACAAGCACTAACAAGATAGGAAGCATGCAAAAATTATTAAATTGTCCAAGGAACCTTAATCTAGTCCACTTGCATGTACCAAATTCTATGTGATCACATGTAGTGTTGTCTCCAGATACCGCTTCTCTCAACGGATGCTAAGTCTAGTGTTTAGGGAACTTAAAATTTCACAGTAAAGACAGCTATGAGCTGTAGAATTCCTGTTGTCCCATGAGAAGGTAGGATAATGAAAAAAATATTTCTCATTGTTAAACCAACTAAATACTGCATTTCATGCCCATTGCTACAGGAAAATTATCCGGTATTTGCCAAGTTACTTAAAAGTATTTTCCAGTGGTCATTATCTGTGTTCTTATTTTCAGGTGCCCGACTTAGGGTCAGATTTGCAGGAGTACTTGCAAAACCAAAGTCGACAAATGGCAGCTCAGTCCAAGTGCTGTAGAAAGCACTTGCCCGGGTGTAAAGATCAGAGCAAAAATTGGGCAACGGAATTAATCACTCACTTCAACGCTGGCTTCTGATAATCTCAGGTCAATACAATTTCGATCTGGGCAAACCGTCCTCCTAACCACAAAATCCGTTTCTCTCTCCAAGTAGTTAAGTAAACAGCAGGCATCCTTTTAAGCTTACTTTTCAATACCCACAAGTGAGAGTAGCTGGAGCGTGAATTTCAGCAGTTTAGTTAAGAGTAAACTTGGTTAAACTAAAATGCTTTTAACCTCTTTCCCTGAACTTCAGCACTCAATTGGCAAAACAGAGATAATGGCATCGAGCAGCTCTGACCGCAGCCAAGATAAAGCCAAGTTCACCCCAAGTAGCTCCTAACTGGCCTGAAAAATTCAGTGTCTAAATAAAAGCATTTGAATTAGACAATGTCTCTATGACAACGGGAACCTCCTTTGACTCAGAGAACTTACGTGCTTTACACAGACGACGAAGACACAGGGATGCAAGTTAGATACTGAAATCAGGCTGACTGTACTGCATCCAAATTCATTAAAGACCGAGAATAACTGAGAGTAGCATGAAAAGCTCACAAAAATGACTGTATGGTAAGGTGTGCAGCAAAAAAGAACTAATACATTAATTCAGGGAATCCTGCTTTGCAAAACAAAGACCTGGCTTCCCTAGGGGGAGGGGAAGCAGTATGACTTTTTATTTAAATATCATATCATAAGCTGTCCATATAAACACGTTCAATACATTAATCCAGACATTTGTTAAAAATGTCTTCTTGACTCTGGAACCTAAACATCCATTTGCAGTGGAAGGAGTCAGCACAAATTTTGTTCGAAGCCTAGAAAAGTCAGTGGTCTTGCAGGATGGGAGGAAGCTGTGCAACTTCTCACGGCCTTTTATTGCCCTTTTGTAACACGGACAGATATTATTACAATATTGTTTACAAAGCAGTTTAGCTTTCAGAACCAAAAAACATTTAAGAAACATATTCCGTTTGTTTGCATTCCAGCACAACTTATGTCCTATTTAGTTTAATTTTCTGTGAGAAACACGCCATGCTTTTAATAGTGCTCTTTTGGGGTTAGCCTGATTTTCTTGCATTACAGAACCCGCGCACTATCCACCGTATTACTGATGTATAGCATGTACATGCCTGAAGCTACAGAATATGAAGTTATCTAGAGCTAAAATAATTACTCTGTTTTCAGGATCCTAGAGCTTTCAACTCCCAACCAATCATTTCCCGAGAGTTCCCACAATTGATGTCATGGGTTTGGTCCACTACATACTCATGTCCCTCTCCAGGTTACCACTGCACCCCATCTCACATACCTGTAAAGATAAGGGAAACACATTAGTTTCCCAAAATACGAGTCAGGAAGGACAAACCTGATGTAAACAGGCACTGTCACAGAGCTTGATTTAAAAACTGTTATATACGTATATACTAAATATAACTAAGTATACTGATGCCAACTCACAGCAGTAGTTTGCAAACTGTTACACAAACCTCTGCCCCTACTGTCCTCCAAATATATTTTTAGTTGGCATCAGTAGACGTGCAAAAGTAAACTAAGTTCCTAAACTTAGAAATATGGTTAAACAGATACAATTTTGTGTAAACGATTAATTTCACTAAGTTAAACCACTGACCAAATGTAACATATTTTAATTTCTGGCTTAAAGACCAGAACCTAAACAAACTCTGAATGCAGGAAGCTCAGGCTGGGCAGAGCAGGGCGCTTTTCCCTTTTTTTTTTCCCCCCTTCACAGCTTATAGGAAAAAAAATACTCAGGTGAAACAAACTAGTCTGGCTCCCATTAACCTTAAAGGTATTCAGTCAGCTTACAGTAAAAGAGAATCTGGTCCTGAAGATGGAATTTGTAAATATCATCTAAATCTATGATACTGCGCAAGTGGACACATACACTACACAGATCTGACTATCCCATTAAAATAAACCGTCTACTTATAAGTACATCTGGCTTTTTTGTTGCTGTTGTTTTTCTCATATACAAGAATCTTTTATTTAAAAAACAGTAACAGTGGTCTTTCCTTCCTCTCCTGAATTACTCACCATTATATACTGATGATTGCTTTGGGTAGCGTCATACCCCAAAGAACTCCAGAGAGAATCTGATCACAAAACCCAACAAAATAAGGATGG
>VYZM01012230.1:297100-311777 GCA_013398915.1 Dromas ardeola | reverse complement strand
CGGCGGAGCCCGACCCCGCAGGGCCGGGGCGCCTCGGGCCGGTCAGAGCTGACCCCCCGCCCCGGGCCGAAGGGCGAAGCTGAGCCGGCACGGAGGTGGGGGAGGGCCGAGAAACTGCGAGCGCTGACAGGTATGATCCTTATTACGCTGCCAACCCTGTCAAATGAGTCTTGGGTTTAGAAAATACACGTCATGATTTTAACCCTTATTATTAAAAAGAAGGGATTCGAAATAAATCCACAAAGAAGAAAAAGATGTGCCTGAACAGCCCCACAAACATCCAATTAAGCACCCCTCCCCACATACTTCCCATTCAGTTTGTACAGCTGCTGAAAACTATGAGACTGTGCAATTTTTCAGATACATCAGCAGCCAAAATTATTACCTTGATAACTGTAAGCCAGTCGAGTGCCACGCAGGTAGTACAGGTTTGCCTTCCCCACTAGTGTTACTTGTGAGAGTGCCCTGTGATTTGCTATCTGACACATCGACCTGCCATCCCTGCTCCCCGGCAGACAAAGCTGCCGCATACTGCAAGTCCGGGCAGGACAAGGGATTCAGACTAACGTAATTCAGCAACCAATTTGCAAGAAAGAAGGGGCTAAGATTATTAAAATTTGGTTGCTCCTCATATCCCTTGTCTACAAACCAAGAAGCACGAAGACGGTTCTAAGCTCTCAAGGACTCATTGGTAAAGCAAAAGCTTTTGGCTTTGATTTGCATGAATGCACACTGCTAAAGCCCTGCTGCTCTCCTAGAAAGTACGAATGAGGAGAATAAACCAACAGTTTTCTCAGGATAGGTTCGTTACAAGACAGTTCAGGAACAGTGCTCAAGTACTATGGACCATAAACAGAGTTGGTGGCCCATGCAAGCAACATCTCACTTTGACCATCATTTCTCCTCCCAACCCAGACCTGAAGGTGCTACTACACCTTCACTAGCTTGTAAAAGTAGCTGTAACTTGAAGACAAGGCAGTTAAACTAAGTAAGATTTTAACCGATTTCAATGGAATCAAGATTTGGCATTTAGCTGTAATGATTCCACTTACATGTTTTAATGCAAGTTAAAAAACCTAGCTGTATCGTATTAATGAATTTATTCAGAGTCACATTTCTTAGGGAAAAAAGAACAAGCTTTTTGTACCACATCTTTAGTTTAGAATTTGAACTCTGTTTCTTACAGAATAATTTTAAAGGGAATACACTATAAGAACACAAAGGAAGACTCTAACTATATTTTCTTAACATTCTCTCAGAAAATCCATGGCTTCTGATTTCTGAAACCTGTGTGCAACTAATAATGATAACTAGTTTATTTTCCAAAAACAATTATTATGTATGTTAATGTACAAGTTCGTTTATAATGCACAATCTAATAAACAGGTGTAAGAGATGCACTATGGAGCCTTTTATTATTGTAATAGGTCATATTTGATTGTTGTAGGAGACCCAAAAAAATGGTTACACGAACAGGTATACATACCTCAAAAAAGCTCTCCACATACTGCAGTATGTACACTCCGCAATCACTGAAGTTGTTCTGTTGTGGCACTTTAGGGTTGGAACCTTTCATGACGTCTTTGGAAAAGCTTCTTTTGTTGCCTTTCCTGACTTCCCATTCCACCTCTAAATATCTATGATAAAAGACCATGTAAATGCAAACTTTTGTTTTCTTGCATAATTTGGGGGGGGGTGGTGGTGGTGGATAAAAGAAAACCAACAACCCAAACCCCCAGACACGAAACTTACTCCCTTAGTGTTTTCACAACATTTGACCGGGAAGGGCCTCTCAGTGAGTCCATAAGCAAAATGCAGGGCCTAAGAGAGAATACAATTTTTAAGTACACAACATTTTCCAGCAGTTTGGAAAACACAACGTTACACAGCTGGCTAGCTATGAAATAATTTGTGGGGTGACCTTGAACTGAACTAGATCAACACTATGAAGTTTTGCCAGTGCTGCTGTAATCCCCTAAACTGGGATAGCTAAATGGAAAGTTATCTCTAGATTTAACCATACACTAAGTACAGAGAACTTTGGAATACACTTAGAAAAATACAGTACTGTCAGACTGAAAGCATTTGTTTTAGTCAAAATCCAGTTGCCTTAAACCGCCTCAGGTGTCTCGTGCTCTTTTAGATGCACAGGTATCTGCGACACTGGCAAGAGACTAGAAAGTAAGGCACAGAACCCATACACATCCTTCTGGAGGAGAGATGGGACAGTCCACAGCCCCTAAGAAGACACGTTCAAGAAGTGATCCCAACCAATGAATCTGAAATCTGACAGTTACCCACAAAACACACACGTGTTCTATTTGATAGGCTCTAGAGAACACAGATCCATAGATCTAATCCATAGATAGATAATGTATGCATAAACAAACATTTTCTAGAGAACCAAGTCCGCTTGAAGTCATGCACACGACAGATGTTTACATCCCCATCACTTGATGTAAAGGATACTACCTTTGTGGTAGCTATAAACATAACATGCATATCAGACACCTTATATGCAACAGCTGGATTTATACATCAAAGCTAACTCATACCAGAGTTCAGAATCTCAGCACAAGATGTAAGATGTATTTTGAGGGATCAGTAGGATGCAGACTACTCCTCACAAAGCTCTGCTTGCTCTTTGCTAACAATACCACACACGCATTCAGACAAGGCGTCCTTTACAGAAACTCCAAACTAGTAAATTCAGACAAAATATCTGCATGCATTTATGTACATAAACTTTTTTTACATGCATGCAATTTTTTAGGCATAAGCGTATAATCACTTGAATAATGTTTGCTTTTACTTGCACTGGTTTTAATTTCTGATAAAAGAAAGTTACTATTCATACAGGTAATGCGCTTTAAAAATGCACAATCCAGTACTTTGGGAGTGGGGGAAAGAAGGAAAGAAGTGAAAACTTTTTCAAGGTAATACTCTTTTTCATATACAAGTAATTTAAAAATATGTTAATAGTAAAGTATTTAAGTGCCCTTAATGACTTTTGATACTTAAGTGTCCGCAGTCTAATGAAATTTCATGTTTGGATTAAAATAATGTCTGGTAGAAAGTATTATGTACAGATAATCCATCATCAGAACGGGGTAAATTTAGCCAAGCTATAATCAGAAGCTCCTAAATATGCTAAAAGTCATAACACAGATGTACCCTTCCTCAAAATGTATTAAGAATAATTCATACATATTCCATATCATGTATAAATCTATAATATTATCCTGCACTGTAAGAATATATTGTGTTTACCTTTCTAGTAACCATTATATTCACAAAGAAGGAAATATAAAAATGGAGAAATAAATTGTGAAAAAATGCAAACAAAATTGTGAAGATAGCAATTCTAGTAACAATATTTCTAGATTTGGAATCAGCCATTTCTGTCACACCAAAATGCAAGCAACTGCAGTCAATGATTATTAATAAATTATTTCTGGGTTTCAAACATCAAAAAATAAATTTTAAGAGTTTTAAAATCCGAACAGGTAAAAAAGTAAAAAAACAACGGAATTTAGTATTGTGGAATATTCTTATTAGAGAAAAAAGAATAATGCTAAGAACACAGAGAGAAAAAAGAATAATGCTAGGAACAGAAAGAGACAATAAAAAGAAACAGCTAGAACACATTTAGATAAGAAATGGGAGCAGTTAAAATTATTCCCGTTTTCCTGTACTAAGTTGAGTGGTGACAAAGGTTTTCTTTAGTATTCATTTATTATTTTCATTTAAAGACATTATTCTTTTTTTTTTTTAATATATATAGAAGGATACATTGAAACATGCTTCTGCACCTTCATTTTGTAGGAATCTAAGTGCAAGATACCAAAGACCAGCCTTATTTGAAGAAACAATCCTCAATTGCCTGAAGCAGCATGCAGGCTTAACAGAAACCCAAAAAGCTGTTATTTAACTCATAGTGTTATTCATTAAATTGTCTGCTCACTGAAGATGTTGATACTACAAAGTATAAAATTTTCTCTCAAACACTAATAACATGTTCATTAAAGTGTCTCAAGACTGATGTATGACCATTTCCCATAATTACTGTCTTTTAAATTTCACAGACTTTAATGGAATTTCCATTTTAATTGTTTTAATACTTACTGTTTGCAGATAGTAGGCTTCAGGTGCCATTGTCCCATTTCTGAATTACAGTTATCATCTACAAGGCCACCATCATCACTACTGTCTTCCTACAGAGGCAACATGTTTACAGGAGTTTAAAAGCTAGTATTGTTTTTCAAGCAGATGTAAAAGAAACTATTGCTACATTTTTATATATATATTCTATATATATACACCATTTTTACCATTTTTATTCAAGACCAATTAACATAAATTTAATAAAAAAGTGGTAGCTTTAATCTGAAACCATTCAGTTTTTGTAAAGTTTGCATTACCAACTTTTAGTCACGCAGTTTCTCAAATCCATGCTGGAACAACACAGAGTGAACGGTGATATTTATTTGATGACCGCTGAAACTAGAAAAAACCTGCAACTGACACTTTCAAAGCATTGCTGGCTTAAAAAAGGTGCATCTCCATTATTTGGTTATAATCCAAATTATCAATACTTTTTCCCTTCTAATGATTACTAGAAATTTGCTTGGCAGCTTCACGTACATTATCTTCTAGATGAAATGAGACAAAATCTGCAATGAATTGAGCAGTAAAATTTGATCTTTGCTGCAGAACATACCAACTCAATTCTTAGGGCAAGGGAAATTAAACCGCCATGATATTACAAATCATGGGTTACAAAAACATTCCACAAACCTCGGAATATCCTTTCATTTCAATATTGATTGCTATGAATGATAGTGGTTTTGTTCGTAGAACTTCCATAAGTTCTTGTATCTAAAAAGTAACCCAATGATCCACGGTTTCTTACTCTTTTACTGAGTTCACTATTACTACCACAGACCATTGCGTTATAGGGAAACAGATGCTTTCCAAAAATGGGAACCCCTGTATCAGCATGATTTGTGAAAATTTTGGTGAGAATTAGGCACACTTCACTAACACACAGGATCCTACGACCGAAATCCTCATGCTATGTCATGAAGATGTTATCGTATGAAAAACTACTGCCTAGTTCCTAATACACTTGTTTCTGTTGCAGCCTGAGCTCCATTTCTGGCAGACGTGAAGGTGCACTCAGCCTGTCATGGCCTACCATTTCTGTACTTGCTTTGTGCATTCTAGAAGGTATCGGTGACAGCTTCAGCCTGAGTTAAGTTCTAAGCTACACTGCAACCAGGGTATTTGGCATTTTTTCCTCAAGGAACACAGCTGGCCATGTGCTTTCTTCCCTGCCTTCATGCCGTGTCCTTCAGAATGGAAACACTCTCCTGCCCATTCTCCATCTTCAGGGAACTCTAACTGGTACAAAATAGTCAGAAAGGCACTTCCATCAAGTGGGAATCACAAAATGTTTGGGCAAGTGGCACGACAGGAGAGGTGGGTTGAGTCTGTATGAAAAGCATAGTTAGATTTCAACATGAACTGCAGCTTTTACACGTGTGCACACAGATACATACTATTTGGAAGCCATTACAAATAGCTGCAGACTTTGAAAAATAACTGTTTGTTCTGGACTCAAAGTGAAAAATAGGTAATTCCTAGACCGTATATTTGATAGCCTCTGATTCTTTATTTCTGACAACGTGGAGTCATACACCTGGAACATGAACAGGAAGGCCAATTAGGAAGAGTAAATATGTAACTCCTAGCTTCTCACATTGAACTTACACTGTAGAAGCAACAGGCTATGGAATAATGCCCTCGTACCCAGTAGTGAGTCAGTAAAGGACATTTTAATGATCAGTCTTCCAAAGCTCTAAAATCTAAACACCTTCCAATTTGAACAGAACACTACTGGATTATAAATCCATGTTGTTTAAATTTGATTAGGAGAAGCACCAATGAAACAAAACAGCAGAGTAGCACCTACTTATAAATGTGTCTGCTTATGTCCAGGAAATGGAGCTGAAATAAAAGTAACTTTTTCTTGGGTCTGGTAGATAAACATGGGCGTGGGGGAGATGAAAGATAGAAATGCGTTGACTTTCAGAGTTTCCACTAAAATCATTGTGTAATGGTGTCACTATGCAAGAGACTCACAAAATTAAATGCAGCATCAGTACAGCAGTACCATATTAAACACTTACATGAATGAATGTATAATCCTCTCCTGTGAGCTAATTTGCATATTTTTGTAGGTAATCAGTGTTTTGTATTTGACACTTGTAAAGATAACTAGCTTTAGACAATGCACATTTACAATGTGTATACAGCTTTTAAGCTGCCCATTCAAAATACAACACAACAGTTTGCATTTCATAAAGAAAATTGCTAAATTCTTTACCTGGTTATCTTGGTCTTCAGAAAAATCTATAAGCTCATCTTCATTTAGTTTACTGCCATCAGCTGAGTCTTCACTATAGTTTAGCCTGATTTTGTGCAATCCATCTGTATCAATCACAGACAGTAGTATATTTAAACATCAAATACTATGTCATCATTGAAGACCAAACTCATTTTAAATAGCTCGATTTCCTCAGGATTGCTCACAATAACCATGATACAGCTGACATATTTTATTCATGCATATGAACAAAAGTGAAAAGTTTCTTCTAAGTAACAGCAGAAACTGTTCCTTATTCTGTGAAATGCCTTAAAAAAAATTCTAGGGACCTACACTAAAGTCCACCCTGAAATTACCCTGTAGTTCCATGAAGCCTTTATAACAGTGTAAATTGGTATTGCTACCAAAAGGAGAAGTCCCATTTGGTCCCTAATATAACCGTTTATTCCCATCCCTAGCTGGTTCTTTTCATGACACCAAATACATCCACACACAGTGGACCAGACTAAGAAAGTCAGTCACAAGCTTATTATTTTTTAACTTGAATAGTTTCCTTGATCAGATTCACTGTGCAGTTATATAAAGACTTGTGCTGGTAAAAGGGAAAAGGCAGCTTGGGAACATGCTACTAGGGAGGGCAAAATGCAGGATCAGCTCTCCTGGGAGCAGCA
The DNA here is from genome assembly GCA_013398915.1 of Dromas ardeola. Classification (NCBI taxonomy): domain Eukaryota; kingdom Metazoa; phylum Chordata; class Aves; order Charadriiformes; family Dromadidae; genus Dromas; species Dromas ardeola. The sequence continues at coordinate 304,718 of VYZM01012230.1, read as the reverse complement.
GCTTAGTTTGTGAAGCTTCACTGTTTGCTACCTAAAAAGAGTATCTGTAAATTCACTCCCTATCCCCTCTACGTATTTAGTCCCTTGGGAAACAGCATCAGGAGAAATAAAGAATAACGAATGTTGTAGCTATACCTGTGAAAGAAGCAGATACAGACAGCTACAGGCTCACTAGTCTTACTATACTACCATGCAAGGCTTCAGAACAGATTTTGAGGGGAAAATAATAAACTATATAGAAATAAGTGAAAAATAAGTAACTCATGCCAGCAAAACCTGAAATCTTTGTAAGAAAGCTTTTCCTAGAAAAGGGCTATGTACTATATCCAAGCAATCCCAAAAATAAAAGCATTGCTTATGGTGTCACTGGAGGATGTATTACTTATTAAAGAAAACTAAGATTTCCATAAGAACAGTAAATAGGGCAATGAACTAGCTAATGGAAAAAACAGAGAAGACCTGGATTTGAGACTACTTCAACAGAGAAGTTGAAGTAACACTTTGGAAAAGAGGTCACTAATGGAGTTCCATAGGGACAAACTTGGGAATTAGTCTTACTCAGTCTCTTTGAAAAGACCTTAGCACAAGAAGTAGGCCATATACTCATGTGACTTATTGCTGAGAGATTCCTAAAAAATAAAGACTGGTATCAAGAAGAATCACATCTTATACAGGAATTGAGCAATAAAAAGAGGATTAGTTCAGTAATAAAAACATACGTATTTTGGATTATTTTGTCAAAGCTACTTAGGTATCAACTCCTACTGATTTACAAGTCCAACACCGGGATTTAGTTTGAGGTCAAGACATCGAAGTTTAGGCTCCCATGTATAGTAGGCACCTAGGGTCTCACAACGTTAAGTGGGGACCATAACCAGAGCAGAGAGCTACTCAACTGAACAGAGCTACTCTGTATCTGCTTTAGGATGAGAAGAGGTCTCTTGGTTTCATTGACTATACTATCAAAGAAGCACCTGCTGCCTTTTGAGATATCCTAGGATATCCAGGACATATGTATGGATTTGGCAGAGTCAATAGTCAAGACCTACACCCTTCTGGAGCAACAGCTGAAGGCTGGGCAGAAAAGCCAAGGCCTACATCCCCATCTCCAATCTGGAGAGACTCAGAGTGTTTTAGTCAGCAACAGAATGACCACCAGCCACCAATACAACGCAGCCATAAAAAAAAAAAGTAATCCTAGTAAAAATATATGTCATAAAGTATGTTCCATCTAATTACAGGCAAGTAACAGTAGCAGCATCTGAGACACAAGACCATATCATACAGCAGCAATATCATAAACAGTAACAATCATACATAAAATGAAAAAATCAATTAAAACGTGAGCAGATCTCCACACACCCCCAGCCCCCTCCCCAAGACCTTCTAGAAGTGACAATGTTATCACAAATGAACAAATTTAGATTAGAAAGTAGGAGAGTGTTTATACCCACAAAGATATTAAACTTGTAATGGCCTGCAGTATACAGATTAGACCATATGATTGATCGTCTTTTCAGATCTTGTACTATAAACTATGCAATTACTTACTGTGTAAATTAAGTCTAAAGGAATACTGTCTGTGACTAAAGTAAAAGCTTTTGCATGGCCAGATGTTTTGTAGTCTATGCCTCAAGGAGATGCAAATCTTGCTGTGAGCAGAGAAAACTTTTTCCTAATTCCTTCATATGCCTTTGAAAGTATGTCAGCTCCTTTGTACACTTTGGTACAAAAGCTGTTCCAGATCACTGAAATCAGCCTCCACAGCAGTGAAGCTTCTCTAAACATAACACGGAGGTCATGTGAGAGATTTAATTTTTTTTTTTAAATTTTTTTTCGTCTTACTTTTTTTACATACCTTCTATCAGGACATTAAAGAACTTAATGGTGTTGAAGCAAAACCTCAAATGCTAGAAGACACTGGAATTAAGGTTGCTCACACAATCTTAATTCAGTTCCCCCATGCACATACACTATGAGGATCCGTGGTCAACTACTATTCTTTCCTTAACAGTTACAGTCTTAAGTGATGCAAAGTGGTATCTAAAAAATGATTGTGTGAAAAAAGTTCACACAACTGAAAAAATTAATCTGATTTAGGAAAACAGTGTTTTATCTCCAACCCTTTGCCATGAGAGTTATGTCAACAGCAACAAAAACATTTTATATGCAACGGCTATAAATTACTTACATTGCAAGCACTCAAACTTCATCCACATACTAAACTTTCAAAGTATGAAGTTTACACAATTGCAAAAGCAGTAATCTTCACTTGTTTTTCATTAAAATGTGCATATTTTTAAATTACATACCCATAGATTGGCTAGCAGTTGTGAATTCACCCTGTATACCATTTTTGTCCGGAGTCCTATGGTCTAGTTTATGGCAAGCTGATTCCACAGTGTTAGGTTCTTCCACATCACTGTCTATTTGATTGAGTTTTTTGAAAGCAATTTTTCCCCTACAAGGACTTCTTCTACAACATGAAGACTCACTGTCCTCTGTTTCAGTGTTTGGGTCAATTAAAGCTGTATTATATTTTTTGGTCAATGTCTTCTTTGCTGTGGACTTGGAAGGCGAGTTTTGTGCATCTAATTCATTTGGCAAAGGAGATGGTGTGTTGGTCTCTCCATCTGAAGAGGAAGATTTTATCTGCGTTGTAGCATTTTCATGATAGTGAGGATTTGGTTCATATTTGGGTTTTTCTAAACCAGGGAAACAGATGACAGCCAAAAACCAGTGGGCACTGCAAAGGAAAAAAATACATTAAAAACTAGCAATTACATTAATGCACGCAGTTAAACACTGAGAGCGCGCACACACACCAAAAAAACCCCCAAACCTTACCCCCCATAGTTATCGAAGATAGATTGCGATAGCTGTTCACTCTTCCGAGCAGGTTTTACTCAAGCCTTCGCAGTCTTTTCTAAAGGAAAGGTGACTCCATGCAAATAGTCACCAACAAATTCATTAACAGGATGCAGTTAATTGAAAACAGGTGCTGGCTAAATATTTATTTCAATTTGCTCATGCTTTGTACGTTCTTTTCCTTCTTTGAATTAAAGCTTATTTCTTTTTTAACAGTTTCTTTATCACTGCATGAATTACAGATTGTAGCATTCGTGTTTTATGGCTGTATAAAGTTTTCTAGTAGTTCAGCACTAGCAACACAAATAGTCAGATCTAATGGTATAGCTGGATTGCCCATATTCTTCTGCCTATATATCTTCCAATTGTATATGACACTTCACATTTTTAAAGAAATCTTGTCAACAGCGAATTAAAAAAGGGCAGAAAAGAGTGCTTGTAATGCCATCACCAGGACTCTTGTCCTTCTCACCCTTCACAGAATTGACATTCTAACCCTTTCAGGATCAAAAATAGCTCCGTTTTCCTCCTTATCTCCTTGCCTCTCTGGACTTTACTGACTTGCCACTCAACCAGAAATGGAGCAGCAGCAAATTCAGGGATTGAGGCATTGCAAGTAGATATCGACTGATCTGATTTAGAAATTTTCTGAAGGTTCTCTGATTTCCTACAGCAAATAACAAAACAGAAACTAGCTATGTATTATGCAAGTGAAGACACATTTCAATGTGTTTTATAAAAAAGAAAAAGCAGTAGGTAAAAATGCATGTCTAACTGACATACTAAAAAACTAATTAGAAAATTATGAAGCCTAAATTTCATCGAAACTCTATGGCAGTTACAGTAAGTGGCCTTTGAAAGCCGCGTGTGAAGTATGGAGGCATTTTGTCTTGAATGATTCACCACACCTAGTAAATGAATATATTAAGTATTGCCAAACCCTGGAATTTGTGTGCACTCTATTAATATAGGCTTTATGTACCAATTTTGTAAATGGACTAGCAAATTAACCTCGATCTAAAAAGGAAATAGCTTGTAACTTTTAAAAGAACAACCTATTTCCATTGGAGACTTGAACAAAAAGGACTGTACTGCCAAAGGACATTGATGCAGTCATCGTTAAATCAGACATATTGTTCTGAAGTTAACTCTCCCCTAGATTCACTCTGCCCACCTCAGTTACAGCAGTTTGACAACTTGTTAGATGATAAAGCCCACATTCCCTATACTAGTGTTTATGGGAGAGCCTGGAAAGGCTTTCTGGAAGTAGATACTGAAGTCCAGCAACTCCAAACCAGTAATTTCTAGAATGTACTTTTAAATCGATGCCAGAATCATAGAATGGTTTAGGTTGGAAGGGACCTTAACTATCATCTAGTTCCTACCCCCTGCCACAGGCAGGGACACCTTCCACTAGACCAGGTTCCTCAAAGCCCCATCCAGCCTGGTCTTGAACACTTCCAGGGATGGGGCATCCACAACTTCCCTGGGCAACCTGTTCCAGTGTCTTCTAAAAGAAATAAAAGCATCACTCTAGGCAGCACAGGAAAATTGTTATCAGGAACAGTCATTAGCAGCATCCCTATAATGTGAGACAAGCTCTCAAGTTCTCTCCAATCCTAGAATAACTTATTCCACATACTACTCAATTCAAGACACAAAGAAGCAAAAGAAACTTGGAGACCGGTTCTCATCCAGACTAATTCTGCCACAGATTAAGGTTTGAGACCTTTTATAAATAGTAAAGAATACAGAACTTTCACTAAAACCAAAGAAACTCTTCCATATCTTTGATCCGCTATTGTATCCCATAGAGAAAGTTCAGTTCACAAGGACTAATTACCAGCATCAAACCAGATGGCAAATTCCTGAAAAATACCTGCAGTGCTGCAATGTGTCAAGTTGCAAACACTGGGAGAATCTACACAACTCAAGGCTGTACGCAAGTTCTATGATCATAATCTATGAAGACAGATAATAAACTGATGGAAGAGAAGTGGGTGATGAAAGCCTTACTACACTATATTAGGCTGCATATACAGATGTCCAGGCACAGGCATGTTGAAAAAATTCTGAAAACCAGGTTCTCCAAAAACCACACAGAATAGCACGTACTTTGCACTCTATACACCACAGGCATTAGCTGTCTCTTCCTCATCACCACAGATTCTATGTGCTCCTAGTGTTTTCACTAATCCCTCAAAGTTATGAGGCAATGCCCTGATTACAAAAAAAACCCTAGACAACTAAGACACCAAGTAGTTGGAAGTCATATTCTGCTGAACATAACAGCATCTAAAATTCTCGTCAACACAAAGCGTGACAGTCCTCATTTTGCAATTGGGGAACAGGAGCATAGGGAAATTTGGGGAAATTACATAACACAAAAGAAATCACACAAGGGAATTTCTGAAAAAGCTGCAACTTCATACAGATATTAGGTCCCAGCCCACAGCCTTCATCGTAAGACTTGCATGTCCGAAACACTCACTGCAGATTAAGAAGCCAACTAATATACAAATCAGCACCACACATATATAAAAATGTTGTATTTAGCACAAAAGCAAGGGTTCACAGTCCTAATAACAGACAAAGTCCAGGGGCTATATATTTCATAACACATTATATACACAGCTACGGAATGCTACCTGAGGCTGTAACTTCCACAAACAGGATCTATACTGTACTTCCTAATCCTTCAATTTAGTATTTTGCCATTAAGAAAAAAAAAAAATCAGCAGTGATACTTAGTGCCTCTTTTTTCAGCAGTATGTTTAGTTCTAAAATAAAACTTTCTTGTTCTACATCAGAGAAGCTAAGAAGTACTTGAAGTGGTACTATAGTGAAGTCAATGAAAGTAAAACAGGATTTACATGTCAATTCAACATAAAGAGCTACATATCAATGTAAGAGACATATTTGCATTAAAGTAACCAGCAAAACCTCGAAACATTTTTAACTGAAAAAAGTAAGTTAAGACAACTCCAGTTCTCTGCTCTTGACCCATTTTGAGACATAAGAATATATGAAAAGAGCAGTCCAATATATAGCAGCCCTGCTATTCTTCAGTGTCATGGCAATATAAACAAGAAGGAGACACTTAGCAAGTGACAGCTCTACTACTTGATAGAGGCCTAGAAGCCTTCATACTTGACAGTTTTTCCATTCTTTCCCAAGTAGCTCCCCAGCCTTCTCTCTGTCCTCCGATACCACTTACTCATCATAATGGGAGTATTTCATTGCTGAGTCACTGATTCCATACTAAATATGTTAGCATCTCCCCCAAAAACAGTCAGCTTTTTGTTCCTCAAAACCGAATGTTGGGTTTCAGGGGATGGGGCAAAGTGACATGTTTGAGTGGAGACAGAATAGCAAAGTGCATTCAAGAAAAATACTAGCAGCTAATAGCAATAAATTTAAAAAAGAGAAATATGGAAGATCTAACTTATGCTTTCTTTGCCAGAAGGCAGGTCAAAAGACAACAATAAAAAACAAACTCACTCTCCCTGTCCCCCCGTCAAACCACCACTAACTCATCTCCCTGGATTCTTGTTATTTTTTTCTGTTCGGCAATATTCTTACTGCACATATCAAGAAACCACTTTTGCAGATCAATGTCCTACTAGCACTGCTTACCAAGTTCCAGTTCACAGTGAAGGACGGTTCCAAAAACTGTGAACAGGATCATTTCCAGATGAAAGATGCACATCAAAAGTACACTTTCCATCCTCTAATCACTACTGGATGAGTCCATAAGACCAAGGTAGTCCAAAGCAAAATCCCCAACTCACACATGGTGTGAACATCACACCTTCAGTATAAACTATTTTGTTCTGCAAATTTACTCCTACTGAGCTGTACTACTTGCTAAGGCAGACATTGCTTTAGTTCCTTATCAGTAAATGAAAAAGACAATGAAAACTACTATGTGTTAAGTTACTAGCAACATAACTAATTCTTTTCAACGACAATAGCTTAGAAGAAAGAACTCCAGAGATCCAGTTAAAACCTAGAAAAAGTACTCAGCAAAGCTCATTTTTACTAAGTCTTTATATTGTCTGATACTTCTTATATTACAACAATGCACTTAAAGCTCTGATATTATGATTTTGTTTTTATCACTTGGAAAAAGATGTTTATTCTCTTAATTTTTAACTTCAATTGACACTATAATATAACTTTCAATTTTAGAATTATTAAACTTAAGCCCTTACCAAATGCAATAAAAAGGTATATTTACTTACGCTTCATTAAGGGGAACAAAAATGAAATCTTTCTCAAAAATGTCAACATGCCGTGTCCATGTTTTTACTCGCCCATGTCGTTTTTGTTGTATTCTGCAAGAAGAAACGCACACGTGATTTGTGCAGGGGCTCATTTTAAATGAAAGACTACTTTTGCAGATATTTTCACCTTAACAGCTTCTTAAGATTTCAACGTCATATCCTATTTTTCTTATAGGTCTGGATGCTTCCTAGAGTTCTCTTGGTATTGTAATATTGTCTATAAGGATTTTATCTCTGTAAAGCATCTATTCTTGTATTCTTCACTGTATCTCGGTGAATCTTCACTTCTCTTAGTTAAACTAACTTATCAACAGACTTACGAAAGGTTTGAAGTTTCATGAATACTTCTTCTTTCTCTTTGATTAAGGCGTTTATAGAAGAATGAACTGAATACATGTATTCTATCAGCATCTTCTTTTTTTAGTTTTTCAAGTACCAAATACCTAATTAGTTAAAAAAAAAAA
>VYZM01012230.1:252169-297087 GCA_013398915.1 Dromas ardeola | reverse complement strand
AAAAAAAAAAAAAGAAAAATTCAGGGAGGTGTTAACTCAAAGTATTCATCACCAGAGTAAAAAGAACTGCCAACAGTGCCACCTCCCCACCAAACTGTTGCAACCTCTCACAAAATACCTGTAAGAATAATAGAGCTAACTAACCACAGCAGCTAATTAAAGCAAAATCCGTGTCAATTTTTCAAGGTATTAACGGCTCTGCTCAATCAACAAGTTCTGCTACTGTTGTATTTATTTTTATTTCATGGCAGGAAAACAAATTTCCACTGAGTTTATAATGACCTATCTAGGAAAGACCTGTATTTTGTAACGGAGCCACAAAATCTCCAAACACTCCCACAGTGATGCACTAATTTTCTTTCCACCTCTAAAATATTTTAATAGAGTGAAAATGATACACATGCACCTTATGTGTAGCATAAACAAAGCAGAATGCAACAATTTAATACTCTTCTAACATCTGTAACATCAGTGACAACAAAAAATTAATTTATGTATTATCTTAATCAAAATAAATGAAGTTCCAGGGAACACAAATACTCTGGAAAAACGAACTTAAAAAGGCTTTTTGTTTTCCTTGCAGTTAAAATTCCTCTTCAAATATTAAGAAATTTTAAAGAACACTTTTTCCAAGTGAGAACAATGTCATTGTCAAGCAGGACAGGAGAAGAATGAAAATTTCTTGCAAAGATACAAAACAACCTTACAGCTAGAGCTATACATAGTTGAAGACCAAGTGTTATCAACTGACCTATGAATTTTTAATCTCAGAACTTTTCAAGTTTCAAAGTAAAAGACAACTAAAAACTGATCTGAAATAAAACTTACTTTAAATAAAAATCAATAATAACATCATTTAAAAATTCTCCTTCATTTAGACAATGGAGGTCTTCGTTGGTCACAGAAATACCACCTTTAGCTGGAGGAGGTGGATAAACTATCAACCTGAAAAGAAAAATACATTCAATAATAAATATGAAATGACAAAAAAAACTCAGAGAATTGTTACAGGGCAAAGATAAATATCTTACTTTTCTATAGGACCAATAAATACTGTATGTGATTCTCCAATTTCTTCATCATCATCAAAATACGGTAATTGTTTATTTCGCTGTTGCAATTTGGACTCAGAAGCAACCTTAAAAGAATAAAGTCAATATTAGTTTGCATATTGTGCTCAAACTTACCAAAAAGGTAATAAAGCTTTGTGAAGTCAAGCAGTGTACTTCAAGTTTGTGTTTTTTTCCTTTCCTAGTTCATTTATTACACTTAGGTCTGTATTCATTTCTTGCAGAGCCACAAAATTTTCAAATTCTTTAAGAGGTAGTTTTGTTTAAAGAAAGCATTAATTAAACTTAACTGCAACACTGCAACTTAATTTCTTGTTTGACATGCTAGAATTTTACCAGTAGATGAATTTGGAAACAATTATGTTGTCTAATTATAGTACAGATTCCTCATCCCTTAATAATTTTGAAATGACAACATCACTCGTGCACCATTGTACAACCTTATGATCAAACTAAACACATTAAAAGGTACTGTGAATGCACAGACTATTTCCCATAGTTTCATAACACACCATGGACCAATCCGGGCATCTTCATATAAAAGCCAGCAGAAATTGTTGGGATTTTTTTTGGTCTTGTGACTAGCACACTATTTTTAGTGTCTTTGTAAACCAAATAATTAATGACTTTGTTTTAAGACAAAAACATAATTACATTTTTTATTTTGTTTTCTCTGTGAGATGGGCTTCCTTTGGAATTGTCTTCCAAGCACTTAGTAAATGCAACAAGCCTGCCATTGGCTTCTTCAAAGGAAATTTTCACAAAGAAGTCAGAAATATTATTTCTAATACCAATGTCAGTAATTATTTTTTCAAATATTGAGTTTGCATGAGTATCAAGACCAGTTTCAAAAATCAAAATGATGTACTGTTCTTCTTGACCTACAAAAAAGCAGACAGAAAATTATTCATTTAGAAACAAAATAAAATATGTTGCAATTATAAACAAATTTCAAAGAAACCTGGGTCAACACGTGTACACACTTCAGACAATACATACAAGCAGTAATATACATGCATGCAGATGGAGAGAAGGATTAACTACCAAACCCTTCTACCTACATTTGCAAAAAGAGTGCATGCAAATTCTGCTTTAACCTAGAAATGTTAATTACTACACCTGATGAATTTTTAAAATCATAGAATAACAGTATCAAAGAATGGTTAGAGTTGGAAGGGACCTTAAAGATCATCTCATTCCAACCCCCTGCCACAGGCAGAGACACCTTTCACTAGACCAGGCTGCTCAAAGCCCCATCCAGCCTGGCCTTGAACACTTCCAGGGATGGGGCATCCACAACTTCTATGGGCAACCTGTTCCAGTGCCTCACCACCCTCACAGTAAAGAATTTCTTCCCAATATCTAATCTAAATCTACGCTTTTCCAGTTTAAAACCGTTACCCCTCATCCTATCACTACATTTCCCCTGATAAAGAGTCTCTCCCCATCTTTCCTGTAGGCTCCCTTCAGGTACTGGAAAGCTGCTATAAGGTCTCCTCGGAGCCTTCTCTTTTCCAGGCAGAACAACCCCAACTCTCTCAGGAGAGAGCCTCTTAGGAGACGTGCTCCAGCCCTCTGATCATCTTTGTGGCCCTCCTCTGGACTCACTGCAACAGGTCTGTGTCCTTCTTGTGCTGAGGGCTCCAGAGCTGGATGCAGTACTCCAGATGGGGTCTCACCAGAGCAGAGTAGAGGGGCAGAATCACCTCTCTCAACCTGCTGGCCATGCTTCTTCTGATGCAGCCCAGGATACGGTTGGCCTTCTGGGCTGTGAGCGCACATAATCAGCTCATGTCCACCTTTTCATCCACTAGTATTCCCAAGTCCTTCTCCTCAGGGCTGCTCTCAACCCCTTCATGCCCAGCCTGTACTGACACTGGGGCTTGCCGTGACCCTCATGCAGGACCCTGCACTTGGCCTTGTTGAACCTCATGAGGTTCACAAGGGCCCACTTCTTGAGCGTGTCCAGGTCCCTCTGAATGGCATGCCATCCCTTAGGGGTGTCAACCACACCACTCAGCTTGGTGTTGTCCACAAACTTGCTGAAGGTGCACTCGATCCCACTGTCTACGTAATTGATGAAGGTATTAAACAGTACTGGTCCCAATACAGACGGACCCCAGAGGGACACCACTTGTCACCAATCTCCATCTGGACATTGAGCCATTGAGCACTACCCTCTGGATGCGACCATCCAGCCAATTCCTCATCCACCAAACAGTCCATCCATCAAATCCATATCTTTCCAATTTAGAGAGATATACATGCAGATATAGCACTGATATCTACGTGTCAGCTCTTTCAGACAATAGAGATTCTTAGAAAGAGCGGAAGGTTGAAAAAAATAGTTTTTCAACTTGGGGTAGCTAGCAAGTAGGACGCAAAACTTATTAGAAACTAAACTGAACAGAATAGGACAGGGGAAAAAAGTAGATTTTTGAGACAACTGTTTCCAGACCTAAATGGGAAAATAAGCATGATGGTTTTTAAAAAGTGTATACAAACTGTACACCACATATTAGAAGCACGAAGTTCTAACACAACTACTCTTACTGTTTCTACACAGGTGGTGTTGGGTACATAAGTACAAAAACCTGTAATGGCAATTTCACAAAAGAAACTTATTTTTCTCTGATCAGATTTTTGTTACTATAGAAACAGAAATCTCTTAAGGATCTCTGATCCACTGGGAACCAGTTTTAATTTCTAAAAATTACACATCTGAACAAGGAATTTAAAATGTCACAGTAATCAAAATGTTCATCTTCTTACTCAAGTAAATGGATCTCACCACCTAGAAGAGCAAAGCCCTGCTTTCAGGTCCTGTAACATAACCAAATCAAAATCTCCCTGCCTCCGGTGAACATTCTGCAAACAGAATACCGTCAGGCGTTCTCTCACGCTTACTCTTGCTAGCCCTAATAAATCTCATATTTCTTTTGGTACGGTGGCTTAGCTTCAACAGGTCAGCCTACACCTTTCCCAAAAGTTGGAGAATGTGAGTCGGATCAATCAGCTATTGTATAAATACCACCCGCTCACATAATCTGAAAAATAATAAAAAAAAAAAGCAGTAAATTGCACTAAGAGCAACTATTTAGGCAGTCAGAGACAGGAATAGGATTCAGGCTGCAAATCCCAGCTTCACGTCGTTGGCTAACTCAGAACTGTAGGGACTTGTTTTTCTGCAAGAGAAGAGTTTCAGACACATGCATAACCATTTCCTTTTCGTTATTCTTAACTCAGCATGCTAACTGTTGTGAAAAATAATTCTTCAGCATTGTATTTCCCAATTCACCACACAGAACCCGGTGTCTAACCGGGTTTTGGGTGTTCCTATTTTGGGAACTAGGCATCTACACACAATTGCTTACACAGCTATGGATTCAGGCTTACAGTAATTTCATTGCTCACAAAGCAAATAGCAGCTGTGTTACCACAAAGTACTCCTAAGTATCAAGTAAAATAAAGCAGTTGGGTGTTAAAACTAGCTCAGTGCCACAGCCTCAGAGGGAAAAGCTGGAAAGAGAAAGGCTAAGAGACATGATAAGGGATGGATTTCTTAGACAGTCAACTCAGGAAGCTGTTCCTTTTTTCACTTTTGAACATCTGTATTCATCTGTGTTCTAATGCCTGCTCCCAGGATTATGTCTAGCTCCCCCACACACTCTCCAATTACTTCTGTAATTACGATACTCCTTACAGCTCATACTTTTTATAGTAGGTGGATGACATTATTATAACAGTATTATGTGTTGGAAGCACACAATTTTGAGATTGTTGAAAGCATTCTTCCTCCATTTGAATGCATCATGTATCTATGAAGCTGAGTACAAGTATAAATAACCACAAAATTTAACCTAAAGAAAAGCTTATTTAAGGGGAAGAGGACTCTATGCTAATTTTAAAAATAGTGTGAATATTAAGATGCTAGACCCTTGAGGAAAATCATGTTGAAATTAAACTTAATTTTAAGATACATGAAGACAATCCACTTATTTTCCAAGCAGATATTTGTCTACATCACAACATCGCTACAACCATATAAGGAAAAAAAACAAGCCAACACACACAACAGTTTCTACTGAAACTAAGGCCTGTAAGCAGAACAGCACAAAAAGCAGAAGTAAGTATACCAAAAACTGTCCTATAAATGTAAAGGCCCGTATTCAAAAGCTAAATAAACCAACTTGTTTTCATTCAGTATAAATATTAGTGAAAAAAGTTATACTGAAGCGACTAGATGCTGTACCTAGCACGCATCTGGACAAACAGAAGACGATAGTTTTGCCAAGCTGTTCTGAACTGTACTCTTCAGCCTGGGAAAGTGGTTGTGCCCGGAAAAAAACTACACCTGCCCCAGCCAATAATGCCAGTTTTATTCTTTAGTGCAGTCACTCATGATCCAAAACTTTAAAACACAATTTAAAATGAAATAGTAGACTAAAATTGTTTTACTTACTGTCTCCTTTACATTCGTACCAGACATTATCTTTACTCATTTTCAGTTGGTCTCTCAGGCTACTACAGGTTGATGGTACTGTTTGTAGGAAAACTACTGGCAATTTTCGGACACTACACCATTCACATTTGGTAAGTTCCGAAGTTTTCAGGTTAATCTCTCGGATATCACTTTCTGATTCTAGAAGAACATAATAACATTATATTAAATTATAGTAAAAATACGTAGGTTTCCTTTAAAATTTCCCCCTTTATTTTAACAAGGAATCAGTACATGCTCATTAACTTCTAAGAAAGTTTTTAAAAGTTTAAAATTAACACATATCCAGGAAGTGGTGTCTGTTGGTATCTCAAAAGATAAACTGAACTCCACTGTCACTTTTCAGGAAAATAATCAGAAATAAACTGTTTTCTTCTCACGAACTTTAATCTAGTTTTTATTCCACAGAAAAAAACATAACTACCAGTGACGATTTAAATTTGCAACCATTGCTATGATGCATTTTACAACAGATTTGTAAAACTTTCTTTGTAGATTTATCTTTGACAAAGTTTCCTTATGAAAAATAACTTTAAAATTAAAAATAAACACATGCAGAGAAACAACCTGATTGCCTGAGGAAAATAAGGTACTGCTACCAATTTACAACCAAAGAGAAATGTCAGCAACATGGTACATTTTTAACACTACATCTGATGCTGCCAGTGACAATGTTGAGAATTTTACAGGTTTTATTGAATTATAAAAATGGAAGGGAAAATGTGAAGTCAAAGTTCTTCGAATTTGGTGAAGAGACCCAAAAGTTCAATGCCAATAATTATTTCTAGATCAGAAAAATGGTTAATGGTAGTCACTTAAAGCTTTAGATAGTGGCAACTTCCACCATTCTACCACATGCTTGATGGCAGCCTCCACCAGAAAAAATATATCCCCTTACATACATCAACCTGGACAGGCTGGAGAGTTGGGCAGAGAGAAACCTTATGAAATTCAATAAGGGCAAGTGTAGGGTGCTGCACCTGGGGAGGAATAACCCCCTGCACCAGTACAGGTTGGGGGCTGACCTGCTGGAGAGCAGCTCGGTGGAAAGAGACCTGGGAGTCCTGGTGGACAACAGGATGACCATGAGCCAGCAATGTGCCCTTGTGGCCAAGAAGGCCAATGGCATCCTGGGGTGCATCAAGAAGAGTGTGGCCAGCAGATCGAGGGAGGTCATCCTCCCCCTCTACTCTGCCTTGGTGAGGCCGCACCTCGAGTACTGTGTCCAGTTCTGGGCTCCCCAGCTCAAGAAGGACAGGGAACTGCTGGAGAGGGTGCAGCATAGGGCTACAAAGATGATTAGGGGACTGGAACACCTCTCTTATGAGGAAAGACTGAGGGAATTGGGTCTGTTTAGTCTGGAAAAGAGACGGCTGAGGGGTGACCTAATTAATGCTTACAAATACTTAAAGGGTGGGTGCCAGGAGGATGGGGCCAGGCTCTTTTCAATGGTGCCCGGCAACAGGACAAGAGGTAATGGGTACAAACTTGAACATAGGAAGTTCCACCTAAACACGAGGAGGAACTTCTTTACTTTGAGGGTGGCAGAGCACTGGAACAGGCTGCCCAGAGAGGTGGTGGAGTCTCCATCTCTGGAGACATTCAAAACCCGCCTGGACGCGTTCCTGTGCAACCTGCTCTAAGGTGACCCTGCTCTGGCAGGGGGGTTGGACTAGATGATCTCCGGAAGTCCCTTCCAACCCTGTGATTCTGTGATAGACAGGATAGAAGGAGAAATGGAGCCAACATAAAGTCCTTTAGAAATGAAAAAGTCCATGAAGTCTGTCTCCTCCTTACCCCATAAAAGGGAAGAGAGTGAAGGGAATTCCTGAAAAGACTAAGGCCTTTATTAAGTTAAATTCTAGTAAATATTTCATGACCAGACAGATGGTGAGTAAAAATTAGTAAAATGGTTACCACTTGAGGAGTTTAATTTGCAGCACCCTGAACATAATTGTATAAAGCCACATGATGAAAACAAATAAACAAAAAAAAAAAAGATGGCATTACTGTTACTTTCTACCTTACTAGTATTAGTTATTAGAGGTTCTTATTAGTGGAGGGAGTGCTCCTCCTCCCCCCTGCCTCCTTTTTTATTTTTTTTTAACTGTTTTCCCTAACCTTCTCGTGGCATTTAGCAGCCAATGCCCAGCAGCAGCCCTCTACATCCTCTCTTTTTGTTGGCAACTGAATTCACACCCCTGTGCCTGCCAGAAAGGAGTCTGCTGCTCATAAAGACAGAGCGAACAGTTACCCAAAGCAAAGCATCCATTGGCTGCAGACTGGAAGCGGTGGCCACCACAGCAAAGCATCGGCATAGCAAACAGCAAACACTATAGCAAAGCAGCTCTCCTTTCCTTCTAAACCTCCAATACCCCCGGTCCCACGAGCTGGGGAAGAAGGAGCCCAGCTCCGAGTCAGGCTGCAGCAACAACATGCTTCCTTCAAGCCAACTGGGCAGCATTTACTGCTCAGAACAGTAGTTTGTCATCTCATCAGGAAAAGAGCTGCAGAAATACGCTACAAGGATCTAACCAGTCCATCTCCTTGCACTGATTCTCCCTTTTCTCCCTAAGGATTTACATAGGAGAAAACGAAGATAGTAACTAAAAGGTTTATAGATGACTCCTTGAGTCTTCTCTCCTTTGTGTTTAAAACAAACAACAAAACAGCTTTCCAAGGCTAGGCTGTAATACCACAGTCTCTATAGTAATACTTCGGTTTTCTCCTTCTTAAATGTACACACTTTCCTTAATTCATTTCACCTAACTTCCCAGTTTCAGAGGCAAACCGTGATAACAACAATCCCAACTTAAAAGTGGATTCAACCCATTTAACTGAGGCATACAGGTCCTTCTAATGGTGTATAGATAGAAGGCCCTTGCCAAAACATGAGCTAGTTGGTCTTTGGAGAAAATTCTGAATCCTTGTAACTGTATTTGCACTGAGATGAAGCATACTGAATTTCATGTGAGAGGAAGACTGTCTACTCTTCAGATGAAAATTTAAGTCATATTCGTCCTTTTGCATTAAGACAGGCATCTTATAATACATTGCATAACGTATAATAAGCACCTTAACCTATGAACAATATTTCCTGTAACACTGACAGAAGACAGACAATAGGACTTATCCATTAAAGGCAATGTGAATAGTTTTTCACACATTTGAAACAAAAAGGTGTTTCCTTGAAACACCACTTGGGAGCTGCAGAAAACTGACAAGGGACATGGAGAGAATTTTGAGAACTTGATGTATATTTATACATGCAAAAACAAGCTCAAGGCAGGACAGTACTGCTGTTTCTACAGCCGTTCAAAGCATTTGCCTTTCCCTGAAAAAGCATGACCACTGTAATCAATCTAAAGGAAAAAAATATTAGGTGTCATTTTTATTTCAAGACTCTTACTTGTATTAAAACAAATCATCCTATACTACAAAGTTAATAGAAATGGAGCTAGCTGGGAATACACCCATGTTCCTCCAGATGCAAAACTAAAAAAAATTAAATGGAAAAGTGCTAAATGTTCCAATAAACACAGCATTTAGTGAGTTGCCATTTTTATGCTAATAAGGGATCAAGTCCCATGGAAATAATTTCACCATGCAGTTGTTTTGCCTAAAAATTGATAGACGTTTTCTACAAATTTCACTAAGCTTTTTAGTGTTTGGGGTTTTTTTTTAAATTTATTTAATGCATGAAAACTGGCAGTTTCTATGCATCTATATTTTAGATGCAGCAAACTTAAGTAGTTGACTGAGCAAAGGCTACGCTTATGTTTACAGGTTGTGAGACACCATTTTTCATATAATAATGACAACATATAATAGTTCTGTTTCACAAATAACAAAAGGCAAAATTTGATAGGACTGCATCTTCACGGAAACTTAAGATTATCAGAAGGAGGCAAAGCTTCATTTCAGGCCCAAAGCAAAACCCTACAAAGGATTTTCTACCCACAAAAGAAAACAAAGGAAACGGAGCAACAGTTGTAAGCTCACCATTTTCCAAACTATGTCACTGTATTTCTTTCATTAACATGAAATATACAATTTATAGGCTAGAGAAGAAAAAATTTTCAAGGGAGATACAGACAGAAAAGGTCTAAGACACCTGTGTGGTTCTTACACTCTACTTACGCATCTGAAATAAAAGAACTAATAAAGTGTTAAAGGTACCACGTTTTACAGAAGGTTACTCTTCCCTTTTGTTTTTGCTAATCATTTTCAAAACAACCTTTGCTGATCATCACTAGAGTATCTACAACTCTTCAACTAGGATGAAGTGGAGGAACTAGTGGCCCAGTTGCACGCACAACACAAATTACTAACTCCTGCTATCTGTGAATTTTCTTTCTGTCAGAAGGCAGAGATAATGCCATATCGTTTTGTTTCTTATTCACCAGACAGCTCAGGTTGAATTTATACTCTCAATTTTTTCTTTTCTCTTATCTGACGACAAGCACCCAGTATAATTTATTACATACATAACAAAAGCAGAATAAACATTTCAATTCACTTGTTAATTCCTTTGACAAAGTTATTTTGTTCAAAATATATTGAGTACTAACATAAAATGAAAGACGTACTCACCTTCTTGACTTTCTAGACGTATTTTGATATAATCCAGGCAAAACTGTGGAAGACAACATAAGATTTCATATCTGCTCTAAACCGTTGACTTAATGCCTTTTAACTGTTAGTAAACATATTTTAATTGACTAAGTAGTTGTCAATTACTTAGTCATGATTGTAATATATTTTAATTGACTTAATGAAAATTTTAAAAAATTTATTTTTTTTTTAAAAAAACAAAGTGTGTATTTTAGTACAACTCAAGGAAGCAAGTATATTCTTTACTATTCAGTGTCTCTTTCAGTCATATTGACTATTGAAACTTAAGATCTCTCAAGTTCTCCATTTTCAAAAAGGTTCAAAATACTGTCAAAAATACCAAAAATTATAGGGAGAAAAAACCCATCTTCTAAGGAGAATGTCATCTATCAGTATCAGTATTTAAGGAAATAAAACAATAGGGATTTGCAGAGAGGTGTTACTTGTTCTTTCCACCTCTCTCCTATTTGGTGAAGAGCTTGGCGGTTACCCCAGCAAGAAGTATGCGTTTTATCTGGCTTACTGATTACAGCTAACATGCAATGTCTCCTTGAACGTCTCCATGTAACTTAGAAGGTTAACAAAAAAATATATTGTTCTATAGAAGCAAGATTATTCACCTGCAGACATGCTGCTTCTTCCCAACTATCAGTGTCAATTTTTTGGTAATAGTTGCCTTCAATTTTCTTAGCAAATGCATGCTAATCCATAAGCCCTCCCCCAGCAAAGTAAACACAGTTTTCAAGGGTTTTGCAGGCATGATGCTTCTAATAAACACCAAAACTAGACTGTATGCGTTAGTACATAATAGTACTTTGGCTTTCTTCGGGAATCACAGCCTCTGAAATTAGAGACAAACTTACTGTTCCAGACAAAGGCAAAATATTATGTTGATCAAGTATGAAAATAACAACATCCATCAAAAACTGAAGAGAGATTTGTCAAATAACAAGTTTACTTACAATTACAGGTTCCACTACCATTCTTCGTAGCGTTCCTATTCGTATACTTCGACAGTTCAGAATGACACTTTCACAGGAATTTTGATAATTTAGAGATACAGCCTCTGTTACAATCTCTTGAGAAATAACTTTACGGCGTTTTATTGGAGTGTTAGACACAATGTTCCCAAACTGAAAAGTAATTTTCAAGGTTTCAGAATGTCTCACTAAGATTTATTGCTAAAACAAGCTTATTAAAAACTAGTGACTAAGTTTTCGGGTACTCTTCTGTTGGTCAACAGGATTACTTACTATAGCAGCCACCTCAACCATATACAAAAGGTAGAAATTTCCTAAGGGACTTTTTGGAACACCTGACAATGTAAATATTGCTAGATTCAAGAAAAAAAACATAAACCAAAACTTGTAGACTTTAACATTTCCAAATCACAAATAATGCTTCTAAAATTGCCAAAACCAATTCAGTTTTTGTGATTTTGAAACAACATTCAGCCCAGCAAAACAAAGTTATTTTTAATATATTTTAGTTGTTTATTTATATAAAAACACTAATGCTGTAAAAGCACCACAATATTGGTGGTTTTTTCTTTCAGTTTTTTTTAGTCCAAGCTTTTGATGACTGAAAACACTGAGTAATTACTGACGTACAGTGCATCAACCACATTATCAGGAGTAGAATCTTCAAGAAATATAAATAAATTAGCCCAATCAAAATTCCTTAAAGCAATTTATAAAACTATTAAGATTTTTTTAGGATAGATTCCAGGGTCAGAAGACTAAATGCTGGAGTTTGGCTCCAGTTCAAGATGCTGACTGAAGCTGTAATCTCAATTAAGCCTCCTGTTTACCAACAGAACAATCTTACAAAAAACAACTAAACCAAAAGAAAGCTGGCTGATAGCCACCAAGATTAATATATTTATTTGTTGCGTTCCTTGTAATGCCGTATTTTGTTGAAGGATTTTCTGTACACTAGTCTTTTGTTATTTATATTGTTTCATAAAGTCCATTAATAAACATTCTTTTGGGTTACAAAATACAACTAAGTTCCCACAGAAAAACATTTTAAGGTATTCAATATTTCTATTAAGCCTAAATCTCAACAATTATTTCAAGTCCCTAAACACTAGCCTATCTTGGCCATAATTCAAAATATACTTTTCGATGCTTCATTTAAATACAGTGGAGAAGGCAGAGATTCCAAATCTCTGTAATTAAAGTATTTTCCTATGGCTCTTGTTGAAGACAGTTTTTCATTTTTGTCTGTTGGACTAGCTAAATATTATTGAAAGCTCAAAACCCAAATCAGACAAACAGTAAAACAGTAAACACTGAAGTGGTGCTATATTCAAATAGCCTCTTCAGTAAAGAATTAGTATTTTGACAGAAAAAACAAATGTACAAAGCTTCTTAAAGCTTCTTCTATCATATCTGACAAAAACACTCTGATACCTGCAATTCTTGGAAGTTTCCTTGAACGAATGCAAAGTTTGTGTTAAATTTCACCAGAAACAAAAAAAAAAAATCTGCTTCCCTTGTTTTCAAAACCAAGCACTTTTCTACTTTGTCTAAAATATGTGGTTAATTTCCAGTGTTACAACTGTTTCTTAAAGACTAGTGAACAGGAACATATGGATATACAAAGGAAAACATTTGGGAGGGTTTCAGAAGTCTTAGACACCAGTGCCTTCACAATGCAACACTTTCAATTAATCCAGCACATAACACCAGAATAACTGAAAATCAGAAGCATTTATCATTCAAGCTTTTAGCCCCACAGCTTTATTGTAGGCTAGAGGTTCACAGCTTTGTATTGATAATGGTGACTAATTATACACCACATTATAAACATCCATAATTTAATCAATTACAGCACTAGAATACTGGCTTATGAATCTCAAAATAGCATGAAGGTTTTGGCATCATTACTCTAGCGTTTTAACTCGGACAACAAAGGGTTTGAGACTGCAGGTGGAAATCTGATACTCGTTGAACCAAACTCACAATAGTGAAACCGGACAAGTGACTCAAGAGTGGTTTTAATCAGCACTATTAATTTAACACCAGTTGTCACAGGGAATTCATTCTTCTTAATGGCTCACTACTGAGGTGGTTAAGTTTTTAACATATCATGAAAGCTGTTCCCTTTGACAGCACTTAAGGAGTTTACTCATGGTGCATTTTTTGTCTTTGTTTATCCAATTTTTGCAGTGGTACTCAATTAAAAAACAAATGCCCTGCCACGAAATCCTTAAAATAAGTGCTATTAATTGGGACAGCTGTCAAAGTATTTTAATTTTAAAGGCCCACTATTGTTCCCAGTGTCTCTTTTTATGTTTAACTTCGTATGTCCAAAGTCTTCCCACGCAACAACTGGCACTGACATTCTTCTGCAAACGAAGTAGGCCCTTGAGTTTCAGAGAGATACCCTGCCCAGTCTCAAAGAGTATACATTCAACACAGAAGCATCTACGTTAAAAGCATAATTCAAATCATGATGAACGCTTGTAAAAATATAATGAACACATTTTCTTATGTTTCCAGTACTATGTAAGCAGATACTACTCAATGAGCTGCTAAATAAGAAAAGCAATCAAATATAGTCAACTTCTGGCAATGCAAAACAAGGCTTTACATTTTCCATTTATGATTTGATTTTTGTTTTCTTTAAACAAAGCATTAAATAGTACCTGATCTTTCATTCTTGCTTTTCTTGGTAGTGTGACTGCAATTTCTGTATCTGTTGTTATACTACCTATTCTCTGTTCTATTCCACAACTGTTTTCCTTTAATGCTGCTTCCACCTTTCCTGTAGAAGGAGCTGGGGAGGAGCGGGCTGAATCTGCAGGACGAGGTGAAATGCTTTCCATTCTCCTAGTGCTGCCACTATCCTCCTCCTCATCATCATCACTAGACAAAACAACTAAACAGAAAATATTAAATTCTCAACCACTACATTTTTCTGTAACAGAAACGTCTTTTCAAGCAACAGCTTTAAAAGAATTTATGTAATTGTCCTGCAGTGCCAAAAAGTCCACATTTATCATTATATTATGCTTTTATTAATGTTTATTTGGAATCTGCTCGCAGGTGCTCTCTCCCTCATTTTTTTATTTTTCACAACTAACTGCACAAGAAATGGGTATCATTAACCCGCCTCTAGATACAGAAGTGAAGCCATACATTTCTTGTATGTACATTTCTTCAATCAAGAATTGACAGTGAATAATGTAACTTAAGAAAAACTGACAAGAAATTACGACTGACATTGTTCACATCTGCAAGATGACATGGTCTAGTAAACTAAGCACGGAACTAGAAACATAATTTTCCAAATTTCAGTTCTTTCCTGCTTATAAATTAATTTGAGTTTATGCAGAGAAAGCACAACAATCAACATTTTTCAAATTACACAATTCAATTAAATGCATAGCTCAAAAGGAAAGAAGGAAAAATGTAAAATAAAAAAAATAATCAAAGACTGTCTTTCCCTTTGGGACAATGAATGATGGAATTCTGCCAAGAATGTTTTTCTTAAGATTATAAAGTGTCTTTTTTTTTTTTTTTTAAAAAAAAAAGGCAAACCAAAAAATAATGAAATAATGTTTGTTTTCTCCAGTCTTCATCTTTCTCAGTATTTCTTCATCTAACTCAGTATATGAAAAGGAAATTATGAAATGGTCTGTCCCTCTTCCCCAAGAACACACCCACAAAAAAATTCCATGCAAAATCAGAAATGTAAACCTGCAAGGACAGTTCCTTCAGCATACACTATTTTGGGTTTCCAGTTTATGGCTATATTCATAAAAAGGTACTTACTTGGATCATTGAGCTCAGATGGTCTTGTACTCCTCTGTCTTAAGCTTCCTGTAATTTTAGGACTTTTTGTCCCAGTTATAAGACCAACTTTTCCATTCTGTCGTAACATAGAATGTCCTACAACTTCATTACTCAGTAGAATATCCGTTGGACCTTTCCCAACAGCAGAACTATAAAACTTCTTTGTGTTGAACCCTGTACCCGAAGATTTTTGTCCTGTTGAATTCTGATGTATTGAAGAACGTGATAAAGGCCCCACAGATTCACTTAATGCCACAGTTTGTCTGGAAACTTTTTGCAAATCCCTTAGAGAAGCACTTTCACAATGTCGGCATTTGGTCTGATTTTCATTTGCCCGCCCACAATTTGGACAATCAGTAGAATAATCAATTTGTTCCAAAAGCTAGAGGGGAAACAAACACACACAAGATCAGTAACTGTGTAAGTACAAAGATATCATTTCCAAATCTCACATTTAATTTCCATTCTGAATGAAGACAGACAACACTATATTAGCAATTACAATTCATTTAAGAAAATGAAAAATGTTCTAACAGGAACAAATGCCATTTGTGGCAATTTTTAGAAAGGTATTAATATTGGACAATTCAGATTTTCCTTCTTGCTTTTTCCATACAGAAAAGGTTGCACACTATTCAGACATACATATCCATCAGTAAGAAGGTCCAGTTACAACGTTTCCATAAAAACAGTTTCATTGGACAAAAATAAAGTAACCTAAGGATCCACACAGCAATGGTAAAGAGGACTAGAAGCAACCTCCTAGGTCATGAAGTTCATTTGTTCTCCCAGGATATTTTCTAACAGCCTGACAAAGCATGCAGAAAAATCACTCCTTAAAAAAAAACAAAAAATTAAGAAAATAAAAAGAGAGAGGGAAAAAAAAAGGAAAAAAAAAAGAAAAGGAAAAAAAAAAGAAAAAGAAAATAAAAGGAAATACATTGCTCCAGAGTCCAGTATCTCAGAAAAGGACTTGAGGAAAAGGAGTTCTCTAAACTTTCAAGAGGAAAGCAGGGGCTACAAGGGAAAATGTATCCTATCACTGCAAAGACAAAGATGTGTTTTGTTTCTCTCACATGTACTAGGTCCCACTTAATTACGTATCACAAGTGCGGAACCTGGACTTGTAAATCTAAGGGGTTCAATACTAACATAAGCTACTGAATGTGTACTGAGTTGAATACAGGACACCTCTAGAACTGTAATGTTTGTTATTGTCTCCTGGAGCATCGAGCTCAAATCACATAACCATTGTACTGTGAACTACTGAAGATAATAAATACCTACATCCCACCAAAAACTTTTTGAACCTATTTTCAAAACAAAACATAGCTATAACCATTTGCAACCCCCGCGTCCCCAGCCACGAACATTTTTCCAATAAAGAAGACTTTTTCAGGTGTGGGATCTTCAATCATTTTTGAAAATAAATGTAAAGACAAAAGCCATACACAGAGACTATATTATTTTTACAAAACTTCTGCAATTTAACAAAGTTACACATATCATAGTGAAACAGATGCAAAAAAACCCCCAGTGTATGAAATGTATCAGACCTCTAAAACCCAAGTGGTGGGATAAGACAGCAAGTAACATGAAAACCATTGTTGCACCTCAGTGTTCAGTTACAGGATACAGTTTACAAAGATACTGCTAATCACATTGAAAAATTTCAATCACATATTAAAATACTCAACAGAAGCTACCAATCATACCTAAAGGATCTTAAGTATAGAATAACTGCACCCCTCTACTTCGACCACACACCAAAAATTTAAAACCAACTTCCTTTCCGTGGTTTGAGAGCCTGCATCTTGATGGCAGAGGTAGCAGTGTTTAAGAGGGGCATACTCTTCTCTTTTTCAGACCCTAATTTAAGATAAATGACTACTTAAGTAGATCTACCTAAATGCATCTGCCTTCTATCTTTTACAATACAGTATTTTTTTTAAACCTTGAAATCTGCAAAATAGAAGTACTACATGTACTATACAAATACTCTGCCCTATCTCTAATAAATGATTCAGATTCCAAAGCTTTTGTTATTTTTCAGTTTTTGGTTTGTTTTTTTTTTAAGTAAGCACATATGAAGCAGAAAATCCTCCTTCCTTTAAAATTATGTACATTTTTAACAATTGGAAAGTCCAACCTATTATAGTCTGGTAAGATGAAAAGCATTTGCACTTTGCCTGACAAGCAGCTGTTTATGTCTGTAAGTCCTCTGGCACAAAACTACTACTAACACTTTTGAATTGTTCAGACGTTCCACAAACCTCTGATCGATCATCTGCGCACTTCAGCAACTCACGGCTCATGAAAACGCCTATGGTTCATGACAAACGCATAAATCATTGTGTTAAATCCCTTTGCTGCAATAAAGGATAAAACTCTTAAGCCATTTAAAAAAAAGAAAATAAAACCAAGAGTTGTGCTAGTGAATCCAGTTGCAGCAAAATCTGTTCTGTACCCAGAAAGTGTACCCACAAACTGTACAGTCTTATAGGATCATAACTATCCTGTGGGACTGGAGTAAAGGTTTATCTAGCCCTGTGCTGTATTTTCAACAGTGGCCAGTGGTAGTGTTGGGAGCAGAGGGAATAGAGTAAGGACAATTACTTGATGTAATCACCAATTTAGACATTTCCTGAATCAGTGGTTGAATTTAAATCAACCTGTTTAATGATGATGTAGCCTCAATAATTTTACTGATCCCTTTTTGAAATCTCATAATGTATTGTGTGAAAAATATGCAGGTTTCACCTTTTTTAAGCTTACTGCTTGACACTTACACCACAGGCACTCAGCTCTTGTGTCTGAGAAAAAGTAAGTGGTTTCCATTCATGACTGTTGATGTTCTCAACTTTACAGATTTCTAAAATATGCATGGGAACAAGTACCAGATGTAATTATTAAATCCTGTTTACCAGTCCAATCTGTCTGATGGCTTTGGAAATGGAATCATGCCCCTGGAACAACATAATCAAGTCTGTGCTTTTTTATCGCGGAGACAGAGAACACCTTGTTTTAGCAATGAGGTCAGCTACACGCAATCTGGCTCAAGGACACCAAGCTGCTGCTATTTCTACATGCAGCTCCAGCCCTCACTTTCCACATGTATACAATGGAGGAAGTAGTTCTTGCTTCTACAGGTACACTGAGCCTTCTAGTTAGAGCTAGGAGTTAGTGCAAATGGCCAACACAGATCAGAATCCAGCCACAAATGATGAAGCCTCTCTCCTTTCTCTCATGCTAATTTACATCACTTGTAAAGAAAAAACCCTATGTGTTAAAAGGTGACATCTGTTAGATCTTCAGACTGAAAATTGTTTTAATCAAGGCAGTGACAAGATTCTGTTTATTTTTAACTTGTTTTCTTCAACGACCATTTCAATCTAGAAGACTGTTTTCTGCCCTTGTCCCTTGCCTGACAGGACATAAGCAATGAATATTTTACTTCTTTAAACAAACATAAACGAAGTTATCAATGTAATGATTAAAACAAAACCCACAGAACTGCAATGTCTTCTGTTTTCAACTGTTTGCAACTTCATTACTTAGATTTATAGATTGTATCTATATAGGTATCATATGTAGATCAAAAACTCACCTATTAAAATTTCCAAGTAACATCATACTAATCAACTAAATATAGAATCGACATGAGTAAGATTAGTACCAGGTGTTTCATCCTAACAAAGAAATACAGCCTGACTTCCTTTCTAATACACAGGAGCAAACACAAGCTGATTATATATAACAATGATACATCTACTCTTTTTTTCTTTTTTTAATTAAGAACTTCTTACAGGAAGTTTTGCTTTGATAGTCATACAGTGTGACCTGCATGTGGGCATTACGAATGTTCCATAGTAACTTGGGAAGATGATAAGAAATACAGAGAGGCTTACAGGAATTTCCAAAATACCTTACATCTGATATTCAGAAAGCTTCCAGACAAAACATCCTGGTCAGCCGTATCTAGACCAGAGAATGCCATTGGGATACCTGCACTATTTTCACTGAGAAAGAGAGCAACTCAGTAAGAAGTACTTGCATCTGCAGTACCTCTGTCTTTATTGTTATAATCAGAACATAAAATCATGACACTTTAAAAAAAAAATAATTCTGTCAAAGAGTAAAATATTGTTCCTCTATTTCATAGACAGCAAACCAAAATTATCAGGTTCTGGTTTCTCGATCAGCCAATCAATTTAAACACAGGTTCTTTTGCTTTCTACTACAGCATCTATTTGTTCAAATAAGAAAATAAATATTTCATAGCTAGTATCAATACTAACACTTAAATATCTCTATGATTATAACTTTAAAAAAAAATTTCATTGTCTAAATCTTTCTTCCAAGTCTAAGGATTTTTAAAACATCAACTTATTTTACAACGGAACGGTTGTTTTTAAAATATGCATCAACTTTTGAAGTTAAACAAACAGAACTTCACGTTTTTAAAATCTAACCCACCTTTAACTGGCTTAAGCATTTTTTTGTAGCAGAAGATAGAGTCAAGTCAGATTGATATGAATTGCAGTGACGTTTCTGTTGCACTTTTCTCTTAATTTCCGACTCCGATTCTGACTCTGACTCTTCTGTGTTTTCCATTATACTGTCTAGGAGGGAAAAAAATGCAAAAATGTTAACAAGAAATGTCTGCTCATATGCTGTTAAAATTATTTCTTCACACACCTTTTCTAAGATGCAAGAAACTACACTGCTTCAAGTGTCTCATTATTTGTTGTGTGAGTAAGAAAAAACTCCACAAACTAACTTTGAAAATTCTGTTTTATTAATACTATTTAAGTGTCTCTTGGTGACAATAGGTAGCTTAATATCTTTGGAGGAGGCTTTGGACTTGAAAATCGATACTAGCTTCACTACAACTAGAATGGAGCGACTGCTACGGAAAATAGGAGGGGATCTGCTAGATTATGACGATGGTAATTATCACTAAAGGACTGCTGGTGAATGCATTTAGAAACATTGGAAGTGTTCTGTGTAATTGGGATTTATTCCTTCAAAACAAGTCTCAGCAGTACAGTGAACTATACTGTGATATCCTGTTTTATACCGGGGCACTCATTTAAATACTGGAAGAGTATAGCAAAAAAAGAAATCCATAATCTACTTAAACTAACAACGTACAGAGTGAGATATTCTTTTAAGAAGCGCAGTATGTTGTTCTACAAGAGTGCCTTAATTCAGTTTAATGTAAAAGTGCTATTTATACTCCCTAGTCTAATTGCAGTCTTTTTTAAGTTTGGTGGGGGGGTTTTTTCAATAGATATGAACACTTTTTCAAGTGACTGATAGTGTCACAAACAACCTACTATTAGAAGACATCTCAAAACTGAAGAATGACTCGTTTCCAAAAAAGAAACAATAATAAGTGTTGGTTTTTTTTCTAAGTTAACTTATTTTTGTGTAGAATTGATGGAAGTTCTACTTAAATTAACCTAAAAAGGCAGAGCGGAGTAGCTGGCCAGTGTAGATGGCTAAGCAGCTGCACAGCAGGTTTACAGACTGTATCTGTATCCGTACTGACAAAGCTCAAACACAGTGATTTTTCTTTTCCAGTTTCACAATTTCCACACCTCAAAGCATATTGTATTTTCCTCTCTTGCATCTCCATCAATGGCCCCTAATCAATACTATAAGAGCATATTTCAGTTGAGCTACAGGGCAATGGTGATGCCGACTCTTCTACTCACTGCCTCAGTGCCTGAATGTACTTCATAACAAGTGTTATTTACCATGTTATATTTTGCACGTACTAACAGTACTACAGAAGTTCCCTGCCAATAATTCAAGAACAAGATGGGGGCCTGGGCTTGGACTAGATGATCTCCTGAGATCCGATGCAACTCCAACAGTTCTACGATTCTAACTTTTCCCAATTTCAGTTGAAAATAACTGAAGCGCAATCTAAAATTAATTCTAACATGACTGAACAGGTTGCAGAAATCTGTCAAAAAGGGCAAAATCCTCCCTTCATGCACAAACTTGTATAAATCTAGAATAACAGCATATAAGGATAGAAATAGATATACTAAAGGTTACACAAAGTTTGGCAACACACCCAACCCAAAGCAGGTATTCAAAAAATTATTCTGCTTAAAAGAAATGAGAACTCTAAATGTAACTTACCCACTCCTTGAGACCGTGGTAACCTAATGTGGTCTGCTTCTACTTTCTGAAGCTGAGGGGGGTATTCTTTTCTGGAAAAGAAATTAGATATACGGTTATTCTTTTGACAGACACCATTGTAATTTAGCCAAAATTATACATGAGCAAAATAAACCTGAAATGTATCTGAAAGCTACAAATAAATAACTTCTCCTATTACATGCTATTTGTACACTTAAAAAAAATATTACCAGAATGCTAGGAAGAGCTACTGTAAAGGTCTTAGAAGTGTTTCTGATCTAAACCCCTTTGATAGTAACCAATAGTTCAGGAGTCTCTCACTTTCTGACCCAAGTCTTCGAAGACTGAAGCCTGCATCTCCTCTCCTCTCTCATGAAGTACAAGATACATACTTTTAAAAACCAAAAATAGAAACAACTATTATTTTAATATTAAAGTAAATTCCACAAGTTCCACAACTTAAAAAACAGGAAGAGAAGATGCAAAACAGAGGAAAGGGATCTGATGTCAAAAAATGCAATGGCCAAAAAAATAAAAAGAACAAGACAGGAGAAAACATAGTTCCTATATATTTATTTTTAAAATATAATAATATAGATGTATGACTGAATAATAAAACTTTTGTTGGTATAGTTTGCATAATATACATATTACATTTTTTGTGCAAATAAATGCAATATAAAGCATTTTAGTAAGATTTTTTTGGGTCTCCTGATATTTTCAGTTTACACACAAGCATGTCAAATCATGCTACTCCCAAATTAAGATTCCTGAAGCTCACTGCATCGCAGTTACTGTTTGTGGCAGTTCTCTTTCTCAGCTGTCCTACCCTGCTCTGCAGCTGCAGGTTACTGTTCCTGTTATAACAGAAGATGGCACGCACCTGAAACACAGGAGGCCTTGCCAATCACTTCATCAGAAACTGGTTTTATTGGCAAGTTAAGACAGTGCACTGGGCTGCAAATGGGTCACACACATCCCATACTGCTACCTCTGATTACAAGGACATTAATCAACAGCAAGGAGGCAAAGAAAACAGCCGTAGGCAGTAACATCTCAAACTAACAGCTAAATTTTGAGGACCCACCTGGCAAAAGTGTGGCTGTGGCTGAAACCAGACTTCAGCACTAGGCATAAGTTTTGATTTCTTTCAGCACAGCATTTCCTAATGCATCAAATTAGAAAACCTTGGAATTTTCTGCATTTCTAGGTAATACTTCTCAGGGTTGTACCATATTTTATTATTAACTAACATCTTTGGAACAAGATTAATCTACAGTGCCCTTTGGGATACCTCTTACCTAAATAGAAACATGTTTTATTGTGTCGAGGGGCTGCAGCGTGAATGAAAACTCGGGCAGAAAGAAGGATTGAGAAACAAGGGTGGATGGATTGCAACACAGAATGTAGAGACGCCACAGTACTTTACTGTGACTGCTCACAAGCACATCACAGATGACAAATTAAGTAGTTTATTTGTTACTGATTGTGTCAAACATCAAACATGTTTCTGAAACAATCCTACTTGCCAAAAAGTTCTTTTTAGTGCCTGCACACATAAAACCTGAACCAAAAATAAGAAACTCAACATGAATATTATGAATAAATTAAGTGTATGAATTTTTTTGAACATTTTCTTTAAACTTTCAAATCACAAGGGATTGCTTTAAAGGCAGAATTGGTAGAAATATAAGGCAGAGCCTAAACTAATCACTACCTAATGAGAAGCTGTTACTATCAAACCCAATGATAATGATATTCTAAAGGGTAGAAAACACCTGTAACATCACTATAGGACATTTAAAAAACAAACTTTGCAGTAAGGATGTATGAGCTGTTGTTTGACGTGTTGTGATTATCTTCCAGTAGTATTTCGTAACAGTAAGTCTTGTTTTGAACATAATAACTGTTAGAAAAATTACTGCCTGTAAAATGTTTTAAATATAAAACATGTAATGGATATTTAAGAGAAACCACACTGAAACTATTTGACATTTAATTGAAAGCAATGAAAACACTACGGTAGATTTAGAATACTAAAATTTCTTTTAAAAATTAGTTGATAATTCAAGGTCTCTGGACATTTGTATTTTATGATTTTTCTTCTAAAAATCATACAGCTTTGCATTACATTTTTAACGTGCAACATTTATTTATCTTTTTAAGATAAATTCCTCACTGATCATACATTGCTAAATAATTTTCTGACAATAAATCGGGATACAATAGAATTACTTACCCTTGTCTGAATTTTGTGTTACCAGCATAGACTTGTATTGATACTTATTAAATGGCCAAGCACTTGCAAGAATACACAAGGGCTGCCATAAAATGAGTATCTTTCTTCTCCCACAATATAAGAGTTTTACTTGCATGCTCACAATGAACCAGTAACACCCAAAACTAAGTTATGAAAAACAGCTCTAAGTCAACTGAGGCTTCCTAACACAGTTTAACTTGATTAGCAATTCAAGGTCAGGTTTGAAGTTGCTTTGAGTTACAAACAAAAGCGGAGACAATTTCAAACACTACTTAATTGTAGATTTCACCTGAAAAAAATGCATTCTTGCAGATAGCAACAGCTGCCAAGACACAAGGACAGCAACACGAAGTGCCTCCTACTAGTTTCCTTTCCTGAAAAACCCACACACAAACAGAACGGCAGAGCCCACCACCACAAAGTTTTTGCAGATGAAAAAACATAGGCTCCCCCCTCAGCATGATGTTTGTTGGCATTTGAATAGCTGCAGATCCATTGATACCTTCTCCAGTAAAGTATTTAGTACACTGAGCAGTTTAATTGTGTGTTAGTGCAGAAACAGAATGGAAACTACAGTTGTTTCTTTTTTTAAAAATCAAACATGCCACCTATCTTTAAAAGGACTTCTTGGGAAAGAAAAGAATTCTTATAAGAGATTAAAAAACATACAGCACTTCAAAACAAATGCCTTCTTGCTGTTAAATCCTAACTTAAACTAATAGTCTCACATTTCAAAAGGAATAAATGAGGGATCAAATAGCTAAACAGACCAAGATGCAAGACTATCTACATACTGTGTTTAACAGAAAAAACAAGAAATACAATATTGATTCCTGTTCCTACCATCCTAGCAAATATTAAAAATGCACAATTTTTTTTGCCTGTTAAGTTTCCTAAAATATTTATGAGATTCAGATTTTGCTTGAAAAACAAGGCTCCATGCTCGGAGCCATCTCATTTATCTCATCCATTATATGCAGTTTTGATTTTAATAACTTCAAGTGCAAGGGAGGTAGACCAGTATTCATAAAAGCAACCTCAAGAAGCAGTAAAGCATCAAACAGCAAAACATTAATTACAATATCAAGAAAGATCAGGCTTTTCCTGCAACAGAAATGACAAAAATACTGAGGTAGTCTGGATTGTGGAGTCTTGAACTTTTGACACATCTTAACAGCTAAATGGTACAGCATTCTTAACTAAACATGTTTTGCCCAGACAGAATGGTGTCACTGATTTAGTATTTTCAGCACACATTCAAGATTACTGCCATGTTCCTTTGCTGATGGAATCAGACCTGAGTATCTTCACCTTGAGCTGGTGGACAGACCTCTGTGACACTCTCCAGCCAAACTGAAGTTTTAACATTAAAATTTCTTCTCTAGAAAAGAAATGCCAGAAAGGAATAAACCTAAAGAAACATCTGGACCTGGGAATTTTGGATATAGTGCTGTCTTAGATCAGAGCTTTCAAAACTACCTACGATCTGGTCTGAGCCACATAAAAAATACCGTGTGTGTGCAAGGCTGCACCAACTCCTAACTTTGTTGAGGTGTAGGCTCACACAGAGCTACACGGTGCTGTGTTTAATGCGCAGTCTGGCACTTTGAGAGGCTGCCTTATTCAGCCTTTTTTCACTCTACCTCTGTATACTACTATTTGGAGGTATACCACCACAGGCAGGCTGTTGGTTTCTACATCATTGCACAAAACCAGAGTAAAGCATGATAAGACAGGAAGCACCAAGCTTCTGAGGTGAGATTTACCTTCAGTGTGTCTTATAGGAAAAGCAGAGTACAAAAGTCAAGGGCTGAAAGACAGAAGCAGCAGCACAGGGAGTTGGGCTTTTTAGTATGCAGGTCAGTAGCCCTATTTCACCTAGAAAGTCAGGAACTGCAGCTGCACTTATCATGATGGTAACGACTGAAACTAAATTTAGCAGCTCCTGCCTAAATTGTCTTCCCCTGCTAGAACAGCAACAAAAAGCAGGGAAGGAAAAAAGAACATATCCAGTAGTACTGGATTAAGAAGCAGCAGGTGTCCCCCAGGGAACTCCAAGATCACCAGCATGCAACTCAATCCTACTATTCTATGACACACAATGCCAAATTAAAAACAATAATAGCTGAATGGTTAACTAATAACATAAATGCAGCACAAAGAACAACAGGAAAAAATACATGAACTAAAAGCCCAGGCAGCAGGAGGATGATCAAATCCCTTCTTAGAGGGCCAAAACTAACTGGCAAGTATCTCTCTGATATTTCTTTTAAGAAATAGCAAAAAAGCAGTAAAACAGAAAGGCTTGGTTTTACTACTGAATTTGAAATAAACATAGAAAATCCTGAATTCACAAAGAACAGATCTACACTAGATTTCTGTATTATTTATATCATTATTGGTTAAACATTATATACACTGTTTAAACAACCCAACCTGATATCAAGCATATAATGCCAAAAAACACCTACATAGACAGGTTTGTTACCAAAAAAAAAAAAAAAAAAAAAAAAGAGAATGAATCCATTACTATCAAGAAAACATTTCCACTAACACATAAATTTAAGTTACATAGGAAGAAAAAGCAAATGTACGGTATGTCACATTGCTAACAAAATATTAACAGCAGTAAAACAATGTAAAATGAGTGAGAAATGAGCCTGAAATGAGCAATGAAAAACCAGCATGCCTGGTTTTGCTATACATTTTCTGTTAATTGCTTTAACATATACACTTCATGAACACAATGTACACAGTAATGCAATAAAAACCTTTAATGCTATTCAAACCATGCTCAGGTGACATGAAAAGCTGTTAAACACACTATTAAGATATGCTTCAGAACCATTCTATTACAGAAAGTTTGTGGCTCTATGAAGAGAATTAGCAGTGAATTCTTAAATTCCAGAGAAAGTTAGAATTTATCTATTTCACATTGGACATATAAATATTGAGACATATAAATAGATAGACAAATTTCCAGTGGAAATGTACCCAAAGTTCACATAAACATGCATTATCTAGAGATGGACGTAAAGGTCCTTTTTTGGTAAAAGGGAGTAAATGAACCACAAAAAAAGAATAAAAACAACTAACCCCCCTCACACATGAGAATATGTGATTGACTGGATTGAATATTCTTTAACTAGCATTGACAAAGCACTCATTCAAGTAATTTTCTTAATGCTCATTGCCATGCTCATTTCATCAACAGTAAGCTTACCTTTCCTTTCGGTCCAGATTGCTTAAAATATGAAAAAAGAAAAAGAAACATAAGATGCAAAACCCCACACGTGTTGCACATCACTAAATGCAAGTTATTAAACATATGCTATAACTGTTTCGTTGTCTCTGGCACTCACTGGACTAGTTTTCAAATGAGCATTATTATTTTTCACAGCATTTTTGTAACAGTAATTATAAACACACAAACAAATGCTACTTGACAGACAGCAATGGTCAGTGGCTTAAATACTACATTGTCTTGCCTCTTTTTCAATGTATAAAATTTGGTTCGTTCTGAACCCAACCTGGTTGTCTCACTTAATTCACTGCAATGTAGAACCTGACACGACAGAATCATAGAATCATAGGGTTGGAAGGGACCTCTGGAGATCATCTAGTCCAACCCCCCTGCCAGAGCAGGGTCACCTTAGAGCAGGTTGCACAGGAACGCGTCCAGGCGGGTTTTGAATGTCTCCAGAGATGGAGACTCCACCACCTCTCTGGGCAGCCTGTTCCAGTGCTCTGCCACCCTCAAAGTAAAGAAGTTCCTCCTCGTGTTGAGGTGGAACTTCCTACACTCAAGTTTGTACCCATTACCTCTTGTCCTGTTGCCGGGCACCATTGAAAAGAGCCTGGCCCCATCCTCCTGACACCCACCCTTTAAGTATTTGTACACATTAATTAGGTCACCCCTCAGCCGTCTCTTTTCCAGACTAAACAGACCCAATTCCCTCAGTCTTTCCTCATAAGAGAGGTGTTCCAGTCCCCTAATCATCTTGGTAGCCCTATGCTGCACCCTCTCCAGCAGTTCCCTGTCCTTCTTGAGCTGGGGAGCCCAGAACTGGACACAGTACTCCAGGTGTGGCCTCACCAAGGCAGAGTAGAGGGGGAGGATGACCTCCCTCGACCTGCTGGCCACACTCTTCTTGATGCACCCCAGGATGCCATTGGCCTTCTTGGCCACAAGGGCACATTGCTGGCTCATGGTCATCCTGTTGTCCACCAGGACTCCCAGGTCTCTTTCCACCGAGCTGCTCTCCAGCAGGTCGGCCCCCAACCTGTACTGGTGCATGGGGTTATTCCTCCCCAGGTGCAGCACCCTACACTTGCCCTTATTGAATTTCATAAGGTTTCTCTCCGCCCAACTCTCCAGCCTGTCCAGGTCTCTCTGTATGGCGGCACAGCCTTCCGGTGTGTCAGCCACCCCCCCCAGCTTTGTGTCATCAGCAAACTTGCTGAGGGTGCTCTCTATCCCCTCATCCAAGTCGTTGATGAATATATTGAAGAGGACTGGGCCCAGTACTGACCCCTGGGGAACACCACTCGTCACTGATCTCCAACTGGACTCTGTGCCCCTAACCACGACCCTCTGAGCTCTGTCTTTCAACCAGTTTTCTATCCACCTTACTGTCCATTCATCTAACCCACTCTTCCTAAGCTTCCCTATGAGGATGCTGTGGGAGACCGTGTCGAACGCCTTGCTGAAGTCAAGGTAGACCACATCTACCGCTCTCCCCTCATCTATCCATCCAGTCATGCCATCATAGAAGGCTATCAGTTTAGTCAGGCATGATTTCCCCTTGGTGAATCCATGCTGAGTGCTTCTGATAGCCCTCTTTTCCTCCACATGCCTTGAGATGACGCCCAGAACAAGCTGTTCCATCATCTTTCTAGGGATGGAGGTGAGGCTGACCGGTCTGTAGTTCCCCGGGTCCTCCTTCTTGCCCTTTTTGAAGACTGGAGTGACATTGGCTTTCCTCCAATCTTCAGGCACCTCGCCTGTTCTCCAGGACCTTTCAAAGATGGTGGAGAGCGGCCCAGCAATGACTTCCGCCAGCTCCCTTAGCACTCTCGGGTGTATCCCATCAGGGCCCATAGACTCGTGAATATAATCCTATTACGTGAATTACGATAACGCCCCATTTCCAATCCCTGATTGCCATACAAAAGGAGATAAGACAAATTTACATAACAACTTCTTTTCAACTCTTCAAAAAATATTTAAGTGCTTAAATTGAGGAAAAAAAAAAATTCAGAAAGCACTACTTAAGTNCAGGGCCCATAGACTCGTGAATATAATCCTATTACGTGAATTACGATAACGCCCCATTTCCAATCCCTGATTGCCATACAAAAGGAGATAAGACAAATTTACATAACAACTTCTTTTCAACTCTTCAAAAAATATTTAAGTGCTTAAATTGAGGAAAAAAAAAAAATTCAGAAAGCACTACTTAAGTATTTAGGAGACCACATGCAATCAACTACTGGATAGAGAAGGATAAACAGAAGCAACCAGCCTCCTCCTGAGGTTTTTGCCAAGAAGAATCTCCAAAAATATTTATTAATTAGGGGTACTAGTTTCAGAAGTGTCTCCTTCAACATCAGTGAATGTAGCTGGTGCTCACAACTCGGGTCCTTTGTATACACAAGAGTGATATAAAAATAGATCTAACTAAGCACAGCACGAAGACAACCATAAAACAGTATCTTTATCTCTCCTGCCTTTTCAAAACTCACCATATGGAGTGCTGTAAGCTTTTAATCTACGTGGCTGTTCCTCCCAAATATCAAAAGCCTAACAAACTTCTGTAATATATGCATTACACACTAAAACAGAACAAACTGGTTTGTGTTTTACTTCTGTCAAATTAAACAGAGTAATAATATTACAGAGTAATAAAACTCATTCTCCTTTCCTTTTTACGAACAGAACCCTCAAAAGAATAGAGCACACTCTCTCTGTTACCCAGAAGGATTGAAAGCAAACCAGGTAAAAAGGTAATCATGATAATCCTACAAAGCGCAATATGAAAATATATTCAATCTCCCCAGTGCTCTGGGTTCTTGGAAGAGAGTAAAAGGAATTCAAAACTGAATGTGACCACTGCAGCTTAGGCTGGGGTGGGGGTAATCAGACAATGCTGCATGGAGTGGGAAAAAATTGCTTCCAACTGGACCTAGCCCTAATAAACGCTGTTTTTGTGCAGGTCACATCTGAGTTTATAAATCCAGTCAGATCCAAACCATGTCTTGTACGGAGCTATACCCAGTATCTTTGTATCCTTGGCACAGTTAATACATAACTTGGATTAACTGTTTACAGGTGCTGTAGAGAGTCACACTGTTGAGAATTGTAAATTCTAATGCTAAGGAAACTTAAAGGCAGGGAAAAAATTTCCAGAATGCCTAATACTGTACACTGTCATTACATTAGATGCCTTACTTGTTTTAAAATCAAAGAATAATTTAGGTTGGAAAAGACCTTTGAGATCATCGAGTCCAACCATAAACGTTAACACTGCCAAGCCCACTAAATCCCATATTAACATAACGCACTTAAAAGAATTATCACTTTTACATCTCACAAAGATTAAGAAATGAGAATCCTGGACAGATCCAGGAATTATAGTGAGCAGTGTCCCTGTGAATTGCTTCATGCAGCTCATGCATTAAGATTTGTTAGACATGCTGTACATACATGCTATTCCAATGCCAAGTCTTGGAGAACAGTCAGTCAATAGCATAAGATTGAACCATGTGTCCATTAAATGAAGCAAAATAGTCTGAACCAACTACAATACTAGGCTACACTGCATCTGAAAATCTGTTTTATCAGAAGTGGACAAATTTTAATTTCATCTCCAGATTTCACTGGAAAAAACACAAATAATATTTATCAAAATATTATTTTGAAATGCCCAATTTTGTTGTACTAGAAAGTTATATTTGAAATACGAGTGAAACATACTCAGCCAGAATTTAAATTAACATGCACGTGCAAAAAAGTTGGAGAAAGATGAGAAATATAGTACAAATCACAAGCTCCAAATTCAACTTGAGAGACAGATTACAACCGAGTTGCATAATTAGCTTGCCCCATGTGACACTGTCCCCACTCAAAGAACCTAGTATAAGTAATGAAATCTGTAACGTCAGTGCCAGAGACTCAATCTGCTCAGAACTAATTTAATCATGGTTTTATGTTTCATTATCATTTCAATAATCCACTATACATTTAAGAACAATACGTTAGGTTAGTTAAAACTATTTTCCCTATGTTGTTACTGATCACCATACCATAAAACAATTCTAGAAATGCAAACAATGTAAAAAAACCGACTTCGTGTTGCCTGTCAATTAGTATAGAAAAAAAGCCCAACACATTAGAACTCAATTTCCATGCTACCAGCTTTTTTTTTTTTTCTGGATATATACATAGAATTTTTTTCTTGGTTTGCCATCAACATTCTCTGCATGTACTCCTTTCTGAGGAGACACCATCAGAATTTACTTTTAAACTCAACAATTGTTTAATGTCAGTAAAAACCAGCAAAACAAGATACTAAAAAATTCCCAAAAAACTAAAAATGCATGACCAAAAAAGATTACCCAGTTTATATGCACTGGAATTTTGTATTATGAACAGTTTTACAGTCCTGTTTTAGTTTGTTTTTTTTTCTAACAACTACTGTCTTCTCATTCATAAACCTACATTTTCCGTATCAAGAAGCCTTAAGATCCCCCTTCTTTTTTAATTAACAAAAAAGTATATCAGGAGGCCATGTTCTATTAATTTTCAACCCTCTAACTCAGAAACAGATTTAGAATCATTCAAAAGCAGTCAACTGAGTCAACTGTCAAAAGAAACTGGAATTAAAAATCCTTTGCATAGATCCTATGTAAAGCTCACGCTCAGTCGTTTAGATCATACTGGTTCTGACATCCTCCAGTAGCAAAACAAAACATTGCTTGGAATTGTTAATGACTATTTCCTGCCTTTGAAACACCTAAAATATTCTTAGAGTAAGAGTTAACTGTCTGTCGTTAATGTAAATGAACTACAGTAACAACCCTGAAAGAAAACACATTTAGAAACATTCAAGATGACTACTATCCAATTACTTCTTGCAATATTCAGGTTGTCTATATTATGCATTAGTTTTCTTTCTGCGTGTCACACATATGAAGGCGCTACTTTTAATTTTTTTTCCACATTACATTGTAGGCCTATAAAGCAGCACGTCACCTAGGTGAGAAAGACAAGCTGGCAAGTCTAACATCCCCTCAAGATCAAGAATCTCTGGAGTGGACTTTCCTGCATGCTGAAGAAGCCTACAGCACTTAACTAGATAAGATGGCTCTTTCGAAGAACCACCTTAAAACAAAGCTTAATCAAGTACACTGATATTATTAAGGTCAACATTCAGAGATTCAAGAAAGAGCAGTCTTGCATGATTTTGCTTACTTCAAATCATTTTAATTAGCGCTGCAGATCACGATTTTATCCCTTAGAATTACAAAAAAGAGAAAGTGAAAGATAAGGGCATGAATGCTTAAGAGATGCCCTATGCTTTCCTCAATGGAATATTGAATAAAAATATTCAAAAAAGGACTGCACGTAAGAAGAAAAGAGCACAGCTGGTTCAGCCTAAAACACACTGGTAACATAAACCTTGTCGTCTTTCAGTTAATTTGTGGGAAAAGTTCTGACGATCCTCCTTAGTCATCCCTGCCTTGCAATGATAGGAGGAAATGTAAAGAAAAGGGAGATCCCTACTACTGCATCCGCTATTACTAAGGGGAAGGAAATGTCCGTGCCATTTTCCATTTACAGATGATAGTACAGTCTGAAATGGAAGGAGGCAACAATGGTGTAGATCCTCACAGACAGGACTGCAAAATCCATTTTTCAGTCTGCTTCTTCAGTGCCAGATTACCCTAATATATGTTTGGATCACACCATTCGTTCACATTAGTGTATGGGCTTTGTTTTTCTGAAGACGGCAAATGTAAGCGATGGAAGTGGGATGAAAAAGAGGATGATGCCTATGTATGATCCCACCACTCCAAAAAATCCACACCAAAAAACAGAGAGGTAAAAAGGGGGCAGAAAAAGGAGGCTACAAAATGCTGACAGGATGAAGCACTCATGTAGGCCGGTGGAAATCCATGAAATTCACAGATAAGAAGTGCTCTGAATGGACAAATTTTGAAGGAAAATTCCTTAAAACAACGGTTAGCTCATATGTTTGTGATACACATTGGGTGTGAAAAGCCTGTAAAAGAAATTTAAAAACAACCCTGCAATTTATAGAAGTCTGATATAGTTTTAAGTTTTCGAAACAATGAAGTTCAATTCAGCATAGCTGAGTAAGATTCTCCAATTTTCAGTCATCCATTCTAACAATTATTTATATAAATACAAAGCCTTGCTTCTGTGAGATGTCCCAGTTTTTATGTTTTATGCTGTATTTAAAGACCATATAGGATCAACTGATCTATAACTTAATCTTTAGCTGGATTTTATTCAAGCTGGAGTTTCTGTGAATTAGTATTTGATGATCATGTCAGTTATGTGAATTTCTACTGCATACTATGTTTGTCCATTTCAAAGTATTTTCTAAATGTATTTACATTAGCAGGTGCTCTTCTACTGAATATGTGCCACAGCGTGCTTGGTAAATTCTAAAATTATATAATAATAAGTCCTAAATGGTAAGTTTTCCGAAACTTTAGTAATTAAGATCAAAGCTCACGATCAAGAATGCATCATGTAGTTACTTATGTTTCCTTAAAACACTTCATAGCATAAGGAAAACCATTACATACAAAACCAGAAAGGACTTTTTTGAATTGGAACATCTGGAGGAACAAATGTAGTCTTACCTTTGGGCTGCTGTTTTTACTACTGCTGTCTGTGCATGCGCATGGTGAAAACGTCTACCATGGACCACAGTTACAGGACAAGACATATTCTGAGCATTTTCACTGCAAACATACAGAAAAATGTTTAAGGAAAAGACTCTGGTGTATTTGTACATCATCTTAGCTAAAAACTGTGGTGTCCTGCTTTTACAATAACAGCCATACAAAACCAAAAAACAACGAACTATTTCTAAATCAATAATACAACTTGTTAGGATCCTCTGACAGGCATAAAAACATTGCAATAGACAAATAAGAATATACACAATTATATTATTTTTTTTCCTGGAAGAAAAAGTAAAGAATTTTAAAATTTTATTGACATCCAAAACACTGTGAACCAGCTCGCCTTTACTCAACTCCGCCACTGCAAAAAGACACAGCCTTTTTTAATGAATTAAAACCCATTTATAATTAATTTCATACTTCCATCTATAAATTTTATTAAGGCATAATATTAACTTCTTTAATATGACTTAGAGGGCATAACATGTGAACATTCAGAAATTCATAACATTGCGCATTCAGAAATTTCCCTCATCTTCTTACTCATAAGGGAAAACAAATGCAGAAAATGTATGGATGTAAGATGGCTGGTAACTGAAAAACAACATAGTTCAAAAAGAAAAGAGAAGGATTCTCAGGTGTTCAAATATCTCAGCAGGACTCTGCACAGAGACAGTATATTCACTAATGTCTTTCAGCATTTCTCTGGTTTCTTCATTTGCTGCCTTTTAACACTTTAATCTCATTACTGTGTAAAACAAGTAATTCTGGAGAGAAGATTCCTTGCCATTACCCTCTCTAATAAAAGCTGATATAAAGATACAGTAGATCAATAATACAGTATTCCTTCAGACTGTTGGATCCTAACAATTATCCTACAGACTTCTGTAGCAGGACACACAATACTACATTTGAAATGCTCAAAAAACATGCAACTTTTAACAGACAGCATGTTGATAACGCAAACTGTTTCAAATTATGGAACTACAACACTTACATTTTGCTTGTAAAATTGCCTGGAAATCTTATTTGCACTAAATAGAATCACGTGAAAAGCATTCCGATTGATTAAAAATATTTCTCAGAAATATTATTCAACAGAATTTTTGCTCCTGCCACTTGTCCTGTTATGAACAGCAAAAAAACCTGAAGTACCAAAAATCCCCCAAAAGCTGAAAATCAATTCCTAATCCTTCTTATACATTCCCCAAGGGTGAAACTGACCAAACTGCTAGCTTGCTTTTAAATTTCTTTTCTG
Organism: Dromas ardeola; assembly: GCA_013398915.1. Taxonomy (NCBI): domain Eukaryota; kingdom Metazoa; phylum Chordata; class Aves; order Charadriiformes; family Dromadidae; genus Dromas; species Dromas ardeola. Next base: position 262,487 of record VYZM01012230.1, on the reverse strand, counting down.
TTCAGCACTACAAACCCTTTTGGGAGCCTTATATCAAGTATCATAAGTTAATATTAGAAGCTTTCAGAGCATTTCTGACTGATCATGTCTGTTATGATCTATCATAACATAACCATGAACATAACAGAAGACCTACCAAAACCAAACAAATGGTAACTCTCTTTTCTAGAATATGAAGTTTAGAAACATCATAAATGTTTTTAATTAACAGTTCAACTCCTCAAAACTAACCGAACAGCATCCCATTCAATCACTAACTTCTTGAAAGGCAAACACACGCATCCCACATGCTTCCAAGGCAAGACTATGCAACTCCAGCTGGTCAGTCATCATCCAGACTAATTTATAGTCAACCTTCTGTTTAATGTTGTCACCTGAGAAATAAAAAGCTGACAGCTACTTGCCCTAAATACTTTAGGGGGTCTCAAATCCTCTCTGGCTTCCAGTTTAATGTCTTTGAAAGAGATACCAGAAAATAAAACACAGGCAGAGTGCAGCAATGCCTTCTCAAATGTTTAATTAAGACTTCAGGAGTTTAAACAAGCAAGCAAGTCTATAAACACACCTAATCTTATGTTTTATCATTTTATTTGTTGAATCTGAACTTTGGCAAACTATCGTGATTGGGAAACTAAGTCTTGTGCCCCTGCAGCAGAAAAAAACCTGATAAGCAGCGCTTCTGCGTTCTGCCTCACACTCAAGTAGTGAGAAACTCCAGTAGGTGCTGGAATAGGACATCGCAGCCTGCTGGGTGATCAGATTTGAGTCAAAGCAGACTGTTCTAGATGGCACACTTAAATGGTTCATATGGCATCAGATATGCTTCCAAGTAGGACAGCTATAAAACACAATCTGCTCTATAATCCTGTTCTTTGAATAGAACATACCCAGTGCAGACAGAATCACCAGAAAATTTAATCATACAGTCCTAGCAAGTTGCAAAATGGGCACATCCAAAATGAAATATGGGTTTGCAAGTTTCAGCACATTTTCAAGAAAACTGACATACAACACTAAAACCAGCGTGATCCAATGATCAGAAAGTTCCTGGAAAGAAGAAATGTTCTAGAGGTCTCAAAGAACTTACAATATATAAACGATATATCTCTCCCTGACGTGACCTCAGAAACAACAGAATTATTTAAAGTTTAGGGTCTGATGAAAACAAGGTTACACTATCACATTCGATCAGCTGATCCTAGGAACTTCTTATCACCACAGATTAAAAAGGCAAAGCACAGAGGATTCTTGCACTGGTCAAAGGGATGAATCCAGAAGTAATGGAAGCATGAAATTTCAGGAACACAGGACACAACTGTAGACTACATTAATTCTTCTGTTTGCCAAATTAACTTTTTTTATGAAATATTACACAAAAAAAATCTAAAATAGACATAATGAAGTCAGAAATTTTGATACAAGTTATTGAAAACTAGCAAGGATAAAAGCAATTTAAAATAAGACCTCATGATTAAAAAAAAAAAAAAACAAAACAAAAAAGCCCCCCAAACTATTAGGGTTAAGTTAGAGCTTGAGACTGGATTTGCTTAACCAGATAACAGATCATAATGTTTTGCTTGGTTTAAATTTTTGTACATGGAAGTGGGTATGTACAGGGAAAATTTCTTATCACTGTCCTTGCATATCCCATCTTCCTATCACCCACTCCCTGAATTTTAGGGAATATTGTGCTACAATAATACTAATTTGAGTCAAGCTCCACTGATCTGAAAAGTTTTTAATCCCTATTCTGCAAACAAGAGTGGGGGTGGGGGGGAAGACTTCAACATTGTGATAAAAATCACCATGAACAGCTCAAGAATCTCAAGTAGCTTATCTTCTTATACTAAATCTAGCAGCTTAACTGCATGATCAATCTTCAGAATTTTCTCTAGTTGAAGAGTCCAAATATTGAAAGGACAACTATTACCCATCTTCCATGCTGCACGTCAAAGTGAACATGCCAGCAATCTCCGCTACAGACAGTGACTGGATCACAAACCTTTACTGATTTGGGGATTTTATTGTGATACGTGTGTTATGAAAGATATAATGCTATCACAATGAAGTTATTAAATCAAGACAATCACTTGCAGCATAATCACATTTTCAAGCAGCCTTAGTGACCAAAATCTGAGAAGGAGTTAACTATGAACTCATAGTACCAAGTGTTTACGGCAGTCATAGTGGCCTGCACACATCCATTATTCCCAACTAAATTCCTTCATTAATGACAGTTTATTAACAAGAAGGTGGATAGTTATATTTTGCACTTAAATTCAGCATGCAGCTCAGTACTAGACAGAAGGCAGATGCCTGCTTTCAAAGTAGATAATGTGACCTTAAAGTAAGGTAACATACATGCAACAGATTTTACTTTTTTTTAATTTTACGAATCATACTAGGTCTTAGGTTTATAATGTATTATTTGTCAATAGAAGGAAGTCCCAATCCAAGTAACAGAATGCCTGAACCTGCGCAACTTAGACTGTCTAAAAAACCCTCAGCAATTACTTACCTTAAAACCAAAATGAAACAAACGTACCCTTCTGGAACTTAAGAAAAATATATACATACACAGTCAAGTATGACTACTTTAATAGAAAAGGGAGAAAAATTACGTAGTAAAGTTGGATTTCACTACAAATCCCACAGCCAGACAGAAGAAAATTCCAGTTTCCAGAGGATTAGAGGAATTTTATTTTAAATGGTTAGGTGTACTCAAAACAAACTACAAATGTAATGTTGCACGGGCTTCTTCACTACTAAAACAGAGCAAAGAAGTCCTGACAGATTTGTAACAGGCATTTTTATCTTTATATCTACACTCAAGAACAGAATCCTAAAGAATGGAAGTAACCAAGGCGATTCCCTAAGAACTGGCCAATTTGAAGAGCAGCAAGGTAGAAATCTGGATATAATCTTATAAATCTGTTGTGTGTGCTAAAAACTAAAGACTGAAACACAAAACATGTAAATGTAAAAAGAATTTTTAAAAGGGACAAAAGGAAAAAGAAGGGATGCTCAGAGTTATCAAGAGCTGCAAAGGAAGTGCTTAAACATGTTGAAAAATAACAGACTCCTGTGCAATGGCACAACTTTCAACCTATAACAAAAAACTTGCCATTATTAAACGTATTTTATTCAAAAAAAGTTTTTAAGTTCCATATAAGATCCTATTAGTCTATCTCAAAAATCAAGACACTGTCTGTATTCCTATCAAAGGAAAGCAGGGAAAATGTAGGTGCACTCTCACCAAAAAGCTAAGTGAAATCTTTTTTGTAAATGTATGATCATGTCTGATCTGCAGATCTGATCTGACCAGGTCCGAAACATCTGTGAAGAGAATGCACTGATCGCTTTTGTGTTTCATTGGACATTGGGAAGGCAATGATTTTTGTATTCGTTTTTCTCATTCCAACTGATGGACCACCAGCCCAGATTGGAAATTCTGGCTTTGTTCCCTATACCTCAGGCTCAAAGATGAGAACAGCAGCAGAGGACACTCATCACACAAGACTTCAAGGATTTATTTTCTCAAATGACTCTGTGATAAGATGGTCCCACTAACCAACAAAGCTCTATGGATCAGCATGCAAGAATGAAGACAAGGACATCCCTCATACAGCTACCTATGGGTTAGGTATTTGATGACTGGCCCAACTATAGCTAGCTATCTTATGAACTTCTTCCTGCAAAAGTAACCAAATTGAGTGCACTTTAGCAATATGAAACATTCCCAGAGGAAGTTACATGAATGTATCACTTTTTATTATACACTAAATAAAGAGATCAGTCTGTTACAAGCTAGGAACAGTAGTAACAAGCAAGTACAGCACCGAATGCTTAAACACTGTTCCTGTCAGCTCTAAATGCAAGCGACAATCTCACGCTACCGTGTAGGAGTATGGATATTTGCCAAATCCTTTAAAGGAATAGTCCATGACTCCTAAATCAAATGATATCTTGCAGTAAGAAAAACAGAAAATGCATCCTGAGTAAACTCTGGCAATTCACAGTCATGGAAAGAAATTATTGATGGACATGTTAGAAATATTCTTCTACATGATAGCACTGTGTAGAGGAAACAATAACACATGCAGACAACATTGGTAAGGCACTGACAAGTATGCCAGTAAATGCTCTATTTTAATAATCTTCTGGTATTTTACTAACCTACTATTTAACATTTTGGAAAAGGAAAGACCTTAACAACCTAGTTTTCTATCTTTGCTCAGAAGCACACAACAGCGTAGCTTCTTAAAATGCACAGCAGATAATGAAAATGTACTACAAGTTCTGTTCATTTAGCACTGATTTATATCAATTATCAAGTACATAAGTAAACATAAAACTAAACGTAGTACCTCAGTTTCTTGCTATTTCCCATCATGTTGAGGCCAATTGAGTTCCCTTTAAAAAGTCTCAAGCTTCCAGCTTTGCCTCGCCTTGCATATGTTTTTATGAAATCACCACTGGTGCCGACAGCTCCAGGCCGACAACGAAGTGACTGTAAGAAGTGAATTCACATATATTAAAATACCTGTATAAAAGTTAAAAGGAAAAAAACAAATTGCAAAATATTTGTATAAATATTACTTTGGCTTCATTTTCAGACTACTTTTGTGCCAAATTTCACGTAAAATATACCCTGTCTACACCCTTACTCACCAGAATTCCTTACTAAACAAAATATGAATATTTTCAAAGTGTTATGAAGCATCTTGCAGTTGTAAGCTATTTCAGTATACATGAAAAAAAACAAAAACCCAAAAGCATGGGGTTGCCTATGTATATTCTCCTTTTTTATATATATATATACACACACATATATGCATACAAAACTGGGAATCTGACAGTAATCAATCAAGGGATATAAGGATTAATATTTTTAATTAAAAAATATAATCCCATTAATGACAATTGTCTACACTTAAACCTAGTTATTCACGCTCGTATTTTCAGAACACTAAACAAACCAACAAGATCTACAGGAGTAAGATGAAAAAAAACATTAAGGGTAGGCAGAAAGACAGCGTGTGCACATGTTGCTAAATCAACACAGAACCTTTCATTTTGCAATGCCACAAAGATGACTAAGCAACATTGTTAAAGAACCCAGCAAGCTTTAAAGATACATTTTCAACAGAAATAAACAGAGTACTTACCTTTCTTTCTTCATTGGGATTGAAAGGCCCATCACTGTCATCTATGCTGAGCAGATTTGCCTCACTAGATAGGTGTGGGAGATAAGAGCAGATTCATTGTAATGCAACAGAGCACCATCAAAACATTTTAAACACACGAAGGGGCTTTTTTTTCCCCTTTGCTCTTTAAATTTAAATGAATCATATTCACATTGTGTATATATGCCCAAAACATCAGGAACATAAACCAGACAACATAGTGATCCAGATGTTGTTATGTGAACCTGAACTTAAAAGTGTATATTAAACTATTTCACAAAAAGCAAAATTAAAAGAATGTTATTAATTAAAGATAGAGAATACTACTGAACCTTCAGTATAGTTACGGCAATGTTACTGACATGAAAGATTCTATACAACCCTATGCATAAATTAAGTCAAATACTAAATTAACCTATAAAACATAGTCTAAGTTTGTTCATGCATATCAATATTCAAGTATGTAGTTTAAAACTGCAGACTTCACAGTGCTTTAGGGGAAGAACTTATGTATAACTAAATTTTATCCCATAGGAATTACTGCCAAAATATGTCTTCCTAAAAATAGTGTATTCGGTTTGGCTCAACGTTTCATTAAAATGTGTTTCTTTAGTACTTCTATGTCTGTAATCTTCAGCTATTACAATGAGGGAGAAGATACAAAAAAAAGAAACCCACTCCACGATCCTGTGAAAACGTACTCTTTCTAGTAACAGGCAATTATGCTCAAATAAGTATTTAAATTAAAACCCCAATCAAACATTTTACACTGATAGCAACTAGCTCAGGCTAACACATTCTTGCTTCCAGGAGAAGCAATCTGCAGATAAGCCCTTCTCATCAATCCTGGTAAGGTTACTCCTTTCTTGGCCACAACAAAATAATACATTAGCCAAGTTGTAATTGCATGGGTCTGGGGTTTTTAATTAAGGTCATTCAGGCAGAAATTACTTAAGAATACAAGCAGTTATGCCAGAAGTTCTAAGGGAACAACTACACAAGAGCAACAATGGTGAAGGTGGAAACATTTCTTAGCTGCAGGTATGACATGTTGATTGCAATATACATAGTGACTTTAGCTCTTTATATATAGGTAACCACTCAGTACCACCACCCCCCAATTTCCTAAAAACTTCTTCCGTGCACAAGGTTTCCTGTCATGTTACAATTTATTCCTCCACCTTATATAATACAGATATCCCTACATCAAAAAAAATGAAAGAAAAACATTCTTGACTCATAGGGTGAGAATTGCAGACCCTGGAGCTTCAGGAGATAAGACTGTGCGTGCAGTTGGTTTTGATATAGGAAGAATGATGTAAATGTTAACACACAGCCAGTAGCACTGTTGTATTTTCCTTTCATCTACAGACCGCAACAATACTAAGTGCATCATGATACAATGAACAGTGTAGTGGATCATCACTTATTTCCAATATAAACTGTTGCAAAGACAAAGAGAGTATAGCTGTAGTTGTGTACAGACTATGCATCGATATTAAAATTTTAAAATACTGTAACATTTTAAATTCTCTTTCAGGATTAATTATTCTTTCAAGAGAGGCTCGGTGAGCTTTCTCAACCCTTCATCAGAAGACAATGAGTTCAATGATTTCAGAAATTTTCCAGATCCTAGAGCATAAAGAAAACCTTGCAGCACAGACATGAATAGCAACCTACGGTAGGTACCTGCAGCTCTGGCATTCACCTATTGTGTTGACCTAGCCACATTATTTCACCTCTAGATGTGTTTTTGTTCTTCAGCTCCAGCTTGTACAAAAATCATGACAATTTTTAAAATGCCCTTGTACCGAGGGTGTACGTTTAGGGCTTCAAGATGCCACAATACTGCAGCCATTTTAACAGAGGGTGTTTGGGTGGGTGAGAGAGAGGGGAAGGTTAACAGACTGCAAATGAACAAAACACTGAAAAAAAAACTTAAATCAAACTGGACATGAATAAGCCTTATGATGCAACTAAGATGACATGAGTCGAAAAATATTTGGAAATTGGATGTCTTTAAAGAACCAATATTTTTAGACTTTAAGGACTGCAAAGTATATGCATTAGTAGCAGAAAGGCTGGTTTTTTCAGAGAGCAGAATACATAGCAACTGAGTAATGTCTATTTGCTCATGCATCACATGCTTACAGTTGCCTGCGTAAATGATGTAATTTATAGCAGACAGGAAAAAAATCCACTATACCACGCTCCCACATCGCAGACAATAACGTTTTAACACTACTGAAATGAAACCTCAGTGGCCTTGCTGGGAGGAAGCTATGCCTCAACACTTTGTCACTTTTAACCAGGGAAAGACAGAGAGTTATTTTCATATTAGAACAATAATTTCTAACACTCCAATGATCTGCAAGCATATTTCTATCAACTACCAACTGATCCAGTCATGTTTCAAATGTAATTGGAATTTCTTTCTCAAAACTCTTACATACAAAAACGGGAGGCTGATGTATTTCCCCTCACTGCACACTGTGTATATTCTTTATTTTAAATTACATGTTGGTAGGCAGCACAGTTAAAAAAGCCCTGACATCAGAGGCACAAGAGAAGTAGTGTTATTATTCAACTCATGCACAATGACATCCCATTAAAAATAACCTTAACTAAAACTGACAAAAATTAAGAACTGAGGATCTGAACAGAAGTTTTTTTATCAATTTAAAGGCTACAATGCCTTACTAACAGGGTCACAAAAGAAGGATAAGACATCTATATAACTGGGGGGTGGGGGTGTTTGAGAAAGGAAGAAAAAGGAAGAAAGTACTGAAAAAAAGCTCAACAGAAATTTAAAATAAAAAAAAAAGTATCATTGCTTTTCCAGTCAGGAATACAAAGGAACATGCAGTTTATATCCCTAAATAAAAGGAAAAAAAAATTAAAAATTTTTGAAAGAAAATGTTAGTTAAGAAAGGACACCACAGCACAAATAAATTAAGAGACACACATTTCTTTGTATTCAGTTTTTGATAAGGCTATTATTGAACAAATCTCAGTGGAAGGCCCAAGTCTGGACTATTCAAAAACCAGTATGACAGCCAACAGAAAACCAGGACCATGAGTTTACAAAACCACTGTGGGGCATATCAAGACATATTTCAAAAACATTTACCCAGAAATTAAAAAGGAAGTAAATATAAATTATCCAAGGCACTTCAAGAACAATCATCTGTAAAACTAGAAAGCATTTTATAACATGTTAATTTCAGAAATCGATTTAATTAATGTATTACTTTGGCCATGTTAGCGTAAGTCTGCTATCCTTTCATGTCTTCTGCTACAGAAGACACAGATCATTTCCATCGTTTATTCTGTGATGGTCTACACAGGTTTCAGTGTGTTCAACTGACCAACTGGTCTTTTTTTCTATTGTTCTACATAAAGGTTCCTCTCCTGTGGGATCTCCAAGTACAAAGCAAGAAAGGTCTCGAGTCACTTGCTATCATCTTGATTGCCATCGTGAGTAGATCAAATCTTGTAAATCATCAAAAATGATACTTTTACTCTTTCAAGTGGACTGAAGATTATCTGCAGGCATTTACTTTGGGGTAAGATACTTGTCAATTACCATTTTCAGTTTCTGTAACTCTAGTTCCACACCACGTATGAATTCTAGTAGCATTTTAAAATGTATATAATGTGTTGGGTGATCTTTAATTTTTCCAAATCTTCAGTTTACAAAATTCTTTACTCTTTTTGTGTTCATTACTCGACACCTCACCATTAAGACACAGCCCATCTAATTACCCAAATAAGTTAAACAACACACTTCTTTTAAAATAATCTACCTATTTTAAAAATCTCTTTGGTAGAAGGTCACTAGCCACGTATTTTGTGTTCACCTCACTGAGGAAAGATAATCCAAGCAGACATCCAGTATTGACCAACAACATTAGCACATGGGGTCTCATGGGGTAATATAAGAATACGGCCAGTCCTTTAAGTGATGGAATGTTATTCTTGGGCCAGTTCAAAACAAATTTATTGTGTGTCTGTCATTAAGGGGGCAAAAAGCTGTGACAAGGTCAGACATTAAAATGCTGGTGCCTCAACAAGCATGAGATGCATCCAGATGCTTCCTTCAGATTTACAGCTTTCTCCACACAGAAATGCAGTAAGTTACAAGCATTGCTAGTAAATATCAACATAACACAGCAAATAAGAATGACATTTTAAAAAAACCTGCCAGAATACGTACTTATGTGTCGTGGTTTGGGCCAGACTGGCCACTGAAACAACAGTATACTCAAATCATTGGGGGGACCCAAAGCTTTATGCTGGAACAATTCTATGAACTAAAGCTGCTAATCTTCGAAATGTTCTACTAAGGGTAAAGGGAATTTAGAAAGAAAAGGACAATTTACTGTCAAATAATTTGTTTTCTAAAGATTCCGTTCTGTCGATATCTTGTTATACAATGTAAAAACGTATCAGAAATACACATTTTTTTTCAAAATGCTCAAAGCTTACAATACCATTAAGACACAAAAACACAGGTGTTACCAAAAGTAAACATGGGCAGCTTAGAACACATAGCTGTCTGGTGGGAGCGAGAAGTTGCCTGAAATGGTATCAGAGGATGGGTAAACAAAAAAGGCAGGATCTCCAGTTTAAATCAATTTTCAACTACTCTTTTATCAAAACTTCCAGATACAATTCTCCATAATTCACAGATATAAAAACAAATTACTGATGTGAGTAGGTACTAAAATTTCAACACTGGCTATGTGAAAACCGTTTATCATACAGAATATTTGAAAGGAATGAAAAAATCACTCAGAAATACAATCTTAAAAATAGATATAACAATATAAAAATTATGTTCCACAATCAGTTTTTCTAACTTTTTTTTTTTTAGCATCAGTACACTATACATAGCTCATTCTCTGTTCTTAAGTCAACATCAGCTGGAGACAGATGGGAAACAGCAGTAAATTACCAGAAGAAAAAAAAGCTGCTATGCTTACTTAAGTGAGTTACTTTTATTTCTGAAGACAAGCAAAACGCAAATACTAACTGTATTATGTGTACTATCACGACACTTAAAACATATTACTATGCACCAGAAATGGATGTAAAATTGCAAGAAATAAAAAAGGCAAGCTTAATTTTAT